>JAGQAX010000017.1:600000-997500 GCA_019142605.1 Cephalopholis sonnerati | reverse complement strand
ATCCTCACATCACTGCAGGTAACACAGAAGGAGACCACCTCTTGGACTTTCTTTGTTTGAATGTCTTGGAACATTAAATTGTGAAATATGTAATTGCACCTAATTTGTCTCAATTAATAGAGACATCTCGTATAGAAATCCTGTCTCCAAAACTCTTGTGTTTTATTCACTGCGCCTGAGGATCCTGAAACATCTATACTTGGTGATTAATTATTGAATGCTGAGACACTCTCCTCTGTCACCTCCAGGTCCTCGGCACTCTGCTGATCTACGTTCTCTTCATGGTGGAGGAGTTTCGCAAGGCTCCAGTAGAGAACATGGATGAAGTTATCTACTGTGTCAATGGGACCTACAGATTGCTGGAGTTCCTGGTGAGTGTCACACATGCACACACAGTATATAGTAACATGAGGGAGCACAAGCAAGAGGGCAGCAAGTGACAGAGGCTGTGAGACCACTGCATGTGTGGCATTGAGGTATAGGCCTTTTTCTGAATTTAGTATTTTCCAAGTAATACATGTGGGATATACTGGTATCATTGTTTTTGTTTTGTTTTTGTTTTTTTAATATGTATACAGAGCATTTGGAATATGCGTCTCAGTAGGGCTTTATAGCACAGTTTGTGACATGCAGCCTCCTGACTGTTTATAGTCATTTCCATGCATTGTCATGGAGAAGTTGAACACAATCCAACTCACAAAGACTTTGTAAGGCTGGTGTAGAGATGCATGCCCAAAAGAAAAGCCCACATGAACTACGGTCTGCCACAACTGTGTTCTCTTTTAAAAGCCAACTAAAAACGTATCTTTTTTCGCAAGCTTTTAGATAGGGGTTTTTTTTTTTTTTTTTTTTTTTTTTTAATAATTAGTATTATTATTGTTATTATCTCCCTTCTAAGAACACTGATAATAACAATACCTTCTTATCCTGTTTGTTTTTATCATGTTCTGCTTGTTTTTATATGTAATACTTTATTACTCTATTATCTATGTTACTCTTGTATCCTGAAGCACATTGAGTTTATGCTTGTCGTATGAAATGTGCTATATAAATAAAGATGACTTGACTTGACTTGACATTTCTTGTTGGAAGTGGAAATACACCTACTTTTAACCATTATGAAAGACTTGGTTGTCAAGTGTGTGGATACGTGCAAATATCGCAGTGCTGACCATTATAAGAAGGTGGTTGAAGAAATGAAAGCAGTAGGCTGTGTTCGCATAGTTAAACAAGTCTGCCACAGGTGAGAAAACAGGACTATTTTTGTGCATGTAAACATACTCACTTGCTGATTTCCTCCCCTGCCAGGTTGCAGTGTGTGTGGTTTGCTACGGCGTGTCAGAAACAGTGTTTGGGGAGTGGAGTGTGATGGGCAGCACCATCATCCTGGTCCATTCATACTATAATGTCTGGCTCCGAGCCCAGCTGGGCTGGCAGAGCTTCCTGCTCAGGAGAGATGCTGTAAACAAAATCAAAAGCCTCCCCACGGCCAGCAGCACACAGCTGGAGCAGTATAATGACATCTGTGCTATCTGCTACCAGGTATGAGCTGTTTTTTTTCCTGTGTTTGTGAGTGTTAGGAGAGTACATGGCCAAGAATTAATTTCAGGCTTCATGTTAAAACTCGGCTAATTTAAAATCTGGTTTGATACATTTAAATGAAAACTTCATCAACCAAAGAACTGTTTGTGTATCAACTTGCGCTATGATACGTAGAATTCACAAAGAGAAGTTTTCCTTGCATGCCTCTGATGAGTGAAGATTTAAAAAACAGAGAAAATTCTTGATGAATATTAGTCATAGGCAATCATGTTTAACAACTGCAAAACTTTATGAAAACATTTGTTTATAAACTTCCACCCAACTCATGCGGCATAACCAGAGTGTCATTTATCCAATTTTATGCTCAGTACTTCCCAAACACATGCAATTTTACAACCCCTTACTATTTGAACAAATTGAACAGAAAATGAAACTTGTGTATGCCCTCTTCGTAGCCAGACCCCACTGGAAAAAGAACACAATAATTTCACCTCTGGAAGCTTCTTGTCTACCACTGCCTCAATCGGTAGTTTATTTGTTTTCCTGTGTGTGTTTGAATCTGAACTAATCCTTAAAAACCCCAGAGCGACACCATAACACAAAACTAACAAACTGATTGGGGCAGCGGTAAACCAGCAGCTCTCATGTTCAGAGGGCTGAGTAATTGATATACAAATGATAATTTGGGGAGTGAAGTATTCCTTTAACACTGAGAAAAGTGGTTTTGAAACAAATGTCAAAGGAAACAGAGCAACACTGTGCATGTTTGTTTCTGTGCTCATTCCTTCCAGGACATGAACAGTGCTGTGATCACACCGTGTAGTCATTTCTTCCACGCTGGCTGTCTGAAGAAATGGCTTTATGTCCAGGAGACATGCCCCCTCTGTCACTCGCAACTCAAGAGCCAATCACCAACCACCACAGTCCCCAACCAAGAAGCCCCTGCAGCCAATCAAAACCCTGCAGGGCAGGAAGGAGCCACATCCAAAGAGAAGCAGGAAGATAACACTCTTCCAGATGATGGGAGGGAGGAGGAAATAGGAAAGCAGGAGGGAGATAATGGACCTACCACATCTGCTGGAGAAACCTCCTCGTCATCCTCTGATGTGCCCTCGACTCCCCAGCACTTGGCCAAGATTCCAGCATCCTCATCTTCTTTTTCTTCGTCGTCTTCTTCCCCACCTGTGACTGAATCTCAGAACCAGTTGCTCTCAGATCATCCCTCTTCGTCTTCCTTCTCTCCCTCTAACACAACGGACATGCCCCCCTCTCCTTTATCTCTCTCCCACCCCTCCTCCTCACAGCCATCAGCGCAGGCAGAGATGACCCCTGCTGAACCTGAACCCGCCCCTAAGGAGAACCCTGGCTTCCTATTGGACAGCCAGAAGTCATCTACTTGTCCATCATCACAGCTTGACCAGCCCGATTCTCATTCTGAGGAACCGTCGCCTATTCCTTGCAACCTCTGAGCCCCATCATAACACACACGCCATACGTGCATGCACACATAAACACACAATCTCAATATTCCATCTTCCAGTATTTTTTCCCTTGTCCAGCGTTTTGCTATCCCATCATGTCTGAAATTTAGCTCTTGACCTCTTCATATCCATTTTGAGAGAAAAAAATCCAAAGCAATCTCTAAGCAGATATTCATCACTCAGTTGTTTGGAACAGTTAATCTTAAAATATTTCCATGTTGAGTTGAACTTTCATGCCAGCAATGATTTCATTTTCCATTCAGCACAAAAAGAGGAAAGCAGTTATCTCTTCTCAAAAATGATTAGTAGTTCTATGTCATGTCCACATAATGTGAAATCCTAAATGAAACTTAAGTACCACATCACTCCAAGCTTGTTACATTGATGTTAGAGCTGTGATGACATTTCTAAAATCATGCTTATGTCCTTCTCATTTCATGTGATGGTTGCTCCCATCATGCCTTGGTTTGTGCAGCTTCACTCTCCTAGCTGTACATTTCATAGTATTTAGGTTTTCTCTATCGTCCTGTATGTGCCATGATCTAATGAGGAATGGGTCAGAGGATTATGGTTGCATTTTAAACAGCGACAAAGACATAAAGTTTCATATAGTTTACAGATTTCTCCATTTTGTTTTGATAAAGATTTTCACTGTTGGATGACAGTAGTTGTGTATTGATGAGCATTAACAGAGACTGAATGTTGTTTCTTGAGGCCATCACGTTACCCAAAGCCTGGTGCTAAGCAGAGGATACTGGTCTATTAAAGTTTTACAGTGTGAACAAATCAAAGGGTTCACATGAAAGAACTCATTCATTTCATGTGTCAAGCTTTCTTTGTTAAAGTGCTTCAATATTTGAATCAAATTTGTTTGGCTGGTCCCAGCAAAACAATTCTACTCTTCATCGCCAAACTTTTGTGTTACTGTTAAAGAGATGTTATTTTTAAGATAATTTTTACATTACTTCTTTATTGGACAGCCCGCAGACGGATTGAAAACAAGGGAGAGACAGACAGAGAAGGGAGATATGCAACGGAGGCTACAGTTTGTATTTGAACCTCCAGCGTCGTGAGAATGTGGAGTGTTAATTAGCCTGCAGTGCTGGCAAGGAGCCCAAACTTTGTTTTTGTTGGCTTCACTTCATTTGTGATACTCATCCGCACTCATCTTCCTGAGCTCAGCTGACTTTACAATAACATTCAGCCAGTCACATTTAACTCATCCATCCCAAGTTTGCTATCCAGCCAGCGACTATTGAGACTCCATAGCAGGAGCCAATCACCTTGCTCCATCCAGCTCCTTTATAAACCAATCACATCAAAGCACCCTGTGTTTTCTAAGACCATCATTATCCTCTTGCTGCTTAGTCACTTCACTCCATGAAATGTTACTACCAGCAAATTGAGCCATTTGATAGGAAAGATTTTTTTTCCACACATGCTAGCACACACTCAGTCTGCTCTTGTGCTTTAGCAAATTTTGTCTGACTGGGAGAAGCACATGTGTTGAAGATTGTGAGTGTTTATTGAAAGACTTAAACTTGAGAATGCAGAGTTTTGATGCACGCTTATATGTAGAGCTTGCACGCTGCCACTGTTACCATAGCATTTATTTGTTTGTCTCCAATGAGCTCTAACCTTGCTACCATTTTTTTCTCTGCCATTTTTCTTTTTTTGGGGGGGGAGTTGCATTTGCACTAATGTCATTTATACTAGCAAAGCTACAAAGCTGGTCTGTGGCTGTCAGCAACCAAATACCCTCTGATGTATGTACGAGGAAACAGCCCAATCTGTTTATGTGTAATGTATATAAATGTTGCTCTGTATGGCATCTATATTAAACCGGAGGAGTGTTGATATATAAAAAAGATCAAGGCTTGGTTTCACCACAGCTTCCCAGTGGTTCGATTGTTCTTTGTTACTTTACATGCCTGTAAACAAAGGCAAAGATCTGGTTAACAAGCTTTTGGGGCAATCCAAGCCCTCTGATCTGTGAGACCAGCCAGTGTTACTGCGTCTCCAGTCTGTATGATGTGTCCTCAAGCTGGTGTGATCACTCTGGTGCCCTCTACTGTTAGGAGTGGGATTAGCATGGCGCAGACGGACTGGAGATGCACTAGTTAACCTTCAACAGTATTACTTACTACCACTATTAATAAAGGTCTTATTATTATGAATGACTTAAATGTTGACATTGGAAAGCGTTGGCCGCAGGGCTGAGAATGAATACATAATCCATGTAGGATCAAACCAGGCCAGCGCTTGTTTAACTGTTCTTTTTTTTTTAAGAGATGAGAATAGAGTTTGATGTATTTTGCACATGTTCCTCTGAAAGGTGAACTTAAGGACTTTCTGTATTCTTGAGCAACTCATTTTATTATCAGCTCCATTCCTTAAAAACTGATGAAATGGTTAGAAAGATTTAAACATCATACACACTTTTTTTTTTCCTGTGGAGCATTTGAACTGTGTCAAGCAGAGAGATCACCTGCACCATACAGTGTCACATGCTCCACAAGATGAGACCTGTCATTGGCAACTGAATGCGAATTTGCATTGTGGTATTAAGTGATAAAGAGAAGCCTGTCAACTGTTGATTCCAGATGTTTTTCTGCTCAGTTTATACTCCATGTTGGAGACATTGCAGTTGTTGCATTCACTCTCCAGGCTATGAACTGTGACATAATCTTTTCATACTGTTGGGGACAGTTTAACATCACATGTTTTAAGGCAGAGTACTTTCAATATTTCATATCTGAGTTGACAACCTATTTATCTTATAGCTATAGAAAGCTTAAAGATGTTACATATTTTAAAACTAAGCTTTTCAATATTTAAATGAATTATTTGCATTCCAGTGCATCTCTGAGATTTCAACTGTGGAACTGACTTCATGAAAAATGCATCAGTGACTATTAAGGCAAGTTGTCTCTGAGCTAATGTGCCAAACAAATACTTAAACCCTTCACTGCAACATAAATATTTACCAAAAGGCTGTAAAGATTGAAAACTGTACATTTTCCATCAGTCCATGTCAGTTAACACAAATTTATTAGTGCTCTTCATTGACTTACTGGTGAAATAACAGAAAAACAAGCCCATGTGACCTAAATGCCCCAATATTTAATGTGTATTCATTTGAAATTTCTGCCATAGAATTTAATGGAGTAACCTGGAGGAATATGAATACCCGATGAAGTCAGTCTCCTATCTGAAATCTAGTTTCTGAGGCTCAATTAATCACAATACATTGCAAAATCAATATAACACTGAAAACATAAGCAAATATTTAAATGCAATCTATAGCTGCCACAGAGCCCTCTTACCATGCATTTATCTTCTGAATGCCCTTTTAATGAGCATTTTGGAAAAGAACAGCTCTGCTGCCCAGTACCGTTGCCTCTGACTAACAGATGTTAGTTGATCATGTTCAGGGCGGCTCTAACCGAGACGCCTGGCAGAGTTTTGTTTCATTCTTCTTTTGTCTGACAAGTATTTCCACACACACATCTAGGACCTGCTCTGTAAAACCTGACTCTGAATGCCAGTTGTATTCTGTTTAAACACTCCATGGTTGGTTTTGGACTTTCTGCCTGGCATTGCCTTGGTTATTTTACAAAAATTGAATGTCAGAAATAAAATGAACCATCCACTCTGGACTCAGTCTTTATTTTATTTGGATTCACAGTGTATTAGGTGATTGTATTTACATATAATAGTGTAATAGTGTAGTAACTCCATAGACGTGAAGTAGGCTATTTTGACTATTATTAGCCTGTTGTCATAATTAGTCATAGCAGTAGCAGGCCTAGTCTTTAAATTTAGACTTGTAAGGTAATACAACAAAGGATGACACACAGCTCATCAAATATAGCTTGTACTATAAATTTTTAAGAAGTTAGCATTAGAATAATGTTCAACAGCATGTTTACACCATATTAATAGAAAAGATAACCTAGTGAGACATGGTGTCTTCATGGTTTCATCTTCGTTTTATGCAGGACAATTCAGTATTTTATTATTTTAGGTTTGACCTGGTGGTGCATCAGTGCACGTGTAGTGGGACGGCTCAGACACACGGTGGAGCTGTTGCGTTGTTTTTAGACTGAGTGGGAAGTGATCCAGTAGCCAAACTGCCGCGGGTGACACACACACACACACAAACACACTAAGGACTATTTCTGTCACAGTACTGTAGGGACTCAGTGTGCACAACAGTGAGTTTATAGTGGTTTTATATCGTGTTTATCTTTAATCTGCCATGTTGTTGCTGTTCTTCAAGAGACTACTGTTGGGTGCGCGCATGTTTCTGTATTATTAGGTTCCTTAATTGTGCTTTTTTTTTTTAATTATCACTTATGATTAAATCTTGCTTTTGATATCTACAACACTTTAAAATCCGTGTAGATTAAATTATAATCAATTCACCTTTAAAGTGACATTTTTATACTAATTCAGCTTCTTGTGATATAAAAAAAAATGTAGTAACAGTTGTAACAGTGAACTTATTGTCAGTTTGCATTTAATCCCATTAGATCAAATTTTAAGCATTACATTTTACACATCATTAAACTGTATGACAGAGATAAATATCCTCTTCCATATTTTTTAAATAAACTAATACAGATGCTTTCAGAACTCTCCGATCGATCCAAACACCGGAGCCTCTTAACACGCCTCCATTCACATATATATTTTTTGCTTGACTGTGAACCCGCTGAAATCCTATACGGGCTGATCCGCCACTGTCTCTCTCCCTCTTTAAGCAGGAAACTAGAGCATAAAAGACTCTTTTTCTCCATAATCAAGGTCAAGAGCGTTTTTCAATCACCTTTGGGAATTAAACCCTGGAACAGCGCCAGCTCGCCCTGCCAATCATTTCCACAGCTAGCTGAATAATACAAAAGTTGTTGACCTTTTGCACCTTGACAGATCAATACGTTGTAGCTTTATTTTATTAAAAGGGCTCACGGAATTATCTATTAATATTTGTGTTTTGTTTGGATTCCCTCTCGGCGGGCGTGATAAATTGTTTCAAATAACAGATGGTGCTGGAGGGAGAGACAAAGCAGCGAAATCTGGTAGCAATTATCCTCAATTATGTTCATTGTTATTTTGAGCTAATTATTGTTATTGTCACTTTTGTTTGTGAGTCTTGCGGCGCAAGCCTGCAATAAGCAGGCCCAGGGAAGACAATGGGGAGCAGGGATATGTTGTGACGATGAAATATGGCTTTTAGAATTGAGCCTAACCAGTTGGTCTAAATAAAACTCAGATCTATATGTACAGGCTGAGGGTTTATGTCAAATTTACCGAGATGTTTGCAGCTAAAATTAATCTAATAATGACCCCAGACTGTTTGATACATGAGGGTATCAAGTGTTTCCTTTAAATTGCAGTTTTTAAGGCAGTAAAACCTTCAGAAAAAGAATAGTAAATGTGATAGACCCTTTTTACATTGGAAAGCTTCACTTTATGAATACAAATTTGAAACAAGCAAATAATATTTTCCTTTAATCAAAGGCTACAAAAATCAGAGGATTTTTTGTTTCCTTATTTAAGAATATTTCCTTGATACTGTCTCACGTAAAAGTAGATGTTTGACATAATGAAGTCATAACTGTTCAGCAGCTGACGAGCGTCCATCCTGCTGAAGTACCTCTGAGCAAGTTGTACTTCTTCCAGCAGCATGAGCGCAGATCTGCAGCCGATTTTGCTCTGCATGACCAGGAAGAAACTTTCCCGATCGATTTTCAGTGTTGTGGTGCGCACAGTAATTAATCTTCACATTTACAGAGAAGAGTCGTTTTTGCAGAAATACCTGTAACAGAGAGGGTATTCGGTCCGGACAGGAGAGGACAGATGGACAGAAGAGAGGAGCTCCGTCGCCGCTGGAAGAGGCGGAGGAGAAGACTCTCGCCTTTGTTTGGGGGCGTCTCCTCTCCTCCCGTCCTGTCCCCTCCCCTCTTTCCCTTCCCATCCTAGCTCCCTCTCTCTCCCCCGAGAAACCCGAGTTTGGTTCTCAGAGAAAGTCCTTTGGGAAGAGTCGCATAGCGTTTTCCTCTGAGAGGGAGCGGAGTGGCGAGAGCTCGGGAGTCATCCGCAGGAGGCAGCGCTGCTCTGGACACCGCAGACCTCAACACGTCCCGGACAACTGGGCTGAGGGAGCACAAGAGAGCGCAAAGAACCAAAAGAGGACGAAAGAAGTGTCAGATAATGATGACATCTGATCCGGGTGCTAGTATATCTCTCTTTTCTGTCTGACAGCTTGAACTGTAGATCTCCAAAGCGCACCAGGAGTGACTTTTTAACACCTTTTCATACCAGGTCTGCTCGCGTCCTGCCATCCCTCTGGCGATTTTAATCCGTCTGTCGACATTTTGGATCCTAATGTTCCGATGTGATTTCCCTTCCGTTTTAGAGCACACTTTCTTACGAGGACTAGAAATAGAGGAATAAACAGTCTTGATTTCAGGCTAAGAGCGCAGAGCGCACCCACGTTGCTCCCCTTGAGTCAGTGTGAAGAATCTACAGAAGAACAAGTGCACAGCCAGTCGGGTAGAGACCGAGAGACACAAGGACGGGCATCGAACTACGGAGGTTTGTTAATGTTTGGGATCCAAGAGAGCATCCAGCGAAGCGGCAGCAGCCTGAAGGAGGAGCCGCTGGGAGGCATGAACACTGTCCGGAGCTGGATGCAGGGGGGCGGCGTGCTGGACGCAAACACGGCCGCCCAAAGGTGAGGTCTGCTCGGGCGAAAGAGACGTGCTACCAGCCTCCTTCATTCACCGAAACACGGGAACAGCGTGGTTTTACTGTCAGGACCCTGCACCCGCCCGTGCAGGACACGAGGCTGCTGATGGGGAAAAGCAGACTGAGCTGTCCAGAGGAAGAAATTTGGGTTTCTGTTGTTAGGATAATTTGTGAAATTAAGATTCGTGTGCAGGATATAAAAGCCCAAAACACATTTAATACGCTGTATAAAATAAATAAGAGAACGCACTAAATAGTAAATGACACCATGTATTTGTGTTACAGATTTTTACACACATGCAACATGCGCCTTCTGGCCATAGTTGGCTGAGGTTTAATGAGCATGAAGGCAAAGGGACAAGTGAATAATTCTAGGCCTATGTTTGGGGGTTAAAGTATGGGGTAAAAATCGGCCCATCTCCACTCTTTCTAAACATACATGGCAGTAGGAAAGGGGAACAAGATTCTTAATTTTGCCCTAGAGATGTAAAGGTGGATAAATCATGACTTACTGTCTGAGATGGCCATGACAAGAGCAGACTTCAAATAAATTTGATTATATTTTCAGAAAATCATATATTTAGGTTTTGTTTTTCATTAAATTACCTTTCATGATAAAGAAAGATCAGCCTTAGTGAAATCAATACAATATAAAACGGATTTACTCGCTGCTTATAGGTCTTGAGATTTGTTTTTACCTACCTTTACAAAGTCAAACTTTTTAGTTTCTCACACCGACTCACTCACGCCTGTGTGTCCGCAGTGGAGTGGGTCTGGCCCGGGCTCACTTTGAGAAGCAGCCGCCCTCCAACCTGCGAAAGTCCAACTTCTTCCACTTCGTCCTGGCTCTGTACGACCGGCAGGGTCAGCCGGTGGAGATCGAAAGGACCAACTTCGTGGACTTCATCGAGAAAGAGAAGGTTGGTGCACACACTCCCGGTGGTCTGACGATTTCTTATTTTTGTTGAATATGCTGAATAACAATTTACCATGTATTTTTCCAAAGGCCTAATTATTCCACTGTGGAGTCAGATGCTGGTGTTTAATGTTACATTTTAAATACTTACAGTAACTCATCAATAAAATATTTGCTTTGTTTATAATGCATTATTATTATTATTATTATTATTATTATTATTATTATTATTATTATTATCATTATTATTATTATTATCATTATTGTTGTTGTTATTATTATTGTTGTTATAGTTGTTGTTGTTGTAGAATACACATGGACAACAATATACACATTATATGCACATACTGTAACTCAAAAACTTCTTTCGATCCAGTTGCGATATTTGACAAATAAGAAAACAACTCTGGGCGTTTAAATTGTTTTAATTTACAGCTGGATTCCACACAGACACTTGTTCTATCCAAACAGCGGCGGGGCAACCGGTCTCCTTATCTATTATGACACCGTTTAAATAAGCTGAAATGCAGCGGGAGAATTTAGTGTTGGATTTATTTGTCCTCCAAACATAACCAGTAATTACAGAGAAATTAAAAAACCACAATAACACCATGATTACACGTGGAGAAATTGTAGGGCTGCCCTGCTTTAATATACCAGCTGTGAACATAAATCATTTATTTAATGTATGACCGGTATGAAGAATTCAATAAGTTTGAGGTACACTTCACGGGCCTTCGTGTGCAGAGAGTTGCGTTTTAATTTGTCCTAAAAAATATTTCATTAAACAGCTCAGTGTCTGTTGTGTGTGTTAAGGAGACGAGCGGAGAGAAGACCAATAACGGGATTCATTACCGGCTGCAGCTTCTTTACAGTAACGGTGAGTGAGGCACACACATTCATCATTCATTCACTCATTAAGTTATTTACAATAAATGCAACCAAATCAGCTTGTTTGCCTGTTCTCTCCTGCAACATAATACCCAAAATGCACACAGGAAGCAGCTGATATTTTTTTTAGATTTAATGTGGAAAATTGTGCAGCAGAGGGCCGACAGGCTGCCACAATATGTTTATATCTCAGACCCTGCAGTGTAGTTTTTCACAATTACGTAATTTGACTGATTTCTGAATAAATGTAATGATTTCGTAGCAATTGTTGTGGGTGATACATGCTAGCTTTATAGCTTCATCACTGTCACTGTCCCTAAATGAGTTTGTCCAGTCTGAAGTGAGCTGTTTGACAGTTGCATGTTGTGGTGGTTGTAGATTGTGGTGTTCAGAGTACAGCTGGGAGGGAAACAACATTAACTGGCTCCAGCCTCCTCTGAGATTAAGACATGAGGGTATAAAAGCTACAATTTGTGAATAATTATCATTATTTTAATATCATTTGCATGTGGAAATAGACAACAAAGCTGCACCTACAAACAATTTATTAGTAATACTGACTGTTACTATAAAGATGTTTAAATCAAAAGCTGAAGACATTTAACTGTTAATGTGTGTCTCATGGGTTCAGGGTATTTAAATCACAGCTGTCAGGAACAGAGGTTTGAAGGTGCTGTTGTATATGTGCAAAGGCCTTTGAGGCAAAGTTGTAATTTTGAGATATTAAAAAAAAATTCAACTCAACTCAGGCTCAGTATTACATAAAAAAGCACAGATGTTGAAAAACGTTTATTTTCACAATGCATCTATACTACACACATGCACACACACACAAGCTTCTCCAGGGGTTCCTGAACTTTTTTGAACCTTTAAAATGAAGCTACCTCAGGTTACCTGTTCCACCAGGAATGATTATTTCCTCTCAGACTGTTTAACTCTGCTCATTTTTCTAAGGCCTAAATTATAATTAAAAAATATATATTACCAAGATAAGAAAAGAAGTCTTAAATTTTTTTTTTGTATATCAGAAATATGTTAATTATTCTCTTGTGAGCCCTGAGGTTTGGGGGAGCTTCCTCTTGTGTAAGGCAGCAGTCTGTTGTTTTTTATGTTTGCTTAATTTGACACATTTTCTAATGCAGTTTTGTAAGTTGTTGTGCTTTTCTTGTTTCTTCTCTGCATCCCAATAGGCATCAGAACAGAACAGGACTTTTATGTTCGACTCATAGACTCTATGACTAAACAGGTAATCACATTTTTTAAAACACACACACACATACACACACACTCTCACAGAGGTCTGTCACCTCTCCTGTTACCTCTCTGACAATGAGCTGCTCCACTGATCCGCCTGTACTCCACCGCCCTCCTCTATCTGCATGTACGTGCACACACAAAAACGTGTGTTTATGTGTGTGTGATTTAGTGAGTGGGTGTTTCCACAGTGTGGGTGGTGGCACACACATACACATACACACTGCATGGCTCCAGGCGTTTTTGCCTGTACTTCTCTCGCTGTGATTAGAGCGAGGAGGCAGCGAGCGGGTGTTGAGGAACAGGGGCGTAATTCTGCTGCTCACAGTTGGAAGTGGAAAGATATAACAGCACCTCTGGGATTTGGTCTGCCGAGTGTAGCGAGCATTTTCTGATCAGATCCAATTTTCTGTTAATGTTTGTGTTTTTGTTTATATGTACCTTTATGACAGAGATGTAGAGAGGGAGGCAGACTGAACAACAGACAATGTTCCTTAGGTAAAAGGATTTTTTTTGTGTTTTTGCACAATAAACAGAGAGTGATGCAGTGTGTGTGTGTGGTATGAGGAGCCAAGAAGCCACACTATACACTGAATACTTGCTAATGTGACTGCAGGCTCTGATAGAGTCTCACATTGCTGCTGCCATGCTGCAACACATAATGTGTGTATGTGAGTGTATCTGGCAGGCCTAAGGGACCACACTGTTCCCTAATAACACTGTTTAGCTTCAGCTTGGTGGGGTGACAGCCAGCTACACACGCACACACTCACGCACACACACACACACACACTCACTCACACACACACACACATGCACACACACACACACACACACGCACACACACACACACACACACACACACACACACACACACACACACGCACACACACACACACACACACACACACACTCAGTCGGCCCTTGCGGTGGAAGTCCAGAGAAGGAGGAGGGAAGTTTTGACCTCCCAAAAACACACATGCACACACACACACACACATACACACACACACACACACACACACACACACACACACACACATACATTTTCATGCCTGAAAAAATAAATGGCTGATTTTTTTTTCTGTAAATAAAGAGATTTTAGGTTTTAAAAGGAAAAGTCATTTTTCGCTGATGAAGGCAGGTGTGTGCTGCACCTGTGGGCGTCTGCAGGCTGGTATGTGTGTGTGTATGGCTGAGTGCTGGTCTGTGTGTTTGGTAGTACAGGGGTTTATATGTGAGTTAGAGGGAGAGAAAGAGATGAACAAATGGGAAACAGTGCAGATATCTGATGCTGTATGTATGTTTGTGTACAGGCAAAAATGCACACCGAGCAATAAAGCATGCTCTGTTGCATGTGAGTGTGTGTGTGTGTGTGTGTGTGTGTGTGTGTGCGTGTGCGTGTGTGTGTGTGTGTGTGTGTGGGAGGGAGAGTGTGTGTGTGTGTGTGTGTGTGTGTGTGTGTGTGAAAGTGTGAGATTCCCAGGGGTAGAGGATTGGAACATTAACAGGTGGTCAAACCAAAACAGCCGTGTGGTTGGCTTAGTTGGTCAGTGATGTCATGGCCACTGTCCCTTTAACAACACACAAACACACACACACACACACACACTGCTGGTCTGCCCTCTCATTGTTCCATGTCATTGTTGTCTTACTAAACTCACTCACTCACTCTCACTTTACCAGTAAAGACACACTTTTGATCCAAACCAGAATCACAAGACTGGAATCTTCCATCATTACTAGTGTGATTGATGAGTATTTTAATATACAGCCAACAACAACCAGGCCGTACAACTTAACCTTGCTCAACAGTATATTGTGCGGCTTACTATATTAGTCCAGACAGGTAGGTAAAAAAAGAAACAAAAAAATTCCCCTCAAGCCCACGGCTGTTGAGGGTTTGACATCATCAGCTTCACACACCGAAGCTAGGCAAGTGGCAAAAGCTACACAAACTGGCTGGTCACTTTCCCTCGTCTTTATTTGGTTGCAACAATAGCATCACTTTTACCTCTATCTAAAGATATACTATGCAGGATTTTTCTATGAATCAATGTACAGATTCATACAAAAGTTATCACACTCTGTCATTATTAATGACTCACTAGAAGTGTGTGGCAGTGTATTTCTGCAGACACTCTGCCCTGTGCCAGTATTTTCTTATTTTCTTCTTATTATCTGTGCTCAGGATATTTATGGGCGTAGACCACCACAATGTTTAGGTGAGGTTAGGACATTAGGTTGCTACTCCTGGTCTGGAGAGTGACCAGGTGCCAGACAATAAGCAGCAGACATTCAAGAGATACAGCGTCAAAAAAGCAAATACAGCAAGGCAAAACACCAAACAGAAGTAACCCTTGTGTTGGCTTTTAATTTCACTTTCGCTGGCGAGCGTCTTTACAACTAGTAATCGACAATCCTGCCTAGTATACCTTTAAAGAAAAGCCCCAAAACATAGAGAGAGGTGGAATTAAAGATAAGGGTTAAACAATTTAGATGTCATATAAACACTTGATAACCTTCATGAGTCACAATGGAGTCAAATTCAGATAGCAAGACCTTAAAGGAATACTTCACCCATGTAATGATCATTTGTATATCAATTGCTTACCTCATGTTACACTGAATTCATAAAAAAACCTTTGTTTTTGCACATGCCTACACAGTAAAGAAAGAATCCCCAAATGGAGAAAATTCTTGATCAATTGAAGTAAAAGTGGGGCCGTCTTTACCAACAGCCAAATTATATTATATTATTATTAATTACTTCAATTCAGTAAGAATTTTACTTGTTTTTGGATTCTTTTTCACTGTGAAAGTTTTCTTAAGAATTCAGCATAACACGGAGTGAGTAATTGATACAAATGATCATTTTGCTGGTGAAATATCCCTTTAAGGTACCGATTTCTCTTAGAACAGTGGTTCCCAACCATTGGGTTGAGGTCCAAAATTGGGTTGTGGGTCCATTTTGAATCACAATGAGGTGACTCTGGCACAGGGCTTTTAATTTGAAGTGTTGTTTCCTGCTGTAGAGTGAGAGACTAATGGACAGCTACAGTACACGACGGAGACAGCAAACTAGCTCAACGACATGGCTAAACACAAGACTGACACTGAATGTATTAAACTGTGTGGACCTTGAACTAATGATGAAGGAGAAATTTGGACCCTGTGGCTGGACCACTGTCTTAGAATATGGACAATGAACCCCTTTAACATGTTTTATATTTTCATAAACACCAATCAGTGAAAGAAACCTTTATTGAGGCATTGATTTGGGTCACAGAAACTAGTGGAGTATCAGCTTGCAGCAAACTTTGACTCTGTATTTTATTTGTCTGTGATTAATTCAGTAACATGCAACATTCTTAATTTTTTGTCTATACATCAAACTTCTCAATTACTGCATACACATGGATGCATTTTATTTGGTCAAAATGTACCAATGGGATCTTTAAAGTGCGGACTTCCTGCTTTGGATGTTAATCAGTGTTGTCAGCCATGGAAATGCATGTTCTTATATTTTGTATTATGCTGAGTATATTAGGCTCGTATCACTGTTTCTGTTTATTTCACAGTTCTGACTGTGTTTCTTCTCTCGGGAAAGTAAAGCCTCCAACATTTGGCACCTAAAGCTGGCACTTACATCTGTTATTCTGCTCTTTCTGTCTGTCTACCTGTTTTGTGTGTGCGCTGAGAGGGCCAGCACTGATTGTGTTAAATGGAGGGGGAGAGTGCTTCCCAGTCTTCAGAGGCAGAACGTTGAGCGTTGGTTGATCACGACTCTGTCCCGGAGAATAAAGCGTCTGTCACTGCGGCCCTATCGGATCACAAGCTTGCTAGTCGACCTGACACTAACGCAGGAGGAAGTGTGTTTCCCCGCTTAACGGCTCCTTGTTTACACGCCGCGCATGTCACGCCACTTCAAAGGTGGAGGGGAGAGTGGTAGAGATGCTGTATGAAAGGCCTGGTGAGGCGAAGAGGGGAGGAGGCAGAGGAGGAAAAAGCAGATGAAAGACAAGAGGAGAGCGAGCGAGGTGACAGTGTGACGAAGACTAACGTAGGCGTAGGATGGTAGAAGATGTTATGGGAGAAGAAGTTACACAAGAGCCTGCCACAGAAGGGGGATTAAATTTTATTTTCAGATTGTTCTTTGAGTTGTCACCTTTTTTTTCCTGATTGGAGCTCCAGATGTCTCAGATTGCCAAGCAGGACAGACCAAGTGATATTGGAAACTTCAGACATCAGTTTTAGTTCATTTTTCTGTGATTGGGAACTGTTCTTATCCCACAGTGTTTGAGCAGTTATGATGCAGTGAAGGGCACCCCCCTCGCTGACCAACCAGGGTCAAAACAAGGCAAGGATTGTTAGATTCTGACCCCGGTCTGGCATAAAGGGACAAGACTCAACAGTCAGCAAAGTAAGGAGTCAGCTGGAAAAGAAGTGGATATGATCTACTGTATATCTGCATAGTGAAACAGTGACCTGCTTACTTAGTTTATCACTTCCTGCATAGAAAATGATCCATTACATAAGCTGCACTGTTAGCACCAGTTTTGCTGGTAGAAACTTGACATGATCAGATTAAATTTTGCAAGATTTAACACAAAACAGAGATGTTTTTTCAGCACTACTGACTTTTCTGCTACGTTTGCCTTTGCTGTATGAGTTTAGACAAAATATTTCACTTCTCCCTCCTCTTGTTGAAGAACTCCTACTGCTCACAGACATCTGTCCTCTCTCCAGCTAAAGTTATGGTCGACTGGGATAAAGGAAATATGAGTAATGTGTGTGTCATTGTATCAGCATTATGAGGTCTTGTATATTTACCAGCTGCGACAGAGGGGCTAGTATTGTTTCTCCTTGTGAGTCTGTGTGTGTGTGTCATTTTGGCAAAATGTGATCCTGGTGACACCTACTGTAGAGGGAACTACCACAGAAGCTGTTTGGAGTATTTTGCCAGGTGCTTTTTTGTCTGTCTGTATGAGATTTTGTCACTGCGATAGCGTCACAGTGGTGCAGTCATGAAAGTTGCAGGTGTGTAGATGAGATCACGATTAAGTCAGAGTTTGAAGATGGGTTTGGTCTGAGCCATAGGGCTGGGAATAGGAAGTAGTGGGTTGGAAGTGGGCAAGGGGCCATTGTCCCTCCTCTTTACTTCCCTGGTCCACATTCATTTTAAGGCGTGAATCGCTGTATGGTGACTGGAGTGACCATATCACGAGATGGTCTCTAGTTTTAATGCTGTATGAATTGCTGTATGAAATGTCTGTTGCAGAGGTGATAGATTTAAAAACATAAGGATTTATTGACCTTTTGTGATTTTGGAGAAAAGCTCAGTTACATCAGACCTAATTCTGTTCATGAAGATAAATGTATTCACCTGCCCCAAGGTGTGAAGGTTTTCTATTGTGTGTGTGTGTGTGTGTGTGTGTGTGTGTGTGTGTGTGTGTGTGTGTGTGTGTGTGTGTGTGTGTGTGTGTGAGAGAGAGAGAGAGAGAGAGAGAGAGAGAGAGAGAGAGAGAGAACAAAAGAGCAAAAGTGCATAAAGAGAGAAGACAAGACAGGTTGAGATGGCATTGATGCATGTTTTGTCCAGGGTAGGAAAGGAATTCAGAGGAAGCTGCCTGGCCCACACTTCTCCCATGGTACAATGAGCAGGTCTAATCATGAACAGAACTATGACTTATAAAGTGCATTTCTTCTTCAGATTCTCTCTCTTGTATCTTTTCCTACAGTTCCCACACTCACATTTGTTTTCATTAGGCCACAACTGAAGGAAAATATTACAGTTCAGTTTGTGATGGAGAGGGATTTGAGAAACAGTTTCATATGTCTTGGTGTTGGATCAGCATCAGTGGTGTGTCGACAGGAGCTTCTTTGCTTCGGCCACAGCCAGTTGAACTGTTTTCAGTATGAATACCAGTTTATTCTGCTCTCTGGATTGATTCATTAGCCTCCTATTTGGCTGAAGTTGCACATCAGCCTTTGCTGTGTCATCCTGTCTGTCACCTACAGCATTTCATGTAGAACAGTGTCCTGAAATCTTAGCTTAGCACCAGCTCTTTCTCGCTCTGCAGTTCCACTTTTGCTTGGAAATTACATTATTTTTGTTTCATATCACACAGCTCATGCCTGCACTGACTGGGCATACACAGCACTGGAGTCCTGGATCACCAGGAGTCCTTCAGGCTCCAGATTCATGCATCGATACATTTTCTGCATAAGTTTTTTTGCAACTGGAATATGTGCACATGCACTCAAAATTGTAACTGACAAGGGCCCTGGGCCCTGAAACAAAAGGGGGCTCCAATAGCTAGTTGGCTCCAATTCCAACTAGCTATTAGTATGAAACGCTTAAGGCTACAACAATATTGTAATGGGGCCCTCAGACTGTGCAGGCCCTGTTGCTGCTCTCCATAAATGCTGCAAAGCTCCAAGCTACTTTCTGAGGACCATGTTGGGTTGTAGTTTCTACAAATGAGGGGCTCAGTCGACATTTTGGCTCATGCTTGGGGCCCATGTGGAACATGTTCGCCCTGGGGCCCCTGGTGGGACAGTCCAAGCTCATAGGCAAGATTTTACAATGCTAGTCTTTAAAAGTCCTTTTATACTTCTTCACACAACCGCATAATCTGTGAATCGTTTGAGCCCAATTTTTACAAATGTGTAACTTCACTGCCATGCAAAAGTATACTGAGAATCAACTGGGTCTTGTCATGTGATTTATGACATCAGAACTATGCAGCCTTCAGCTTTGCTTTTTTAGTGTGAAGGATTTGTTAAAAGAAAAAAAAATCTGTGACTTTTCTAGACCAAAAAAAAAAAAAAAGTAAAAAAGAGCAATCACTGGGGAAAGTTTTCTCATATTGTCAGCACAAGTTGTTGCATAATGTTTAGACTCATTACCCCAAAATCAAAACTACATATTTTTTTCTTACCTGTAGTGCTATATATCAGTCTATGGCATTTTGTTGTAAGTTGCAGAGTGTTGGAGATATTAATTATAGAGATGCCTGTCTTCTTCCCAATATAATGGAACTAGATGACGCTCGGCCTGTAGTGCCAAAAACTACATTTGAAAAACTCAACAGCAATGTCTCTTTCCAGAAATCATGACCCAGTTACTCAAGGTAATTCAAAGACTTTGTTGTGACCAGTTTCATGTCAGAACTATTTTCTTTCAACCGAACTACACCTGCAACTGTATCATTATGCAGAAGGAAGCATGCATCTACTAGCACCACTGAGCTAGTTAACATTACAGCTCAGCTGAGGAGGACGCCATTAATGTTTACATGTTGCGCTGTCACAAGCACGAGCCTCTTGTCCATGAGTAGATGCATGCTTTCTTCTGCATGGTGATACAGCTGGCGGGTAAAGTTTGGTTGAAAGAAAATAGCTCCTTTATGAAACTGCTCACAACAAGGTCTGTGGATTATCTTGAGTAACAAGGCCAGGATTTTTGGAAAGAGACATTGCTGTTGAATTTTCCAAATTTATTTTTTGGCACTTTGAGCACCACAAGCTGAGTGTCATCTAGTTCCATTATATTTGAGAGAAAGCAGACATCTCTACGACCAATATCTCCAACACTTGGCAACTCACCCGAAAACAATCTAGACTGATAAACAGCACCACAGGTAAGATGAAACATTTGTGCTTTTGATTTTTGGGGAGAACTGTCCCCTTAAGCTTTCACTAAGCTAAATGACCTTCATTTACAAACTCAAACTAATACTCAATTGATGGCAGCAGGTAGTCTGAACCCCCTACTGAAGACTATCGGAGAGGACAGTGAAACTTCTTCAGCACTCTCTGAAAAAAGTGAGCTTGTCACTTGGTGAGACTTGCTGGAGTTTAGAACTACAGATCAAACAGACTGGAATAGACCAAAGACAGACAGGGTATGTGTATTGACTGATAGATAGCTTAGTGGTGTGTGACTTTTGCTTTCGCTTTATTCTGAGCTTCCTTACTAGAAGCAGGAGGATTGTATAATGGAAGCAGGTAAAGCATCATACGAAACTTTGGCCAAAGCTCTGTGAACATACACCTCTGGGCTTTTTAACATTTGACTTCGCCTGATGTGAGCTGTTGTCATTTTTTGGATTTTCTAAAACAAGGTGTGTGAACAAGGTGCGTGCGTGTGTGGTGGTGGTAGTGGGGGGTGACAGACTCCCAGTGAAAAGACAATGGGTGTGAGTGTGTGTATGTGAAGTAGAGGTGTTATTGCTAAACTATGTGTTCTTTGAGATGAAGTGGGAACTAACCTGTTATCCCAAAAACACCCTGATGGAAGAAAATCACACCACAGTTACAGCATGAAAAAAAAAAAAAAATCAAATTCCTCTCAGTTTGACATCGTCTTTGTGTTTGCCCACAATGCAGTGCTGTGAAATCTAGTCCTCTCCTCTCATCAGTTTAGTAGATGTAGAGTTCAGTGGTCTGAAAACATGCAAATAAGTTTTTATGCATCCATGCACTGATGCAGACAATGACTTGCATCTATCGCAGGGTCTGATTGGCAGCACATTTTTGACTCTGATAGGATTATGAACAACCTGCTTGTGCTCAGTCTGAATTTTAAAAATAATGATATGAATTTGGGTGGCACGGTGGTGTGGTGGTTAGCACTGTCGCCTCACAGCAAGAGGGTTCCTGATCCCAGGGGCGGTAGCCCTCCTGTGCAGAGCTTGCATGTTCTCCCCGTGTCAGCGTGGGTTTTCTCCGGGTGCTCCACCTTCCTCCCACAGTCCAAAGACATGCAGATTGGGGATAGGTTAATTGGTGACTCTAAATTGTCTGTAGGTGTGAATGGTTGTCTGTCTCTACATGTCAGCCCTGTGATAATCTGGCAACCTGTCCAGGGTGTACCCCGCTTCTTGCCCAATGTCAGCTGGGATAGGCTCCAGCCCCCTCGTGACCCTCAAGAGGATAAGCGGTTAGAAAATGGATGAATGATATGAAGTTATATATTATGAGGTTGCAACTAATTTCTGGAGATTTTCCTGTAATTGAAAGATAGAGCAGGTGTTATTGTAAACATTTAATATTGTCAGCAAATTCCAACAGTGAATTGATCCCACTAATCACAACTTATTGCCAAAGAATGAAATAGTTTATTTCTCTGTGCCACAGAGCTCCATTGTTGTCTATTAAAAACATATCAAGGAACCACACTTTTGCTTTGGGTGACATGTCCCTTTATTAGCATTGGCACTGTAGTGTATTTAGTTATTTAGTTTATTTTCAGTTAATCCCACATAAATACTTACTTAGAGCACTAAATGTGTATTAATCCACAGTTAAAAAGTTCCAGCAAATGCACTATTCACTCCTATTTGAGTTACATTTACTAAAACTACAGTGCCCAGCTGTTTTAGGAAATCACTTAGCTTTTTTTGTTAATTTTTTGTGTCAAAACTATATATTGCAGTTTCTCCAGCATTTTTAGGCTTCTTCAGGGCAATTATTGATGGCTGATTTCATGGCAGCTTTTCTTAATTTTTTTTTCTGTTTAATTCTTTAAAAATCAAAGGTAACTTGTTCCAGTGAGAATAAAACTGCACAGTTCGGAATTTGTGATTTACACTACACTAACATAACCATTACACTACACTAACATGACATACCTTTCAATACTTGCAGTAGATGTGGATGCAGTGACCTCCATCATCATGATCTGTCTGTTGTCCATGCATTTCAGCCATTTTCCATGTGTGTTTTGTAGTAGAAAAGTGTTTGTCAGTGGATGTTGTTTGTGTTCCACCACAATGTTGCACACAATGCATAACAGGTTACCACCGCTTTCATGTAGAACATCAGGTATTTAGCCTGCATGGTCTTTAGCATTAACTTTGGTTGGTAAATTTTAGACATTCGTGTCACACACGTCTGCATCTTCACAACCAGAAACAACAAAGTGAGTTTAGTGACGTTGTGCTGGGGACTGCTATGATTAGCAATATTCAAGGGAAACAACAATGATTGGTCAGACTTGTGGAAACATGGTGATTAAGTGAAAAAATGTGCAAGGTCAGGCAGAATTCACAGGGGTTGGCTGAATACACAATAGACACAATATCTTTTCTCCAATTTACAACATTCTTTGCTGCTGACGGCTCTATTTCACAAACACATCAAGACAATGGTACTGATATAACTTTGGCTATCACATATCAAGATTTGCAGTAAAATGGCTAATTTTGAGTCAATCGCAAAACACAGACATCCTAAGTCAAAGACCTAAGACACTTGTTTTTGTCACCATATCTCAATCCTTCCTCTGCTATGATGGGGCACACTTGAAACTACCACCCTAGCGAGGATGGAGAGGACTATTTGTTGGATCTGAGCTCTGTGTATTTAGTTTTACTGTCTGTGAGCTAACAATGTGTTTTCTTCCCCTCTCTACTTTGTCTCTCTGTCTTTCTTAACAGGCAATTGTTTATGAAGGCCAAGACAAGAACCCAGAGATGTGCAGAGTGTTGCTGACACATGAGATCATGTGCAGGTGACTGAGTGCATCAAAATCATTTCTTCCTCCCAAATCTTCCTCCTGTCCAATCTATCTTGAAACAATTGTTCTTGCTTCTACTTTTCATTCTATCCCATCTCCTCTCCCCTCGTCTTTTCTTCTGCAACATACTTTGTACGTCTGCAGAAAGTTCTCACCAATCACCTCTCTGTTCTCAATACATTTCTTATTTTGTCACCCTCATTAACCCCCCCACACATACACACCCAGACACATGCATACACATCCACATGGGGCCGCATCTGTTGAGGAAGATGAGTTTTAGCTCTCAGAGTCGTTGCTTTAATTATAATCTAAAGATGAATTTCTTCGGAAGTAGGTTGGGAGGAAAGAGATCTATTTATAGAGGCATTTTACCAACCCATCCTATACAATAGGAAATGTGTGTGTGGATGCATGCGTGGTGTGTGTGTGTGTGTGTGTGTGTGTGTGTGTCTGTGACGCCTGGTTAATTAGGACACAGAGAAACTCATTAGTCAATCTGAACCCTCCTGTTGTTTCATGGCTAACAAATGGGCCTTACTCCACAATCTGACTATAAAATATAGGCAGGGTCTCTCTCCCTCTCACTTACACACATATACACACACACACACACAAAGAAGTATGCATATGCACGCTCCCCCATGCACACCGCAGTTATAAAAATTCAAATTTAGCACATGAATTAAGTTGTTCTTATTCCCTAACCTTGTCACTGAACAACTTTAACTGTAACAATATAAATTGGGGTTCATCTATATGCACAAGCAGGGATTTTACCTGTGAAATCAGGCCCACTAATACTTTTTTTCTATAGCTCACTGAATAATCTGCAGGCAGCTCAGTTACAGAACTTTAAACTATAGAAAACCCTTTGAAATTCTGATATGATTTACAAGGAACTTATGAATAAATACAGATTTTATTGTTATTTATTGTCATTCATCATGTTTGGAATGCACTGTAAACATGAATAAACTGTTATGTACAGTATACATGAACTTGTACAGCAGAAAGGCCCCCAATATTCAAACATTTCCTGTGGGGGAGCAACAGTGCAGCGGCAGCAGTGCGGAAAGTACGACTTCTGCAACGAGTGTAAACACTCTCCTGTCTGCGGCAGCCACCGAGGTCAAAGTTACGGCTGTTGCCTCGTGTTCTCACATGCTGATACTGCAGCGGGGGCCTCACACACAACACGCGACGTGGAACCCACACACAAAGAGCTCAGGGCATTCATTAATCAGTGTGGCTCATTGTCATGGTGGTGCTATTAGCCATATGCTCCCAGCCAATCTGCCACCACACAGACCTGCATTGCAAACTTGGTTGGAGCTCTGGCATGAATACATAAAAGGTTTCATTACAGAATGGATGAAAGAGGCTGCTGCACTGTTTATATCATGTGTTTAGCACAATTGTTGGCTTTAGAAACAGTGCCTTTAGTTAAAAATATCTTATTCCACATATTAAGATTTGTAGCTTGTTCCAGCTATTTATGGAAGCTACTTGATGTTTATACCAAGTGAGATATTCAACAGAAGGTTTTCTGTTCTGTAAAATTAAAATATTGTAAATATTTTGTGTATCATTTTATAGACCAATTCAGCCTGACATATTTGGTTTCTCTGGGAATTTTTTTTAATAAATTGTCAGGAAACTGTTCCCAGAGTCTAAAAATGACATAGTCAAATTGCTTTATTTATTATTATATTTAATTTACAATAGTAGGAAACAGAGAAAAGCAGCAAATTCTCACATTGAGATTACTTGAGTAATTGTTTCAACTGGCTGACCTCAGCTAAAGCTACTGTAAACCTTTATTACTTAGATTTTCACATATAGATCCAGTGTAAATGCCATCTTCAACTCATGCTATTGAGACTATTGTTTACAAGTGTGGGGGGGGGGGGGGGGGGGGGGGGGGTGTGTGTGTGTGTGTGTGTGTGTGTGTGGGGGGGGGGGGGGGGGGGTGCAGGGGGACAGCAGATGATTAGATCACCAGGATCCAGAGCAATAAGTGCTACATTACCCCCGTCCCACCCCTCGTTTTCCTTCCCACTACCCCTCCATTTATAACTGCTTCCACTCTGCTCCCATCTCCTCTTCCTCTTCTGTCCTCCCTTAATCTCCCCTTCTCATCTACCCCCCATCCCCCCTTTCCTCCCACCCCTCGATCCTCCCATGCTCCCCATTTTCCCATTTCCCCCATCTCCGGTTTTCCTCCTCTCTAACCTCTCGCTGGTGACGGGGCTGGGGCTGGGGCCGGGGCCGGGGCCGTATAGTGACCAAATTCATAGAGCAGCAGAAAGGAAATGACAGAGAGAGAGCAGAAAGAGAGGCAGAGCAGCAGTTAGTAGAGACAATGTGTAAGGTGTAACGTATCAGTCTCTTTCTTTCCACCTCTGCCATCTGTGCCGGTGGGAAACCAGAGACGTCTCCCCTTCCTCTTCTTCCCACCCAAACCTCTCCCCTCCCATCGCCTCCCCTCCCTCTCACCCTCTTGTTTTAGCTTTCCCTCCCACGCTCATCCTTTCACTCACCCCCCCCGGCTTTATCCTTCCCCTCCTGCTTACACCTTTATTCATAATTGATGTACGCAAGAAAGCTTTGACAGACTTGCAGTACATATGTGTGAATTTCGGAGTGCATGCCAGTTTTTTTTTTACTTGTGTGCGTGTGTGTGTATCCCACAATCTTCCTCCTCTGAGCCTCAAGCCAATTCAATCCTCTCCACCCTTCACCTTCATCAGTACAATTAGGATGGATTGGAAGCTGTCATATAGTGTTTTAAAGGACTTGCATGGTGGCAGACCTTCTCTCAAAATAAAATTGAACCTGATCTTGATTAAACAAAAAAAATCAAGAAATCACACAGCTTCCAGGAGATGAGAACATAGAAATCAAAATGATCTTCGAACATCACTTTTCTGTTCCCCCCTAAAACAAAATACAGTTGAAAAATAAATCATATGAATGTGCAAATGCTATGCAAAATGTTTGGTAGGGATTAGGCATAAACTAACACTTCAGGTTTACGGAAAAATCATGGTCATGTTTAAAGGGACAGTTGACTCCAAAATCAAAAATTTGTATTTTTCCTTTTACCTTTAACGCTATTTTTCAGTCTTGATTGTTTTGTTGTGAGTTGCTGAATGTTGGAGATATCAGCTGTAGAGATGTCTGCCTTCTCTTGAATGTAATGGAAGTAGATGACACTCAGCTTGTGGTGCTCAAAGTGCCAAAAAAAAAAAAAAACATTTGAAAAACTCAATAGAAATGTCTCTTTCCAGCAATCATGACCCAGTTACTCAAGATAATCTACAGAACTTGTCGTGTACAATTTCATGTCGGAAGTATTTTCTTTTTTATCAAACTACAGCTGGCAACCATATCACCACACAGAAGAAAGCATGCATCTACTGTTAGCTCACCTAGGACCACTGAGATCAGCTGACATTACAGCGCAGCAGAGGAAGACGCCATTAATGTTTAAATCTCCTGCTGTCACAAGCATGAGCATCTTGTTCATGAGTAGATGCACGCTTCCATATGCAAAGTGATACAGCTGGCGGGTACAACTGAGTAAAAAAGAAATTAGTTCCAACATGTAACTGTTTACTATAAGGTTTGTGGACTATCTTGAATCACCAGGTCATAAGCAAGATGGCTGCTTAGGTGTGCCTGCAACCACAAACTTCTCAATGTTATCGGATTAATCATCTACTTATTTATCATCAGTTTTATTTTGTCGGTCAGATCATCTAGTCAAAGTGGTAGAAGCTCTAGAAACTTGTTTTCCAAGTGGTTTTTGTTTCCTCATGCTGAGAGGAACCAAAACCAGCTATTACGCACAGCAACCTGTCTCGGAAGGTATGCCAACAATGGAATCAGCTGAAGCACTGACCGACGAAAGATTTTTCCAAAGCTGAGACTATCTCCAAAGAGCGATTTACTCACCTCAAGCAGCATTTTGACTCCCTCCAGGCAGATTTATCACTACTTAAGGATCAAACCCTTGCACTCCGTGCAGACCGCACAACTTTAATGAAATGTACAGAAAAGGTAGAGCACACCACCACTTCAATATCAAACTCTATAAAAGCGGCTGAAGTAAAGTTAGCGGACCTGGATTCTGCATTCATGGGCTGCCTGAAGGAAGAGAAGGCCCTAATATCATACAATATCTCACTAACCAGCTACCTCTGTGGTTCCCCACCTTGGGAGATGCTCCACCTGAGATCATGAGAGCCCATCGCATTGGCCCTCCTCGGGGTAATGAAACTTCCAAGTCAAAGAGTGCTCATCTTTGGGTGTCTTCAGTATACGGACCGGATTCGCATCTTTAAAGCAACAAGAGACTCATCGTTGGAGGTTGCTGAGAAGGAGGTACGCTTCACAGTGGACTACAGTGCTGTCACCAGGAGCTGACACAAAGCCTGCTATGTTGTCATGGAGAAGGCTCATCAGGCTGGTTTCCTTGTCTTCCTAATCTATCCGGCCACTATTAAACTATCCAGAGGACATGAACACAACTTCTTTGATGACCCTCCCAAGGTGGAGGATTTTCTCAAGAAAACTGGATCCAACCTGAAAATGTAGATCAGAGTGGGTATGTAAGACCGAACTCATCAGTGATGACTATAGCTAATGGCATGCTCTGTGGCATTGAAGCTGGACACTGTTTTTTCCAGGGGTGAAACTAAGGGGAGGACTATGTGACAGCCTAATGAGTATGTCTGTCCGTGTGAGTTGTTTTTTATGTGGGTGTTTTTGTTTATATTTGTGTTTGGTGCTAGTTGTTATTTGAATGGAGAGTGTGTTGACCATAGCTCTAATATGGCTCAGGTAATAAGCGGAGAACATGATTTAAGATGCAAATGAGTAAGAATGTTGACCTCCACTAAACTACGCAAGACAGGGTTAAAGATAGTTCATACAAACATATGTAGCTTGAGAAATCAACTGTGTGAAATCAAAGAATTTCTATTATTAGACAACATACATGTTTTTGCAATATCAGAAACTCATCTTGATTCTACATTTGAAGATTTTGCATGAAATATACAAGGATATGATATATGCAGAAGGAATAGAAATGCACATGGGGGTGGGGTAGCTATTTATCAAATCAAGTTTATTTATATAGCACATTTAAAAACAACCGCATGTGTTGTACAGAATAAAAGAATGACACATAAACATATAGCAATATAAAAATATGCACAAATATAAAACAGAATAAAAACCAGTGAAAACAATTACAAACATGAAAAGATTATAAAACACTAAAGTATTAAAACCACTACAAACAATCAAAGGCCACTGAAAACAAGTACGTTTTAAGAGTTCTCTTAAAAGTGTTAATTGAGGGGGAGCATTTGATTGGGAGTGGAGGGCTATTCCAGAGCTTTGGAGCAGCGACTGTAAAGGCATGGTCTCCCTTACCCACCAGCCTCAATTGCGGAATGGTTAAAAGACAATATTCAGAGGATCGGAGAGGTCAGGAGCTAGAGTAGGGGCAGAGGAGTTCAGCAATATACTGGGCTGCCAGCCCATGTATTGCTTTGAAAACAAATAAAAGAACCTTAAAATCAAACCTGTATTTGATGGGCAGCCAGTGCAGGGACTCTAGCACTGGTTTAATGTTGTCTCTTTTTCTGGCACCGGTTAGGAGTCTCGCGGCAGCATTCTGCACCAGCTGTAAACGAGACAAAGATGACTGGCAGACACCCAGGTACATAAGTTACACTAGTCCAGCCTTGAGGGGATCAACGCAGATTACAGTCTTTAGGTCATTGTGTGTGATGATGGACTTGAGTTTTGCAGTGTTTTGTAACTGAAAATAACAGCCCTTCACCACAGTGTTGATTTGTTGTCAAATTTGAGTGCAGAGTGACACCAAGATTTCTGGCATGGGTACGAACGTAAGATGTGAGTCGTCTTAAATGGCTGACGATGCTGCTTGTGTTGTTGGGGGGACCAAAAACAATAACCTCTGTTTTGTTATCGTTCAACTGAAGACAGTTTGTAGCCATCCAGGATTTCACATCCTGGAGGCAGTTCATGAGGGATGTGATGGAGCTGGAATCCCCTGGGTTTAACAGAAGATACATTTGTGTGTCGTTGGCATAACAGTGAAAAGAGACTTTTTGCTATCGAAAAATGGAACCTAATGGGAGCATGTACAGTGCAAATAAGATGGGCCCTAAGATGGAACTGTGAGGTACACCACAAGTGATATGAGGAGAAGCCACCAATCCTAACAGAAAAGGACCTGTCTGATAAATAGGAGGCAAACCACTTGAGAGCAGTTCCCTGGATGCCTACCAATTCTTGAAGACGGTTCAACAATATACAATGATCGATTTGTCAAGGTTGGGTTTTTTAATGAGAGGCTGGACAATGGCATGTTTGAAACAGGATGGTACAGTTTTTGCATCTGCAAAATTACTAGCAGTGGATGTATTTATACAGCGAGAGTAATGGAAAGTTAATTTATGGCTGGGGACAGTGTGGAACATGATGCACCTGTGGTCAGAAACACCCAAATCATCCACATTCAGCGAGGCAATAGTCAGGCCAAGTGTAAATACTAGGTCCACCGTATGGCCGTGGATGTGAGTTGGGCCGGAAACATGCTGAATAAAATTAAAGGAGTCCATTGTACTGAGAAATTCAGCAGCGCTGTGTCCACATGAAAATTAAAATCCCCAGTGATTAAAATCCTCTCAAAGTTTAAACAACTGATGATAAAACTCAGGGAACTCAGTCTGGAAGGTGGCATTGTGTTTAGGTGGGTGATACACAGTTACACATAAGACGGGATCTGTACCTCCTGTTTTGAACATAAAAACCTCAAAACTTGTATAAACATATGACAAAATTCGTGTGCACTGGTGACAATTTCTGAAAATAACTGCAGTACCTCCTTCTTGACCACTAAGCCTTGGTGAGCTGAGGGAGTCATAATTTGGGGGATATCGCTCTGAGAAGTGACTATAATCACCGGACATTAACCAAGTTTCAGTGAGAAACATTCAAGAGGGCCAACTCACACATAGTGACAGGACATGGGACAGCGGTGCATTTTATGTAAAAAAAAAGATTAAGTTTATTAACACATTTAAAAGTGCAGCGTGGACAGGAGGGCCTATCTGTGACAACAGGCTGAATAGGGAGATGAAAAGGTGAAGGAGGTGCCAAAGGAAGCCAGCAGGGGGCAGCTAGCACTGGAAACAGTAGCCTGAGATGAAACTGGAGAGGGAGGCTCCAAGGAGGGGGTGTGGTGAGTAAACAGTCAATCACATGGAGATGATTGAACAGTATGCTGTATGTTAGCGCTAGCATTCATGAGCCCAGTATGTTTGGGTGGATGCCGTCTCTTTGAAAGGGAGACTGGCTGTTCCAGACCAGGTTGAAAGTGTCAATGAATTCCACATTGTGTGCTCTACATGCGGACAGCAGCCACGTTTGAAGACTAAGGATTCTTGAGAAACGACCAGAACCGCGACCCAATGTGGGAATGGGACCTGAGATAAACACCGACTTTCCATCTTGCTTCAGGAAAACAAAAAGAAGTTCAAAATCAGATTTTGTCAGCTTGGACTGTTGAAAAGCTGTGTCATTGGTTCCCACATGGACTATAACTCTTTTAATGGACGACGGAAGTGAAGGCAGTAAACCCCAGAGCTTTTTGTGAAAGTCATGGACTGTGGCACAGTGAGTAACTGCATTGTGGAAGCGCACATTCCTAATTATGGAGGCACCAACAATCAATGTGGTAAGGGGAATAAGTGGTCAAAGCGGTGAAGCCTCGGCTCTGCTCGGCTCAATGTCCACTGTGTGCACCACGTCCACCGGCCAGGGATGGATGGACGTAGCCGGGGATCGTAGCAACAACTGAGCGGCGTCTTTCCCAGCAGATCCTTGTCGCTAGGAGTGGAGCTAACCAGTGCCTTGGGCTTAGCTCCCAGCGGGGCCTGGTAGTCTACAGGCCGGGCAGAGTTGACATCCAGACACGGAACGGTCTAATCTAGTTCTTCGTTGGTTGTGGTGGTGATAGCGGGACCAACGGTGACCAGGGAGTCCAGGAACTGGACCACATACCGGTTAGACTAAGGGAGGACTTGATGTCAACAGAGATCGAAGCACTATGATTTCAAGTACATGTGCCCCATTTATGACCTCTATTAGTAGGGCGTGGTTAGAGGCCACCTGGAGCAAATATCAATTATCTAGACAAATTGTGTGACATGTTGGATAGAGTGTGTGATCATGATAATGAAATATATATTCTTGGGAACCTGAACATTGACTGGAACTCACTATACTGTCCATTTAAGAACAAGCTTCTGACTGTAACAGTTGCATGTGGTCTGACACAAGTAGTAACTAAACCAACTAGAGTGTGTATGTAAAGTGATGCATCCAGAACATCTACTTGTATAGATCATATCTTAACTAATTCAGTTGAACTGTGTTCTAAAGCCATATCAATACCAATAGGTTATAGTGATCATAAATTAGTAGCGATAGTGAGAAAAAAAAAGTTCCTAAAGCAGGACCTAAGATCATTGTTAAGAGATCATACAAACATTTCTGGGAAGACTGCTTTATTGAGGATGTTAGAAATTTATTTTGGGAAAATGTGTTAAGGAAATATGATCCAGATGAAGCACTCAAAGCCCTTAATTAGCTACTTGGAAAGGTAATTGTTAAACATGCACCTGTGAAAAAGAGAACAGTCAGAAATGTTAGATCCCCCTGGATTGATGATGAACTGAAGGATTGTATGACACAGAGAGATCAAGCAAAGGAAATGGCAAACGAGACAAGCTACATATCAGACAGGCAAATATACTGCAAATTAAGAAATTATGTAACTAAGTTGAACAAGAGGAAGAAAAGGTTGTATTATGAAAATTTGGTTTATAATTTAAAACATGATAATAACACTTTTAATGACATTATGGGAACAAAATCCAAATTAACTCCATCATTTCTGGAATCAGAGGGAAATTTTATAACTAAACCACTGGACATTGCTAATTACCTCAATAATTATTTTAATTGTAAATAGATAAGTAAATAAATTGAGGAATGAGATGGACCAGACTGACAATAAGCAATCATATGACTTGATAAAAGATAAGATTATGATAATATGACAAAAATTGTAGGTTTGAATTTACCAAAGTTACTGTGAGTTATGTGGAAAAGTTGTTATTTGGATGTAAAGACAAACCCTCTGGGGTAGATAATCTAGATGGGAAATTATTGGAAACAGTAGCACACTTGATTGCCACTCTAATTTGCCATGTGTTTAACTTAAGTTTAGAAAAATGTGTGTATCCACAAGCTTGGAAAACTGCAAAAAATGATTCCATTGTCCAAGACTGTAAGTGTGCCATTTTCTGGCCCTAATAGCTGTCCAATTAGTCTGTTACCTGCTATAAGTAAAACCATGGAAAGAATAGTTTATGAACAAATACAATGCAATTTTTAGTTAATGATCTGAATACAGATTTTCAACACACGTATAAAAAAGGACACTCCACGGAAGCTGACCTTACGCAAATGGCCGATGATTGGCTTAAAGTAATTGATAATAACAATTTAGTAGATGCCATATTATTGGATTTCAGTGCAGCTTTTGATATAATAGATGACACTTTGTTATTAGCAAAACTGAAATGTTATGGTTTTAGCCTGACTGCAATATTATGGTTGTAAAGCTATTTGACCAACAGGAAGCAGACAGTTTTCTTTAATGGAAGTTTCTCTGATGTAAAACCAAATAGCTGTGGAGTTCCTCAAGGAATCTGTCTAGGTCCATTGTTATATGCTATTTTTTACTAATGATTTACCATTAATCTTACATAAAGCAAATGTATGTATGTATGTTTGCTGATGATTCAACAGTATACAATATACCGTTTTAAATAAAGAACTGCAGTCGATAGTTAAATGGGTAACTAATAACAAACAAACTGGTTCTTAACCTGTCTAAAACGAAAAGCATTGTATTTGGGACAAGTCATCAATTAAGGACAAACCCTAAATCGAAATTATATGTAAAAGAAGTTGCAGTTGAACAAGTTCTGGAGACCGAACCTTTAGGTGTAACATTAGATAATAAATTATCCTGGTCAATGCACATTGATAAATTGGTTACTAAGATGGGGAAAGGTCTTTCAGTTATAAGGAGATGTCATAAATTTTTACCACAGAATGTCATAGGACAGACCATTAAGGCATTAGTTTTATCTCATCTGGACTACTGCTCTGTGGTATGGTCCAGTACTTCCGCGACCTACATAAAAAAACCTGCAGATTGCTCAGAACAAAGCAGCACGTTGTATACTTAGATGTTAATGCAGAAATAATGTAAATACAATGCATAACTGTTTATCATGGCTAAAGGTAGAAGACAGATTTACTGCTTCTTTGCTCAACTTTACCAGAAATATTTTAATAACCAAATTGCCAAGAGTATTATGTAAACAGCTATGCCTGAGCTCAGATGTACATAGCTACCATACTAGGCATGCTGCTGGAGTTAGATTTATACTACCCAAAGTTAAAACTAGTATTTTGAAGAAAACTGTAATGTATAGAGCTATGGTTACATGGAACTCTCATGGAACTGCCTGAGCATATCATTCAGGAAAACCGTAAAGATCACTTTGAAAATTTCACTAAAACAATATCTCCTGATGTTCTACTTATCTAATGATAATTAGTGAGCAACTAGATAAGTTTAAAAGAGTATACAGTCTAGAGGATCTTATCATATACTAAAAGAGTGTTAATAGTTAAATTAAATTATGTAATTAAATAATGTAATTATGTAATATTGGTGTGGGTCACTATAATGAAATGATGGATGATGAGAATGATGTTAGCCCTATGAAACCTTTTTAAGATTTCTGAAGTGCTTGGAGGCTTTTCTGTAAGCTCATTTTGATTTTGGTTTTTATTTATAATGCCTTGTGCAATAACCTAAATGTAAGTCATTTGTACTTTTTACCTCCGTAGAAGTATTTTGTTTTTGATTTTTCTATGACTAGAGCTAGGTCCTGTCTTGTGTTATATCATGTTTTGTTTGTTGTTGTTGTGGTCGTTGTTGTTGTTGTTGTTGTTGTTGTTGTTGTTGTTGTTGTTGTGGCGGTGGTGGGATGTTTTCAGTGATTATGTACTGTCATGTATATAGTATTGTGTTTGGTGTGGACCCCAGGAAGAATAGCTGTTGTTTTGGCTGCAGCTAATGGGGATCCTAATAAAGGAAATGAAATGAAATGATTTCTGCAAGAGACATTGTTGTTGAGTATTTCAAAAGTATCTTTTGGCACTTTGAGCACTACAAGCTGAGTACCATATAATTCCATCATATTCTAGAGAAGGCAGACATCTCTACGGCCAAAATCTCTAACACTCTGTAACTCACACCAAAACAATCTAGATTGATAAATAGAAAATAATCACGACTGACTGTTGGTCAGTGATTTTAAAATCAGAGAATTTGCTGACTCATCCTTTCACCTGGACGCCCTCCCCTTGTGACTTTGCAGTTCTATAATAACATCACCTTACTTCCTCCTTTGCTCCCAACAGAAAAGAGTGACAGTTATGACCGCTGCAGGACATTGTCACTTGAATGTAAACCAATGTCATTTCAGGGCACATGCTAAAACAACATATCTTTGGTGGTTTTTTTTGTTTGTTTGTTTTGTTTTTTTCTGAAGTAGGATCAACTCCGTGATTGATGATGGAGCTTTTATCTATGTAGTTCAACTTATTACAGGAGTAATAGTGTATGTATTAAGATGTAGCAGAATTTTGGAGCATATCACAAAGTGGCTAAACTCACTAGCAGACTAGTTCTCGCTTGCAGATACTGCCATACGCTCACTTTCGACACCGTATGAGTCTATTTTTATCCGTGCTGTCAGCGTAGAGCTGCTAGACTTTCTGAAAAGCTCAATTTGGTGTTAAGTTCTCTACATCAGTGCAGACAAAGCACATGGTATGCCTTAACACTCCCATTTAAACAACTAAATGTGAACTCCTGTATAAAGCACTGTATCTTCCCTGTGTCTAACTCCTTTCTCACTTTGACCCATGTCTTCTTCTTCCACTGTTTTCTCTTCTTGTAGTCGGTGCTGTGACAAGAAGAGCTGTGGAAACCGTAATGAGACACCCTCAGACCCTGTTATCATCGACAGGTACTGTCTCTCGCTCCATCTCTAGCTTTGTCTCTCCTTCACACACATTCTCACACTCACTCACACTCACATACTGGATGATGGACGGCAGTGACCTGTTTGAATAGCTGTGTGTGAAGAGATATTTGTGTGTTTAGATGATCTGCTGTCACTCCTGAAATAGACACTCCTTAGATAGAATCGATGGCTTCTGACAGATTGAAACATTTGAAACCAAAGCTTTGCATTCATGAGTCAAACAGCAGGACTCATCAGCAGTGTGATTTCCTAAGAGGAATTAAACATCCACACGCATGTTACATTGACATGAGCACACTCCAGAAATGCAGTCATTGACCTGTGCAGAGGGGACATCAGCTGCCCAGTTACTACCTCATACCTGGCAGATTCAAGCACATGCATACACACCTATGCACTTATGCACATCTTCAGACTTGAGTGAACAAGCAGCGCTTAGACAAGTGTGTGTGTGCGTGTGTGTGTGTGTGTGTGTGTGTGTGTGTGTGTGTGTGTGTGTGTGTGTGTGTGTGTGTGTGTGTGAGTGAGTGTGTGTGTGTGTGTGTGCTCTATGTAATGCAAAACACAGAGCTGTTTACTAGCTGTCTATCGTTTTCACTGCCACTTTTTTTCTACCTGTCTGTCTGTCTGCTTCTTTCTTTCTTCCTGTCTGTCTGTCTGTCGAGATGGAGGACTGAAGTTATCTCCCAGCTTACCCTCCCCCTCCTCTCTTAGTCTCTGTCTCTCCTGCAGCAGCGCAGAAAAATGGGTCATGAGTAAAGAAAAAAGTGACAGAGAAAAACTGAAATGAGATCCAACCTCATTTTAATCTGATTTCTTCTTGGCAGTTATTTTAACCCTCTGTGTGCAGGTCTCTCTGTGCACATCTCTGTGTGCGTTTTAAGGAGTAATTCAGAGGGAGTGAAAGAGTGCTGATTCTCATTCATCACTCTCACCACATTATTAGAGATAATTTTTTTGTTGCTGTAACAAGCACAAGTTAAAATCCACTTTAAGTCATGGAATAAAATATAGAATTTACACTGATTTTTATGGAAAGTAATTTTTAATGAAATTATAGTAAATGTCTTACAGTATGACCTGATGTAGGATAAAAAAAATCATCTGTGATTATGTAAAAATATTTGGCACTCTTTAATAGAGAGGCAGAGTCCGTCCCCTTCCAGTGGACCACCATGGGACCTTATTTTGGAAAAATGTGTATAGAGGTCAAGGACAAGAGACAAATAATTTTTTATCCCGTTTGACTTTTGCCATGAATTACACATATGATGTCTGCCAATTTATTAGACAATTTTAAAAGTGTAGAAAGTCGCAGTTTGTCGTAAAACTGTTAGAGGTATAGAGGCTCGGACATGCACGTGTGGTTCTATTCACAATACAACTGAGGGCCTGCGTCAACCCATTGACGACATTAATGCCACGTGGACTAAAGCAAACTGTCACAGATACGCGGACACAGAAACTATGGATTGGCCCTAAGATTGTGAGAAAAGATAATTAGAAGGACTACACATGAAAAAGGTTGAGTAAGTGATGTCATAACTTTCTCTCACTGAAGCTACAATGCCTGTGTGTTTCACACTAGGATGTACTCACATGAGCAGCGGGTCTTGCTTGTTACCTCCGGGCTGATAAAAAGACCAGGCGTCACTGGTTAAAACACATCAGGCAAGATAATGTTACATTTGTGCCAAGGTAACAGCCATGTTGGTATTAGTGACATATACTGTGCAATAGGAGAGATGAAGTTCACTGAGCAGTTTCACAGGAAACTCAATGGTGCTTCAACAAATCTATGACAGACAGCAACTTTCTTTACTTGTGAAATGATCTTCAAACTGACAAACTTATAAATAATTTGTGGCGCAGTTTATACACATTAAAAAAATCATTTGTCTCTCGCCGTTGAGAACTGTACATATTTTTTTCTGGAATAAGGTCCCATGGGAAACACTGGAAGGGGAGGCACTTCACGTCTCTATAAAAAACATTATCATGTCACTAAATGGTGCATATCAATGAAAACAAAGTCTAATCATGCAGTAAATACACCCAAAACTCATACTGGTTTTTAAGAAAGGAACAGAAACTTGAAGTTGCTTCCAAATGTTTTGCCTGTATTGGCCCTGCTTCCAAACTTTTGGCCTGTAGTGTACCTTTCTCTTTACCTGGTATATTTAAGATATAATTAACTGCTGCCGCTATCAATGCAAGCTTTATCTTAATTAGTTTTGGGGATACTCGCTTCAGTGATTGCATGGTTATGGTTTCTTACAAACCCCATTTAACAAACTCAGGTGACTTTGAAATCAGAATATTGCAGTCTTTTATCTGTGTTTGATTCTTTGCCTTTTGGAGGGGACGTTCAAGGTTTTAACCCCAAAAGGCAATTATTTAGGACAGTTTTGACAGTTGAGACAGCCATAAGTATTGTTGTTTTGTCACATGTTTTAGGTAACATAAAACTTTCATGTTCTCTCTTCTCGGGTCAAATATACATGAACTGATGTTCCATTTTTCCTTTTTTTAATCAAATCAAATCAAATCAAGACGAATATATCACAGTTCTCTGTGTCTCCTGTGTAATTTTTGCTGTCAACATCTATTTATATATATTTTAGCATTTTGAACTCACTCTTAACACATGGAAATAAATCCTTATCTTTGGTATGATGATAAACTCAACTGCTCTCCTCTCTCCTCCTCTCCTCTCCTCTCCTCTCCTCTCTGGTTCTGGTGAGTGTGAGTGTGAGTGGCGCTGGTGGTGTGCGAGTGGCGCAGAGTTTTGAATGGGTTTGCTGTCCCACCTCTCTTGTACATGATCAGGTAAGCTTTATTCGGTTCTTTTTGCTGAGTTTTGACGAGTGTTTAGTGCTTTTTTCCCGGTGGTTTTCGGGAGGAATGGCGCCACCTCTATCTGTCCAGCAGGGAGTGAGGTAGTCCCGCCGCATAGTCGCGTTACTGTGGAGGAAGTGTTGTTGGCTGCAGGTGAGCAGGTAGGTTTGCATCAAGGATGAATAAAGCGGTGGTTGTGTTCCTTAAAGACGAGTCTCTTGCTCATCAGCTGATACAGAGAGTGGTGTGTTTATCAGGGATTTGTTTGCGCAGGTCTCTGCACTGTCAGCTCCCTCCACGCGGATCACCGTGTCCGGTGTTCCGCCGGTCATTCCCAACGAGCTGTTGGAGAATGAACTCCGGAGGTTTGGCAAGTTTGGGTTGTAGGGATCCCAAACTGAAACATGTGCGGTCCCTGAGATCTCTATTCTTTAGAGGACATACATCATTTTTTGGATGAAACTTTCAAAAAATCTGTAAAAGTGAGTGAGTTCATCAGATCTGTTGGTGTCTCAAAAAACATATTACAACTTTGAGGAAAGCAGCAAAAGACTGTAAAACTGTTAGAAGGATCAGAAAGTAACATGATCATGTATCACACGGTGTTCTCCTCTTTACACCTTTCTGTACTTGTTTTTTCTGTTCTGTTTCTCACCTCTGACCTCTTTATGTATAGTCTTAAAATAGGGTCTCTAAACATGAATGGGGGAGAGACAGGCACAAGAGGGTGTTAGTCTCAGAAATTTCCACATTAATAAATATGGATGTGTTATTTCTGCAAGAGACACACTCCAGTCAAGCAGATGAAACAGACTGGGGCTTATGGTGGGACGGACCATGCATCCTTAGCCATGGCACTAACTTCAGTGCAGGGGTAGCTGTCCTGTTTAAAACAACAGCAAATGCCTGTATTTTATCTTCTGTAGAAGTAGTGAAGGGGCGTTTGTTAATTGTTAGGGCAGAAATAGATAGCACAGTGTTTTGTTTTGTCAATGTATACACCCCGAATCTAGGTACAGATAGAGTAGGTTTTTTCACTTTGTTAAAAAATGAGCTGAGAAACTATCAGCAGGATCCCCTCATTATTGGCAGAGATTTTAACTGTACCACAGATTTCACGGTAGACAGGACAAGTGAGGAACCCCACCCTTAGTCAGCTCAGAGCCTTAATAACATCATCACACACCTTGATTTGTTAGACACTTGGAGGGTCAAACATCCACAGTCCAGACAGTACACATGGGTGAGGGTCAACAACAACAGGTCACTGCTGCCAGGTTAGACAGGATTACATCTCCCAAAACCTCAGCTCCAGACCAGTGGCGGCTGCTGGTCTTTCAAAGAGGGGAAGCTCATTGTCGGCTTACATCATAAAATTTGTCAATTTATTTATACGTAAATTCTGCCCTCCGTTCAATCAGTCACTGTTGAACAGTATGACTGATTGAACGATCTAACGAAACGATATTAAACTCCAACAAGGAAATGTTGAAATTATGTTAAACTGAAACAAGGAAATACTATGAGTGTGTTTTATTTACAGTGTAAGAAATGAACAAGTAATTTCGCCAAGCAAATACCAACAAATGGGTTTCAGTTTGTCTTTCGACTTCACCTGCAAAATCCGCGATGGGTCTGAGCTGAGCTGTCAAGTGACGGTGTATATCTCAAAATAGCTGCCAATCAAAACAGGATTCAGCATTTCGACTGATCCTCCAATCATCATGCGGAAGCTCAGCGTCCAGCCCGGCCGAGGCCCGCCCACAGTTCCATTCACTCCCAGAGATGCTGAGCATCCGGGGGCGGGACAAAATCATGGTATTTATCCAATGACTGTCGAGTTTCGAGGCAATGAAAAAAACTGTTCCATGCAGTCCCATTGAAGTGCATGGACGCTCAGCTTCTACAGGCAAATGCCATAGACCATATGAGAAAACTGCAGTACAGGAATGTATGAGAATGTGTATATATATATATATATATATATACATATAAAAATATATATATTATATTGTCAGTTTTGGTATTGTTTCTTTGGATCAAGAGAAAGCTTTTGACAGGGTGGATCATTCCTATTTGTTTTCTGCACTCAAGGCATTTGGCATTGGTGATGGGTATCTGGCTTGGCTTGGTTTATTGTATAAAGATGCGCACTGTTTGGTGAAGATGGGGCCAGGGCTGAGTCGGCCAATTGCTGTGAAGCGAGGTATTAGGCAGGGTTGTCCCATTTCTGGACAGGTGTACAGCTTAGCCATTGAACCCTTGCTGTGCAGGTTGAGGGGTCGACTCAGTGGCCTCTCACTGGCTGGGTCTTTCAAGCTTGGTCGAGGTCTTCCCACTGTATCCGCTTACACAGAAGATGTAAATATTTTTGTCTCTTGTCAGAGGGATGTTCAAAGCTTGAAGGACGCCCTGTCCCTATATGAAAAGGCGTCATCTGCATGGGTGAATTGGGCCAAAAGTGAGGCCTTGTGGGTAGGACAGAGAAGGAGTCGGGTATTGCCCAGCCTGCCTGGAGGACTTGAGTGGGGCAAAGAGGGACTGAAAATGTTGGGAGTATTTTTGGACACTGAGGGCTTTCAGACAAAGAACTGGGAGTGAGTGAAGGAGAAAGTGTGTGCTCGGTTGTCTAAATGGAAATGGTTGTTACCCCAGTTGTCATATAGGGGAAGAGTTCTGGTTGCCAATAACTTGGTCGCCTCGACTCTCTGGCACAGACTCATCGCTCTGACACCACCAAGAGGCCTGATAGAGGACATTCAGAGAGCCATCGTGGACTTCTTCTGGTCTGGAAAACACTGGGTCTGGGCATCTGCCCTCTACCTACCTGTGGCTGAAGGGGGTCAGGGACTGATTAACATCCAGTCGAAGATCGCCTCCTTCAGACTCCAGACTGTACAGAAACTGTTGTATGACTGCGTCCCAAGCTGGTGTGACACGGCTCAACTGCTGCTTGGGAGAGCTGGGCGGTTGGGTTACGATAAATAGCTTTTCCTGCTGCAACCTGAGGATATGGACCTCAGTGGACTGACGCCGTTCTACAGCTCTGTCCTGCAGTCTTGGCAGATGTTCACGGTCACACGATACCAATGAGACTGCGGGCCTGTGGCTGTTTGAGGAACCTTTGTTCTTTAACAACTTCATACAGACCCAAACACTGCAGTCTGCCAGCCTGCGAGCTCATCTCAGACAAGCTGGTTGCACCAAACTGGGCCATCTGATGAAGATGACCGCAACATCTGTAAATGCTCTGAGAGACACCTCTATCAGGCTGATCGACAGAGTGGTGAAGGAAGTCTGTGATGCCCTGCCTCAACATCTGGGAGCACTAGCTGAAGATCGTGCTCTGTGTAACAAGTGGAGTGAGGACTATGAGTACAGCTTCCCCTCTTTGTCCATCACCCCAGCTGTGGGGGAGTGGCAGTAGGGAGATGGTCAGCTGCTGTCCTTTGCTACCCCTCACCTGGACAAGTTTCTATCAGCTCTGTGTGAAGACAGTAAACATGCAGTCTCTGGCAGGGATAGAGGAGTCGAGGTGGACTGAATTTTTTGGCCCAGACATTTCCCCGAATGGAAGCTGGTGGTCCCTGTACAAGCTGCCCATTGAAAAGCGGACAGCAGACCTCCTGGAGGATTGTGCACAGGGCTATAGCTACAAACAGATACAGAGCGCACCTTGATCCGGAGCTAGGGGAGGGGTGTGTTTTCTGTTCGAGGACTGAGACCTTGGTGCACCTATTTGTTCAGTGTCCTCATCTATTATCATTGTTTGATTTGTTAAAAAAAACTGGTTTCAGGGTCTTGGGGAGGTTTTTTTCTTTTGACTTGTTCATTTTTGTCCCAAAATACTGTGCCAAGAGAAAAGCTGTCCATACACTCCTGAACTTTTTGTCTGGCTCTGCAATAGTGAGGTGGCTTAGGACCAGATTTTAGAAGAATGTGGACACGTCGGACAAAAGCACCAAATATTTTCCACATACTCTCCATCACCTTAGCTTTCAATTTTTGATGGGAGCCACCTCATCAGGATGGCGGATGGCGACCATCTTGAATTTAAATTTAAATTGAATTTAAATGTTGGCCGCTATGTAAAATCTATAAATGTCAATATCTCGGCTTCCTAGTCAGTTACAAGGTCAATCTTGGTGTCAAAATATACATTTTCTGGGACAAGGAATACATTAAAGCTATTAAGAATACCACTAGATGATTATTTGTGCCAAGACCAGATAAACATGTTTATTCTGGCAATCTGTCATATAAATGTACACTGAATAACATGCATGAATTGAACTGAACTTTGTTATCTTCACTTTCTAAGACAAAGTATATTCAAATAAGGTCACGTGTACAACTGCAAAGACCAGTGCAATTCCAGTGTGCCTTTTGACACGAGCACCTTACCCCACAACCACTTTTACAACCGCACTTGATCAGTTCATGCAAGGCACGCCATGCAAGGCACGCCATCGTCAGAATGCTCCACACAGGAAGCCAGACCTGGCTGTCTCCATCCAATGTCCAAACCCATCCTTCTCCAAATTTAAGACAGTGAGTTTGGGATGTAAGGATCCAAAGCTGAAGCATGTGCAGTCTCTGAGAAGGCAGGTGTTCATGTTTTTGGATTTGCTTTCTCAGACACTGGAGGTGTCTTTCAGAGTGAAGCACGGTGATGGCTCTTATATGGTGTATGCTAGCTCAGGACAGTTGAAATGTTTTGAGTGTGGAGATGACACAAACATGTTGCGTGTCTGCATAAGGGGCAGGGGGCGACGGGCGGTTCACCTGTTGCCCGCACGACTCAGCCCGAGGCGGCTGATGCCGCGGTGGCAGATGACGCTCCGTGCAGCGCTGAGTCGGCTGCTGATGCCGTGCCGGGTGCCGCGGTGGCGGATGATGCCGTGAGCGTTACCGCGGCTGCACTAGGCGCTGCGCCTGACGCCACTGCGGTTCTTGAGCCCGAGTTTGGGCCTGTGGCCGCGAGTCCGCCGGAAGAGCGCAGTGACAGGGAGGAATATATCCAGTCTGAGCAGCAGGCTTCTGTGGGCGCAGAGAACCTGGGCAGCTCTCAGTCTGCAGGCACTGAGATGCAGTCTCAGGCTGCAGAGGAGGTAGCCTCGACAAGCTCTGCAGGCTTAAAAAACATTGTCATTAGCAGTGAAGTGCTCAATAGCCAGGTATCATGTGAGGGTGAAGAAATGGATTTTGGCTCAGAATCAGATACTGTATCTGTGTGTGAAAGCAACGGGAATGCAGATGATCTCTATTCTTTAGAGGACATAAATAATTTCCTTGATGTGACTTTTAAAAAGTCTGTTAAAGTGAGTGATTACTTTAGTGACACTGATAAATTCATCAAGTCTGTGGACATACTGAAAAGACTGGTTGGTTTTGATCTGTTGGATGAGAAAAAGCGTTTCCGCCTTAAAAAGCACTTTACAACTTTGAGAAAGATAAAAACTGGTAGACCTGTTAGAAAAACAAAAAAGTAACATGATCATGTACCACTTGGTGTTTTCCTCTCTTCACTGTTCTCTGCTTGTTTCTTCTTGCCTGTTTCTCCTCTCTCATCTCTTTATGCAGAACCTTAAAATAGGATCTTTGAACATTAATGGTGGGAGAGACAGACAGAAAAGGGCTTTAATTTCTGAAGTTGCTACTCAGAAAAGGATAGATGTGCTTTTTTTGCAAGAGACACATACTAATCCAGCAGATGAGGTAGATTGGGGTTTATGGTGGGAGGGCTCGTATTCGCTTAGCCATGGCACCAACTTCAGTGCAGGGATGGCTGTTTTGTTTAGACCAGCTGCAAATGCAACAGTTTTATCTTCTACTGAAGTAGTGAAAGGTCGACTGTTAATTGTTAGGGCTGAAATAGAGAGTTCTGTTTTTTGTTTTGTTAATGTGTATGCCCCAAATCAAGGATCTGAAAGAGTAGTTTTTTTTACCCTGCTAAAAAATGAGTTAATTAATTATCATCAGGATCAATTAATTATTGGTGGGGATTTTAACTGTACTTTGGATTTCACTATGGACAGGACAGGTGAGGAGCCCCACCCACAGTCATCTCAGAGCCTTAATAATGTCATCACACATTTGGACCTGTTAGACACTTGGAGGGTCAAGCATCCACAATCCAGACAATACACATGGGTGAGGGTTGGTAACAACAGGGTGAGTGCAGCCAGACTAGACAGGCTTTACAGTTCCCAGAATCTTAGTTCCAGATTAATTCATAGCAACATCAGCCCAGTTGGCTTCACTGATCATCACTTTGTCACCATAGACTTGGTCAGCTCACCAGGGGAAAGGGTTAAGTCCCACTGGTTTTTCAATAACAAACTGTTACAAGACATTACTTTCTGTCAGAGCTTTGAACACTTTTGGGAGCAATGGAAAGGGAACAAAGGCAGTTTTAGTTCTTTGAAGCAGTGGTGGGAGGTTGGGAAGGCACAAATTCATGTTTTTTGTCAGCAATACACCTCCCATTCCACTGTTAAAATCAAGGCAGCAGTTCAGGAACTTGAAGCCAGCATTAAGAACATTGAGGAAGGGCTGCATAGGGCCTCTGATCCTGCTATGGGTCATCTGCTGCAGGAGAAGAAGCTAGAGTTGAGCTCCTTCTTGCAGGAAAGAGTGAAGGGAGCCCTTGTCAGGTCTCGCTTCCTCCAGCTAAAAGAAATGGATGCCCCAACTTCTTTCTTTTTCAATCTGGAGAAATCGGTGGCACAGAGGAAGCAGATGACCTGCCTTAAGCTTCCAGGAGGCAGGGTGACCACAAGCCCTGGTGAGATGAGGAGCTGTGCTATGGATTTGAGTGCAGTATGGAGTGTTGTGAGGAGCTCCTGGAGGGGCTTCCTCAGCTCAGCCCGGAGGAGAAATCTGCGCTGGACTGTGAGCTGACTCTGGAGGAGTTGACAGTTGCTGTCAACCAGTTGGCATCAGGACGGGCACCTGGGATTGATGGTCTCTCTGCTGACTTTTTTAAGCGTTTCTGGAATATTCTTGGCCCTGATTTGCATGCTGTTTTTCTGGAGTGCTTCAGAGCAGGATCTCTTCCTGTCTCCTGTCGACGAGCAGTACTGTCCCTGCTACCCAAGAAAGGAGACCTGGCCTTACTTAAAAACTGGAGGCCAGTGGCCCTCCTCTCTACAGACTATAAAGTACTCTCCAGAGCCTTATCAAATAGACTTAAGGGCATCTTGGAAATGATTGTGCACACAGACCAAACATATTGTGTGCCTGACAGGACAATTATGGACAACATTTTCCTGATTCGAGATGTTATTGATGTTTGCAGGTCTGATTAGTGCTGGGCGGTATGACCAAAAATTTATATCACGGTATTTTTCAAACTTATGTCGGTATCACGGTATATCACGGTATTTTTTTTTCATGCACAACTGGGTGTTAACTACATTTTTTAATGATTTAGAGAGGAATTACTGCAGTAAATTGGCTTAGAATGGCCTATTTTACTGTCATGAGGAGTGAATATTGTAGAAAAACATTAATGGCCACACTAGTATTGATACAGGTTTGCATGGCCCTACAAAATAATGATGTTTACAAAGAGGTGGCACTCATGAGGCCTGTACTACGAAGGAGGCTCAACACAGCCATGCTTTGTGTTCATGTTCTGGCTTAACAATACCTAAAGCCCCTAAACAGAGTTAAACGGTATCACGAAGGTGGTTATCAACTTGGTTTGTCAAGTCCGGCTCTCAGCTTTGTGCTCCTGCGCGTTCACATAAAAAGAGGCGTTTGGCGTCATATGATTCTACTTCCGCACATGGTCGCTGATTTCAGCCAAGAGGAGCAGGTTGTTTTAATGGAGAGAGTATGAGCGATATAAAAAAGCGTGATCACAGCCAAAAGCGACACTGTTGCTGCAAATATGATAATTACTAATAAGAAAAGAGAAGAGGCTGATTTTAATTTCTGACAGCTGAACATTGCGGTACTTTGAAATACGAAGCTTTATCCATTTAAACAAAATAAACTAGAGCAACAACTGTCATTTTTAAATTGTGTTTTATATTGTTTTCATATATTTTACTGATCGCAATTATAGAATGCGAGTGTGTTTACTGAAAGTGAGGCTGGATGTGCGTATGAATATACAGTGAACTTTTTAGGTGCTGTACAAGTAAATCTCATAGCCTGTTGTCTCTGTACAATGACAACAAAGACCTTTTTAACTGTGAAAATAGCATAGACCTATTCAAGATTTGTGTTTGGTCAACACTGTCATATAACAGGCCAAACATTGAAATTAATTTATACATGGCCACATCAAAGTGAAATGATTAATTTTACTGATTACCTATCTGATTATCTGTAATGCTGCGAGCGCACAACTTGTTTCAGTAAAGGTTACGCAAGCTCCAAACGCGCTAAATTGTGAAACAGCAGCGCTTTTATAGCTGATTTTAAGATTAAACTCTGAACATAACCTGGTCGGGACCAGGCTATGAGCTAAGCATAAATTACCATGGTGATCTAGCCAAAAGAGAGCCACCTTCGTGACACTGAAAGCCCTGGCTTTAGACTCATCATACCTCGCTAACCCGTTAATCTCGCCTCGTAGTAGTACACCCCTCTGATTCTAATGACGTGAAGGAATCAACACAAACGCGTCTCTGAGTGACATCTGACTCGTCTTTTCTCTTGCAGTGCCACTGCCAACGTTACCTGCAGACGTGGAGGACGCAGATCTTAGTTTCATGCATTCTTGATATTCCGAGACATGTTTGTGCCTGAGGTGATGAAGCATATCGCTGTGTTGCCTCCTGCGGCTACAACTTTAGCCCGACATTTTAAGATAACTGTTGTTTGATCGACGGTGGATTTTGTAAAGCCGAAGAACTTCCAAACAACAGACATGGCTCCTTGTTTCGGTACAAGTTCTTCTGTGTCATTTTCTACTCGTTCTGTAACTTTAGTTTCGGAGCTTTCACTGTTTTATCCACATTCTTAACTCAACAGCTCACCGCTGTGCCGTCACATCACCTTGCTTAGTGCACCTGCAAAACACTCCCCTCCCAAACAATGTCCCGCGGCGCTACGTTCCGTCACTCGGCGTTCCCAACGTTGTGTACGCTACATACTCACCGGTATTGCGGTATATGAAAAATTCATATCATAAACAAAAAAAAACACCGGTATTCAGTATTAACCGGTATACCGCCCAGCACTAGGTCTGATACTAATGTTAATTTTGGTATTGTGTGTTTGGACCAGGAGAACGCTTTTGACAGGGTGGATCACTCATATTTGTTTTCTGCACTCAGGACTTTTGGTTTTGGTGATGGTTTTCAGGCTTGGATTGGTTTATTGTACAGTGGGGCTCAATGTTTGGTGAAGACAGGGTCAGGGCTGAGTCGGCCATTCCCTGTACAGCGAGGGATCAGGCAAGGCTGTCCGATTTCAGGTCAGCTCTACAGCTTGGCTATTGAGCCCTTGCTGTGCAGGTTGAGGGATCGACTCAGTGGTCTCTTTTTGGGTCCTTGGATCTTGATCATCCTCTAACTGTGTCTGCTAATGCAGATGATGTCAGTGTTTTTGTTACAAACCAGAGGGATGTTCAATGTTTGCAGGACACCCTGTCCCTGTACGAAAAGGCCTCAACTGCACAGGTGAACTGGGCAAAAAGTGAAGCTTTGTTGGTGGGTCATTGGAGGGATCGGGCAGTGCCCAGTCTGCCTGCAGGACTTCAGTGGGGGAAGGAGGGGTTAAAAGTGCTGGGTGTGTTTTTGGGCACAGAGGGCTTTCAGGCTAAGAACTGGGAGGGTGTTAAGGAGAAAGTGTGCGCGAGGTTGTCTAAATGGAAATGGTTGCTACCCCAGTTGTCATATAGGGGAAGAGTTCTGGTTGCCAATAACTTGGTCGCCTCGGCCCTTTGGCACAGGTTCAACGTTTTGACACCACCAAGGAGCCTGATAGAGGACATTCAGAGGGCCATCGTGGGCTTCTTCTGGTCAGGAAAGCACTGGGTTCGGGCAGCAGCCCTCTTTCTGCCTGTGGCTGAAGGGGGACAGGGGCTGATTGACATCCAGTCCAAGATTGCCTCCTTTAGACTCCGTGCTGTGCAAAGACTGTTGTATGCCTCTGGCCCAGGTTGGCTCGGGACAGCTCGTCTGCTGTTGAGGAGAGCTGGGCGCCTAGGCTATGATAAACAGCTTTTCCTTTTACAGTATGAAGATGTGGACTTTGTTGGCCTGGCACCTTTCTACAGCTCCATACTGCGGGCATGGAGGATTTTCAAGGATGAAAGTCCGGGTATGTGGTTGTTTGAGGAACCTTTGTTTTTTAACAACTTTCTGAGGACTCAGACAATGCAGTCTGCCAGCCTGCGAGCCAGCCTCAGAGAAGCTGGCTGCACCGAACTGGGCCATCTGATGAAGATGACAGTGGACACGCTGAGGAAGAGGAGCAACATTACTTCTGTCAGGCTCATCAACAAAGTGGTGCAGGAAGTCTGTGCTGCCCTGCCGCAATACCTGAGAGTGGTTGCAGAAAGCCGCCTTCTGTGCGATCAATGGACTGAAGAGGGTGAATACAGCTTCCCCTCTGTGCTCATCACCCCAGCAGTGGGGGAGTGGCAGGAGGGAGGAGGTCAGCTGCTGTCATTCGCAACCCCTCACCTGGACACTTTCAAGGATGCAGGGAAAAAAGCACTGTACCATGTCTGCGTGAAGGTTTTGAACCTGCACTCTTTGGCTGGGCTGAAGGAGTCGAGGTGGACTGAGTTTTTTGGCACAGATGTTTCCCCGAGAGGCAGCTGGCGGTCCCTGTACAAGCTGCCCGTTGAAAAGCGGACAGCAGAACTCTAGTGGAGGGTTGTACATGGTGCAATAGCCATGAACAGATACAGAGCGCACCTGGATCCAGGGGTGGGAGAGGAGTGTCTTTTTTGTGGTCAAAGGGAGACTTTGGTGCATTTGTTTGTACAGTGTCCTCGGTTGTCAGCACTTTTTGAACTGTTAAGAGGGTGGTTTCAGGGGTTGGGTGAAGCTTTTTCTTTTGGTGTGTTCATTTTCGGTCCGAAATACTGTGCCAGAAAAAAGAGTGTTCATTCATGGTAAATTTTCTCTTTGGTTCTGCCAAGTTGGCCATCTGGTTAACACGTAAGAACCGGGTTCAGAATGTCGGCAGTGTGGAGCCGGTGCCAGTTCTGGAGGGCCTGTTAAAGGCCAGATTTAGGGTGGAACATGCCTATTATAGGATGACGGACAATATGTTGGCATTTTGTCAAATATGGGCTGTTGGGGGGGTTCTGTGCTCTGTGGGGGAGGATGAGGAGTTGATTGTTAATTTCTGAATGGAGATTTTTGTTTTTCTGGTTTTGACTGTGGTTGTTATTGTTATACAGTAGGTCTTCCAATGGTTCAATAAAGGGATTTTGAAAACCAAAAAACCTCTCCTCTCCTCTCCTCTCCCAAATCAAACACCTTAATACAGAGTTTTAGCTTTAAGGATTCAGCTCTACTTTCTCTCACCTCCCCCACTTATTTTTGTGTTTGGAGAAATCTTATGAAGTGGATAAACACTTGTGTCTCAAAGTGATCTTTGAAGAGCTTTTTCAAAGAGCACAAGTCTCAGTTTGTCTGTGTGGTTGTGTGTGTGTGTGTGTGTGTGTGTGTGTGTGTGTGTGTGTGTGTGTGTGTGTGTGTGTGTGTGTGTGTGTGTGTCCGCGTCCATGTCCCATAAGCAAAATAACATTTTCAATTGCTAATTAAATTAATAAAGCTAGCAGGAAGAGGCAAACTTATGGTCTTGCCCCCCAGTACCTGTCTGACCTCCTCCACCCCTTTACTCTGTCCTGGAACCTCCACATACAGAGGTGGTCTGGCCTTCATTTAGAAAAAAAAACACGTCAAGATGTTTTTATAGAATTGGTCCACATTTGCAAAGGATTTGAAATGACTGGAGAATGGAATTTTTAAAGAAACTGTGGGTGTGAATTTGAGGTGTAATGATCCATTGATCTGGATTAATATACCGATTCAATGATCAATGATCCAGTATCATTGATGCAAAGTGAACATTGATCCATGACGTCATCTTTAGGATGCGCATCTATTTTGAAAGTCTGCTTCACTGTCAAACAGGGGCAGGCAGATGGCAAACAGCTAAGAGAAAGACTATAAGGATAATGTCATTTATTTGGAAATAAATCTGCAGCATGGAAATATTTCTGATTTCACAGAAAAAAGAGGTCAACAGATCCAGCATGTGCTGAACATAAACAATGCTGTTACGAGATGAAACACGATGTAACGACAGGCATCTCATGCTGCTAACTTCTCACTACAGCAACATTAGTTGCTTTATTTCAACAATGTTCTGCTTAATAAACGTGCATGCATGGTGAAATTCAACCATGCTGTTCTGTTAGGAGATACAGGGACTTAAAACAACGGTGAGTCAGAAAAAGTATAAAAGTGTGAAGTTATGAATGGAGTAAAGTCCGCAAGCCACGAGGCTAATTTATGCACTGCAAACATGTAATAAATTGTGTTAAATGGGCAGATAATATCATCTCATATCAATCGCAGGCCCCTGAATCAAAATCGTATGGTGGCAGGCTTTTTAATATTGATAAATATCGTATCATTGTCCAAAGAATCTATATGATATTGTATCGTGATGAAACCAATGATTTACACTCCTAGTGTGAATGTTGCTTGCTAAATAGCTGACACTACACTGCAGTGCTGGCTTTAAATATTGAATAATACCATTAATGTATGAATGATGTGGAATATTTTAGGGTTTTTTGAGAATCTGATGCTACACTGCAACACTTGCGAAAATGTGTATGTCATTAAATAGTTAAATGATACCAATACTGGAGACTATGTCAAGGTTTTTGAAAAGCTGACACTACACTGCAAGGCTGGCTTGAATGTGTGAGAAGAAGGCAAGGGAGTAGCAATAGTTGGGAAAGTGTGAATAGTTTTAATTAGTATGAATGTCATTGAAAAGTTTAATGATAACAATACTGTAGAAAAGTTCAAGGTTTTTGAAAGGCTGACATTACACTGCAATGCTGGCTGAAATGTGTAAGAATGAGGTGAGGGCATAGAGGGAAATGGCTCCAATTAGTATGAATATCATTGAAAAGTTGAATAATGCCCATGGAATATAGACAGTTACCCTCACAGAGAATGAGCTGAGGATCACATCCCATGTTTGAGATTTCCAGTCAAAAATATAACTTGTCTTGCTTTTATGTAATATTGTGGGAGAGAGGGCACCCTGATGAACACAGTGTGTGAAATTTGTGTATGTTGTGTCAAAAACGTGATCAGGGCAGCAGGTTGTCCAATTTTCTTTGTAAAATGTCTTCAGTCCTGCGTGTGTGTGCATGTGTGTTGGTGCAGGACATTACAGTGTCCTTATGCCACTGCCTTTTGTTTTTTGTTGGCTATCTCAGACATCTCAGCTTACACCCCATTATATAGTCACCTGGAAGGTGTATGTGTGTGTGGTTGGCTGAGACTTGGGTTGGGCCACCATCTGACAAAATGACAATATAATGGATATATAATCATAATATGTGTGTTACTGAACTGTTCAGAGCATTGATGTTTGGTATTAGTGTGTGTGTGTGTGTGTGTGTGTGTGTGTGTGTGTGTGTGTTGTGTGTGTGTACGAGCAGAGTGAATTGTGGGAGATTTCGGGGAACTTAGTCAGGATGGAATGTCAAGGTTACTGTGGATACCGTGGGATACTTCCTGTAGCCCCCCGCCACTTTGCAGCGGTTCACAGCCGCTCAGTTTAACATCTGGAAATCTGCTGTCCGACCCAAACATGTGGAGACAGAGAGACAAAAAAGAGCTATAAGTGTGTCACTGCTTTTAAACAGGCAAATACTCTTAAAGTCCAACTGAAAATGCATCTAGTCATCCATTTTTTGCAGTCAAAAGTTAATTTAATCTTGATATTTGGGGAAATATCAGAAATGTTCCTTTTCCTCTCAGTGGCTGGAGGGGTGTGTGGATGTCTGTGCTTGATTGACAGCAGCTGTGAGGCTGAGCCCCAGCAAGGGAACAAGTAACAAACTTGCGCTGTGATTACAAGTCCTGGGCAATGTGTGGTTTGCAGTGGTATTAAAGAGTGAGAGCCACATCAACATCTGAACACATTGAGGTGACATTCACAGGTAAGTTTATGTGATTAAATGTGCTGCAGCTGTGCAGATAATTACCTATCAAGCCTGCAAACACTTTTCCCTTGGTAAATGTGTGGTCAGTCATCCAACAAGCTGAGGTGCCAAACAAGATGCATGTTAATAAGGAAAGGAAAGGAAAAGGATATAGGTGTGGTGGTTGATAGATCGTTAGAATTTCAAAAACACATTTTTGAAAAAATTAAAATAGCAAATTCTAGGGTGGCGATAATAAAACGAACTTTTACAAACTTAAGTAAGGAAATTGTTTTACCATTATACAAAGCTTTGGTGAGATCTCATCTTGAATTTGCTAGCTCTGTCTGGTGTCCTTATAAAGTAAAATATATAGAAAAAATTGAAGCGGTGCAGAGAAGAACAACCAAATTAATCCCAGGCCTGAAAGAGATGTCATATGAAGAGAGATTAAGGCACTTAAAATTACCAACTCTTGTCTATAGGAGGTATAGAGGTGACATGATAGAGGTGTACAAACTTGTCCACAAAGTATATGATTCCACAGTAGAGCCTGTTTTTGGAATAATGGGTATGAATTAAGAGGAAATTCCTTAAAACCTCCCAAAAATGTGTCATTCTGACAGAAGAAAAAACTTTTTTACACTTAGGGCCGTAAGAGTATGGAATGAGCTTCCAGAGGATGTAGTGCAGGCTCCATCAGTGAATTCATTTAAAAATAGACTAGATAAATTCTGGTCAAATAAGGATTTTTTATATAATTATAAAGCAAGTATGTTTTTTTTTTAAACTGTATATTGTATTTTGTTTTTTGTTTTTTCTATGGTTGTCATTACTTTCAGTCTGATGTAGAGGATTTATAACCTGTATCAGATGTATTTTCATTAAATTTCATTAATGTAACATATCCTCATACAGAGGTTTGTATGATATCTACTGATTAAGTGCCCCATTTATGACATTATGCACTAAATCTTAAGGCAAGGTTTAGGCAATTGAAATAAGTAAGCTTAGGAAAAGAACATGGTGACAACGTACCCTAAGTTTGGGCCGTAGTCTCAGCCGAATTGCCAATCACACTGGCCAGCTGTAGAGAAGCGATACCGGCATCTGAGTTAAAAACAAGCCCCGAGGAACAGTGCCAGGTTTTGAAATCAATTTTAAATAATGGCCAAACATTAAATTACAACTTCCGGGTCCATCATGTGATGCTATGGGCCCCAAAAAGACATTTTCCCATAGATTTCCATTGTGAAAGAGATGTCTGTAAATCAGTGGATACATTTTTTTGAGCATCCGAACTCCCGCACTATTAGGGTTTATCCATTAGGTCTGATAACATTTAGAAAGTCTAGAAGAGCTGCACGATTACTTCATTTAAGTTAGCATAGCGCTGAACCAGAAGTTAGCTACTCTGCTGGCAGAAGTTAGCTGCTCATCTCTAGCCTCTAGTGCGCTTCCTCTAGGGGCCCTGCAATGGGGAAGATCTGTGTAATTTAATACCCCTGAAACTGAGCTTTTTTGGCTTCACGCACCAACTGAGCAACCCTCAGAATGAAAAGGGCCCTGCCTCCAATCCTATATCCAGTTCTCTTTATACATCCATCTATTAAAAGTAGTTGGCATTAAGCATCTGAGAGCATCACATCAGTGAACAGAAGTTGATCCGCATTGCATTGTGCTGCTCACTGTTTCTGCTTTTACTGTTAGTGTTTACTTGGGTGGGAAGCCAGTGAGCGATCATGTTTGCCACACTAATGGCTCCCATTTGCTGCTTGTAGCACTTAGACCGAGGAGAATTATTGGAGGAAACACATAATGTAGAGTAAACAGTGAGAATGGCCACAGTGCAAGATGAACCAAACCAATAAAACAATTTCAGATTTGCCTTTAAAGAATGCTTCCTTTTTTCATCAGCATGTCCTCTCTAACATCCTGTTTCAAAAGGAAATACATCAATTTAAGAAAATAAGATAACATCAAAATACCATGTTACTGTGACATGATATAAAAAGTTATGCCATCCCAGTGTTTATCTTGTTTTAAATAATTCAAACACTCTACTGGCGTCTTATTTGTAGGTACAAACAGGTAAAAGAAATGGAGAAGGGAGTGTTTGCATGTGAGTGACAGCTCATTGCATGGTGTCAGTGTGTATATCAGTCCTTGTGTGCATTTGTGTGTATGTATGTGTGTGACGTAACTGACAGCTAGCTCATTGTGCCAGTTTTTGTCAATGTGTGTGTGGCCCAGTTAATCCATGTTGTAGTGCAGCGAGTGTCCCGCTGCCTTTCAGGGTTAATATAGGGTTAACGACATGCAACAATATCCGATCATACGCCTGCTTGACTCCTAAAGAGCCACATCCACCTCTCCTCCTCTTCTCTCTGTGTGTGCGTGTGTGTGTGTGTGTGTGTGTGTGTGTGTGTGTGTGGCTGCCATTCAGTTTCTCCTGCTGTCTTTTCTCACTCAACATCCTCATCTCCTCTTCTTATGTTTCTTTCTCCTCCCACGCATCCACTTTCCATCGTCCTTGTCTCTCTTTCCTCCTCCTTCTTGCCCTTGCTCCCTGTCACCCTCTCTCACCCACCTCTCCCTCCCTCCCTCCATCTCCCTCTCTTGTTCTCTTTTTCATTCTTGACTCTGTTCTACTCTCTCTATGGCCCTGAGGGGTTACCTACCTCACTGCTCAGTTTAGACTTCCACTATTGGCTTAATAGGCTTAGGGCGTGTGCGTGTGTGTGTGTGTGTGTGTGTGTGTGTTGGGGGGGGGGGGGGAGTTTAAGGGAGGTTGTAGTCTCAGGCAATGTGTGCTCAAGGCTTACATTGGTGTCAATACTTGAGGAAGGCAGTTTGAGAGTGTATGATATTGTGTGTGTGTGTGTGTGTGTGTGTGTGTGTGTGCGTGTGTTTAGGGGGGGTTATGGGTACCAGTGTGTGTCCTCGCAAAGTCTAAAGGGGCCCACATAAGCCTGAGGGGTTTAAGGGGTTCCCCGTGTGTGTGCACTTGTGCGTGTTTGTGTGTGTGTGTGTGTAATCAATAGGGTTAAGAGGGGTCACTGCTTGAGGAAGATATGATGGGAAAGAGAGGAAAGAGGAAAGGGCAGAAAAACGATAGAAGGAGGAGGCAAACACGATAAGAGAACATTTACAGGAAGTAAAAGGGAGAGAGGAGGAGCAAGAGCAGGAGGAAGGGGGTAATAGACGGAGAAGTAGAGGGAAAGGGAGGGGGCTTGTCTCAGCAGACAGGAGAGAAAGGAGGTGAGGAGGAGCAGAGTGGGGTTTGTTTCAGGGGATAAGAGCTTCAGTCTGGGGAGTCCTGTCAATCAAGGAGCGCCAAGTGGGGGAAGAGGGGGCACTGTCAATCAGCTGGGAGAGGAGGCAGAGGAGGAGGAGGAGGAGGGGGTGAAGAAAGGCAATAAAGGGAGCGAGGGGGATCTTCTAAACGATCTCTTCATCTCTCCTGCCTTTGTCTTCCTCCCTCTCTCTCCCTCTCTCCTACTCTCTGTCTCTCTTGTCCTAGTTACCAAAATATCGCTGCCAACCTGGTATGTCACTGTTCGCTCAACTGTCACCATCTGACGCTCACACATACACCCTCACTTATCCAAAATAGACAGCGAGATATTATGCTTTCTCCTTTCTTGACCTGTCCTCATGTCTCTTCTCCTTCTTTGGCCTCCTTCTTTTCAGATCTTCTCATCCTCTCAAATTTAACTTTGCTCTGTTGGCATGACCACGATTAGGTATAGTGCTCCCAGTATAATTATAATAATGTAGTGTTTTCAGACAGAAGACAATAAATGGATAGCACATTGCTAAACACACTAAATACTACAACATGTTGTACAGACATTCATGGTTTCCAAAAGATGACTCCTACAGAGTAAAGTGATCCCCTGACTTTCCTCTAGTGTCACCATGAGGTTGACATTTGTATTTTTGAGTCAAATGTTTAAAAAATCTATTGCATGAATTATCCTGAAATTGTTTTTTTTTTTTTTCAGCATTCATGCTTCAGCATTTTACCTTGTGCCATCCTTAGGTCAATGTTTATTTTTTGTTTGTTTGTTTATGACAAAACACCTGCAAAACTAATAACATTCTCATCAGCCACAGCTGTACTTTGGGTTTAGTAGCAAATCTTAGCATGCTAACACACTAAACTGAGAGATGATGAGCATTTTAAACATTATACCATGTTAGCCTGCTGATGTTAACATGTAGCTCAAAGTATTGCAGAGTGTAAGTCCAGCTTCACAGAGCTGTTAGCATAGTTGTAGACTTCTAGTCTTGCAAAGCTATAATTTTGTCAGTCCAGATTGTGGGAGGGGCATACTGTTAAAGTGTGTTCAGATAGTAGACTGTATATTAAGATGAACAGCACAACTTCCTCTCACCACACAAAAATGAAGCCAAAATATCCCAGATATGGCGACGGCCATCTTGTGCTCTGATGTCATTTGGAGCCAGAGCTTGCGCAGTATCAAATTTCCGCCTATACATCCATCCAACCAATAATGTACAGGGCCACTCATCATGAGCACACTGATTGGCACACACAGCTGGCAATCATGACATCAAATCACCTTTTTATAGCATCAAATAACTAATTAAAACCAAAGGTATCAGAAAAATTAACACTTAAACATACATCAGCGTGAGAAGAACTACCTAAAATGACAGAAACCATCTTTGAGAAAACATGATTTGATGTGTTCTTTAATTTTTTTTTATTTTGGCCCATGTCCCATCTGCTAACATAGAGGAGTTGGGATTTATGACCAGTACTGCAGCCAGCCACCATGGGGCACTCGAGATGTTTTGGCTTAACTTTGAAGGAGCTGTCATGTATCTGTATTATACAGTAAGTGTTTCTCAAAGTCAAGGAAGGATCCTTAGACGTCCGAATTTGAAGGATGCTATGTCATCGACCCCCGCCAAAGGACTGTTCCAATGTCAAGGATCCTTCCGAGTTTCATGAGGGACTGAGTCCTTCTTTCAGAGAAATTCCAAGGATGCATGTATGGATCCTCCGCGGGTATAAAATCCCCACAATGCTTTGCACACGATTTGTTGTAAGCGAAGGCGGGGCCTCTTCGATGAAACCTGTGCCAGCAGAGCTCGGAAGGACTAATACAAATATGTCATTTATTTGGATTAATGTTGCCAGGAGTTTGTATCATACAAGCGTGAAAAAAATATTGACAGAAACCTCATAATTCACACTTTCCACTGTGTTCACAGCTGAATGAGTTTTTTTTAAATAATGTGATTTAGATAAAACATAAATCTATCTATAAAGCAAGAAATCTCTGTCTGTGTGTCTGTGGCTCGCATATCTCTCTGACTATTTGTCAGATCAACCTGAGCTTTCGGATATGGCTTGCGCATAGCTCGATGGTGTGCATCCTTCATTTTGAAGTTTTGTGGATTAATATTCACAACATTATCATTAAAAGTTAAAATCCCATAGACCTCCATGTAACCAGTCAGCCTATCGAGCTCTCGCTCGTAGCTGTAGCCACGCCTCACGGAATAAAAGATCAAAGTATCCTACTGCTATACCGCTCTGTGTCACCCAAAACTTTGCACAGGCTTACCCTGGATGTCCACTGGATCCGTCAAGTGGGCTATTCAGCCATGGCGTGGGTGACGGAGCTAATCGCGGCCATTAAGTCAATGTAAACTGCTCCACCAGAAGCGGCCCGGCGCTCCACTCTGCTAAAAATACGCGCTGGGTCTATTTTTTGACGGACGCCGCGCCAATTTCCACAGACCAAATGAGTCAAACAGGAAGTCAGGCGCAGAAAAGACGAGAGTATCCGGTCCAGCCAGCTTAACACCTTTTTCTCCCGCTTTGAAGAGGACAACAGACACACAGCTGACATCATCAGAGCACGACCAGCCCCCCACCATCCAACAACATCAGGTACTGCGAGTCCTGCGTGGCATTGACACCAGGAAAGCACCAGGACTGGATGGAGTACCAGGGAGGGTGCTGAAATCATGTGCTCACCAGCTTGCTGCAGTATTCACTAACATCTTCAACCGTTCACTGCAGCAAGCCACAGTCCCCACCTGCCTGAAAACTGCCACCATAATCCCTGTGCCCAAATCCTCTGCCATCACAGGGTTGAATGATTACCGGCCTGTGGCCCTGACACCGGTGATCATGAAATGTATGGAGAGACTGGTGTTACAGCATGTCAAGGCCCACATCCCACCTGGCTTTGATCAACATCAGTTCGCTTACAGGTCCAACAGATCCACAGACGACGCCATCTCCATTGCCCTCCACACCACTCTCAGCCACATTGAAAGCCCCAACACATATATCAGGATGCTGTTTGTTGACTTCAGCTCGGCATTTAACTCCATCAGCCCCAGCAGACTCATCAACAAACTGCAGACACTACAACTTGGAACCTCCCTCTGTCTGTGGATCAAGGACTTCCTGACTAACAGACCCCAGCATGTCAGAATGGGTACCTCCGCATCCTCCACCATCGTCCTCAATACTGGTGTTCCTCAGGGCTGTGTGCTGAGTCCAGTCTTGTACACACTGTACACTTATGACTGTGTCGCTACTCACGGCTCCAACGCCCTCATCAAATTTGCGGATGATACAACCGTTGTGGGGCTCATCAACAACAGTTATGAGACACCATACAGGGAGGAGGTCCAAGCACTGGCGGCCTGGTGCAGTGACAACCACCTCAACCTCAACACCAAGAAGACAAAAGAAGTCATTATTGACTTCCGGAAGTCGAGGACCACACTGCACTCAGGCCTGAGCATCAGTGGGGAGGAAGTGGAACGGGTCACCAGCTTTAAGTTTCTTGGCCTGCACATCTCGGAGGACCTGGGCTGGACTGTGAACACCACCCACATCATCAAAAACGCCCAGCAGCGTCTCTTCTTTCTGAGAATACTGAGGAGGAACAAACTCCCTCCACCTCTGCTGAAAAACTTCTAACAATGCACAATAGAGAGTGTCCTCATCTATGGCTGTACGGTGTGGTACGCCAGCTGCACTGCATCTGAAAAGAAACAACTGCAGTGGGTCATCAAGACGGCTGAGTGGATCATCGGCTCCCCACTTCCACGCCTAGAGGAGGTCTATTCCAGCCATCTCCTCCGACGGGCCACAAAGATTCGGAATGACCCCGCCCACCCAGGACACTCTCTATTCACCAGCCTTCCCTCTGGCAGAGTCAGGGTCATGAGAGCCCGCACCAACAGACTGAAACACAGCTTCTTCCCCATGGCTGTGAAGAGACTGCTGCAAGAACCATGACTCTCCCCCCCCCAGTATATTTTATGACAAGGACATTGTAGCTGCTACAAGAGAGCACCGAACGAAATTTCACTGTATTTATTGAAGTGACAATAAAGCTTCTTCTTCTTCTTCAAATTGTACAACAACATTAGAAAGTATCAAAATTACCGCAGCACCCTGAAACCCCCTCAGTTTTCTGAGGGTTAATGACGTACACCTGGGACACTTGTTAGCCTATTCCAATGTGTGTTCACTGAGTGATAAGAAGGACTCTTGCCTTGCCTCTGCAGGCAAGAGAAACACCTAGTCTGTAGTTCAGACCAAACACTACTCGAGCAGGTTGTGCTAAGGCAGCTAACGCTAGCATTAAAGCTAACTTGGTTCATAGTGAAGTACAACTGATATCTGGCCTCATGTAATAAATATATATTTTCAAAACTTACCATGTAGTCCTATGGCTTTAATTACATTTCTCCAAGCCCTCTCCTTTTTTGTTCTGTCTCTGTACAGCACTGACATGGAGTTGTAGAGCTCCAGGTGCTCACAGATAGCAACAAGAGAATTGTAAAATTCGCTGTCCTAATTTAAAATCTGAAATGTGCCTGATCCATTATTTGTTGAGTTTCTGTGGCTGCGGATGCTTTTGAATTTGCAGGGCATTATTTAGGTGTTAATATTGTTTCCCATCATCTTGGTTTGTCAAGAGGTTCCATACTCAATGACCATGAAGTAAAACTGGTTCAGATTTGAATAATTTTGGGCAAGTTTGGGTATACTGTTCATTCAACTCTCCGTCTGTGTCTGAGTGAGCCTGTTCTTCCTGGTGGTAAAGACAACAAAACCAACAGAAGTTACTGGAAAAACCAGAGGTTTAAAGTTTTGCTACTTTAAATCGTCAATGACGTGCTGTAAATGGACACTGGTGAACTCTGAGAGCTTTACGTGGAGACAAAGGAAACATCAGCCTGGCGCGTGGGGGAGCAAACAAAGAAACTCTTTGTCGGAGGTACGTGCTGTTAAGGCAAACTTTTTTGTGAAGTTTTTTGTTTGAAAATAATTTTTGGATAATATTGGAATGAATTGTACCGCTGATTTTGGTTTTTATTGACTGCAATCACTTATTTTGGACTGTGCTCCCGAGTGACCAAACAATTGCAAGCGGTGGGAGCGCGACCTCTGTTGAACCACATTAAGTTGGATTTTTTGACAAAATGAGGCCTGCTCATGAACTCTGAAGTATTTTTTCGTTTTTTGGAAGAAAATACAAGAATGTTGAGTGTTTTTTGGACTCCTATTATTTACTAAAATGGCAAGTTCTGACAAAGCAGACATGCCACCTGTGAGAGACATGGAGGAAGCAGCTGCGCGTCTGCACGAAGCAGATCAGCAAAGATGTCTCACATCACGAGGAGGATGAACATTGTGAACGGTTTAATGACTGATGAGGAGTTTCTTGAAGAAGTTAAAGGAAACATGATCAAGTTCAGTGAATGTCTGGATGAGTTTAAAGCTTTGCATGCTACCTATGCTGAAATGTTGGATGAAGATCCAACGAAAGAAGATGATGAAAACTGGTATCAGCTCAAATGTGCGCAAATTATTGATTTTCTCTCCAAAGTGACACAATGGATAGCTGCTGCAGAAAACAGCTCTGTAAATGTAGAGCATGTTTCTCCTGCTGCAGGAGATTTTCCACCTGGCAAGGTGGAGGTGGAGTTCATTGATGACGATAGGCAATCAGTTAGGTCCAGTGTTTCCAGCAGAGCTTCAGCTTTATCTTTATGCATCAGTGCAGAGACAGAGAGGGTAGCTTTAATGGCTAAAGCTTTAAAGCTCCAGGAGAAGCATACTATAGAAGAACAGGAACAAATGTTTAGAAAAAGAAGAGAAACATTAGAAGTCCAAACAGAAATTGAAGCCTCCACTGCTAAAATGAATTACCTGAAAGACAATGAAATGGCATTAAGTGACCCTGTACAGCTTGGTGCAACTTAATTCCAGAAACCTCTGTTAGATGCAGAGACTGTAGCTACAGATTTAGATGTAAAGTCAGAAAATGTGATTTATCCCTTTGATAAAACCTCCCCTGTTGTAAGAAGAAAGGCAGGTGCTCAGGTTCAGTTTCCTTTATACGAGTCACATTTAGAAAGCCAGGTTGGTCATCATAGGGTCAGCAGTAAACCTCAGCCTCTACGGCCAGCCTCAGCTTACAGCGTTCCCTCTGTTACCCCTCCTAGCATTCCTCACCCAGTGGCCCAAGACAGTCAACCAGTTCTCCTTTCCATACCCAGCACTTCACAGGAAAACATCGTAAAGATCCTGGAAAATCAAAATGACCTGACGAGGACCCTCGTGAAACAGCACCTCATGTCCACACTCCCTCAAGGAAGCCTTCCACTGTTTGATGGTCAAATTCTCGACTATAAGTCATTCATTCAGTCCTTTGAAAACATGATTGAAAGTAAAACTGACAACGACAGAGACAGACTGCAGTTCCTTATACAGATCACTAAAGGCCAAGCTCAAAGACTCGTCAGAAGCTGTGAGTATATGTCACCAACCCAAGGCTACCAGAGAGCAAAAGCTCTATTAAAGGAAAACTTTGGAAATGAATACAAAATCTCATGTGCTTACCTGGAAAAGGCTCTGTCATGGCCCCAAATCAAATCGGAGGACTCAAGATCCCTGCTGGATTATGCCATGTTTCTGAGGAGCTGCTGCAATGCTATGGAGGAAATGGAGTATATCGAGGCGCTGGACACGGTGTTGAACATGAGAAGCATGGTACTCAAGCTGCCATACAAGCTCAGGGAGAAGTGGCGCAATAGAGCTTATGAGCTACGAGAAGAGCGCCATCACAGGGTCAGGATTTTAGACCTGATCTCTTTTATAAAAAAGCAAGCCTCTTTGGTGACCTTCAGGATCAGTCAGCCAGTAGAGGAAAGATTAAATCCCCTGTTAAGTCACAGATCTCAAAGTCATCTAGCAGTAGTTTTGCCACAAGTATTGCTACTGCCCAGAAAGAGAAGTAGCCTGAACCTTGTCGTCTATTTTGCAGGTGTAGACACAATTTGGATCTGTGTAAACAATTCTCGAATAACACACACAGAAACAAGCTCAGTTTTTTAAAGACCAAAGGTGTTTGCTTTGGCTGTCTCTCTACAGGTCATATTAGTCGGGACTGCAAAAAACGTCTCTCCTGTAGAGTATGTAAACAAGCTCATCCAACTGCCCTCCGTATTGTCACCAAAGATAGTACAGGTAAAGATAGAGAAGTGTCCCATGCTTCATTAGGCAGTTCATCAGCAGAATCATGTGGCCATATAGAGGCTGGATGCCCAGAGAGTATTCTGTCCATTGTCCCAGTCCAGGTAAAGGCAGCGAAAGGCAGTCAGGTCTTTCAGGTCTATGCTCTCCTTGATCCTGGGTCCACAGCTACCTCCTGCTCTGAAGCACTCATGTCACAGCTGAACCTTAAAGGAAGAAAAACTCATATCCTCCTCAGCACAATGAATCAAAAACAATCTGTTCCAGCTCACGTGTTATCTGGAATCGAAGTTTCAGCAATGGACAGCGACAGCTTCCTCCCTCTTCCCAAAGTCTTCATGCAAAAGGAAATGCCTGTTACCACAAACAGCATCCCCAGGCACAAAAGTGTAGCTCAGTGGGAGTACCTGAGTAAAGTTAAACTTCCCAGAATTAGTGCTAAAGTGGAGTTATTGATAGGCACAAATGCTCCAAAATTATTAGAACCATGGGAGGTTATCAATAGCCAGGGGGAGGGGCCCTATGCAGTTAGAACCCTACTGGGGTGGGTTATAAATGGGCCACTGAGAGCTGGTAGTGAGGGCAGAGAAGTGTTACAGTGAACAGAATTAAAGTTGCTAAGTTGGAAGAGCTTCTGATTTCACAGTATAATCAGGATTTCAGTGAGGTAGCTTCTGAGGAGAAGAGTGAGATGTCAGTCGAGGACAAAAGGTTTTTAGAGATTGCTAATCAGGCATTCTTGCAAGAGGGACATTACCATCTGAGGTTACCTTTCAGGAGAGCAAACATCAACATGCCCAACAACCGTCAGGTGGCAGAACAGTGCCTCCAGAGCCTGAGAAAGAAATTGGAAAAAGACTAGCAGTTCAAAAAGGACTATGTTTCATTTCTCAATGACATCTTTGAAAACAACCATGCAGAGGAGATCCTGCAGGAAGAGCTTCAACAGTTGCCTGGAAAAACCTGGTATATACCACATCAGGGGGTATACCACCCTAAGAAGAACAAACTCAGAGTGGTTTTTGACTGTTTTTGACCCTTTCAGAGGAGTTTCCCTCAACACAGAGCTTCTGCAGGGTCCCGACCTAACCAACTCCCTCGTGGGAGTTATCATAAGATTTAGAAAAGAGCCCGTAAGAATCATGGCTGGCATCAAGTCAATGTTTCATCAAGTCAGAGTACAAGAAAAGGATGTGAATTTCCTGTGCTTCTTATGGTGGCCTCAAGGGGACACCAGTCAAACCCCTAAAGAGTATAGAATGCTTGTGCACATATTTGGTGCTGTGTCCTCCCCAAGCTGCGCCAGTTTTGCCCTGCAAAAAACAGCTGATGGAAATGAGAGCTGTTTTCCCCTTCAGGTCGCTGATATACTCAGACACAATTTTTATGTGGACAACTGTGTAAAATCAGTGGCCACAGAGTCTGAAGCCATTCAGCTCACTAGGGACCTCACCACACTGTGCAGTAAAGGCGGGTTTCAGCTAACTCAGTGGGTTAGTAACAGCCGAGCAGTGCTAGCTTCGATTCCACGAGAACAAAGGGCAAGGGAGGTAAGGACTTTGGATCTGGACAAAGACAGCCTTCCCACTGAAAGAGCACTGGGACTGCAGTGGTGTGTGGACTCTGACTGTTTTATGTTTAATACCCACCTCAGCCAAAAGCCACCTACCAGACGAGGCATTCTTTCTGTTGTCAGTTCAGTCTTCGATCCTCTTGGCTTCCTCGCTCCCCTCAGTCTACCTGCAAAGCAGTTTCTACAGGGGCTCTGCAAAAAAGGCATGGGATGGCATGAACCTTTGCCCCAATCCATCTTAGATTATTGGAGAGACTGGATGGACAGTCTGGAAAAGATAAAGAGCTTCAACGTTGCACGATGTATGAAACCCATGAACTATGGAACAGCAAAACGTGCACAGCTGCATCATTTCGCTGATGCAAGTGAGAGCGGATATGGTACAGTCAGCTACATCAGGCAAGCTAATATCCAGAGGGTTGTACACATTACCTTTGTCCTAGGAAAGTCCAAAGTTCTTCCTTTAAAGCACATCACAATACCTCGACTGGAACTGGCAGCAGCAGCACCTCTGGTAAAGGTTGACAAAATGCTCAGAAAAGAACTGCACCTTGAACTTGAACTTTCAGTCTTCTGGACAGACAGCCAAACAGTGCTCAAGTATATAGCACATGACCATGCTAGTTTTAAGACCTATGTAGCAAACAGAGTGTCACTGATTTGTGAAAACACAGATGTTTCTCAGTGAAGTTATGTCAGCAGTAAAGAAAACCCTGCTGACGATGCCTCAAGAGGACTAAGCACAGTCAAGTTCATGCAGCAGAGCAGATGGATCCATGCCCCAGAGTTTCTGTGGGGGCCGGAGGAAGACTGGCCTGTGGGGGAAGCATTGGACTCCAGGATGGTGTTGCAGGATGATTCAGAGGTCAGGAAAATCCCTGTTGTTCTCACCACAGTGGTGAAAAACACTGAAACTCCAACAGACCAGCTTATTGATTTCTTCTTAGATTGGATTAGATATGCTTAAAGCAGTGGCATGGTACCTGAGACTGAAAGCGACACTAATGCCAATTGTTAAAAAGAGAAAGGAACTCACCTCAGGACAAATAACTACCCGCTCTTCAAGCCAAAAGGTGAGCACTAATCTTCACACTTTCAGGACCATACTCAGTGGACAGCTCCTCACAGTGGAAGATCTCTCCCAGGCAGAAAGGTCAGTTGTCTCCTACAGTCAAAGACAATCATTCCCACTCGAAATGGAAATGCTTCAAAAAGTCCCTGCTAAAGTCAAAAGAATCAGCAGGATCCATAAACTTGACCCTGTATTAGATGAGGGCGTCATTAGAGTAGGTGGCAGGCTGCATAGATCTGCAATGCCCCACAAGACCAAGCACCCCTGTATCTTATCCAAAGATGCTCACATCTCTGCGCTCATCCTAAGACACATCCACGAACACTCAGGGAGAAATTACATGTTCTTACAGCTTCGCAAGAAATTTTGGATCATAAAGGCAAACTCAGTGCAAGAAATGTCATCTCCAAGTGTGTTGTGTGCCGACGTGTCAGAGGCAAAACAGGTGAGCAGAAAATGGCTGATTTGCTGCAGGAAAGAATCCTGCCTGACCTCCCTCCTTTCACCAATGTAGGTTTAGATTACTTTGACCCTTTTGAAGTGCGGAAAGGAAGGGGAAGCATCAAGAGGTATGGAGTCCTGTTTACCTGTATGTCCTGTAGAGCTGTACACCTAGAGGTAGCCTATTCATTAGACACAGACTCTTGCATCCATGCCTTAAGAAGATTTATTTGCAGACAAGGTCAGGTTAAACATATTAGATCAGACAATGGTACAAACCTGGTTGGAGCTCAGGTGGAACTCAGAAAGGCATTGAGCTCCCTGGACAACAGCAAAATTCAAAACACTCTACTTCCCAATGGTATTCAGTGGAGTTTCAGTCCTCCAGCAGCATCACACCATGGTGGAGTGTGGGAGCGGCTCATAAGATCTGTCCGTCAGGTGCTGAACTCCACTCTCCATCAGCGAACCATCAATGACAAGGGCCTTCAGACCATCTTCTGTAAGGTAGAGGCCATTCTTAACAATCGCCCCCTTGCTACAGTGTCCTCTGATCCTTTTGACTTAGAGCCGTTGACTCCAAATCACCTCCTCCTGCTGATAACTCAGCCTGTCATTCCCCCAGGAACCTTTGTAAAGTCTGACCTTTACTCCAGACGCCGTTGGAAACAGGTCCAATACATGGCTGACCTCTTCTGGAGCAGATGGACCAAGGAGTACCTTCTGCTACTCCAGGAAAGACAGAAATGGACAAAATTACAGAGGAACTTTAATGTTGGAGACATTGTCTTAGTGGTTGACCCGACTGCTCCTCTGGGTTCTTGGCCCCTGGGCAGAGTGCTGGAGACCAGGCCTGATGGAAGAGGTTTGGTCCGCTCAGTGAAGGTTCAAACTAAAACTTCAGTCATCGAAAGACCAATCTCCAAGCTGTGCTGCATCCTTGAGACTGAATGACTCCATTGATTATGAGAGGACATTGTTAAGCTTTGTAATGTATATACTTCATTTTCTAAGAAAATGTATTCTGATTAATTAACTGATAAATGTACGGCTCCTTTTGCAGTTAATTTAGGTAATTGGTTCTGTAGAGAATAACTGGGGGCCGGTGTGTTGGAGCCGCATTTTTGTTTATTTTTATTTACATGATTAACATTTTTTTTGTTTTTTACAGACCTGTACCTGTACCTTCGCCACACACAGGTGGTGGGCGCTGGTCTATAAATAGATGTGCTTAGCACACCATGGATGAAGACAGACGGCACATACTGTCATTGACAGCAAACTGAAAAAGATGTTGTATTTGTTTGAGTAAAGCAAACTCCTGCGTATTATTTTTACCTTAATTTTACTTTGCAGTAAACCAGAAACAACTGGAAACGTCATCCATATCTCCCTGGAATTATTTTTGAAACCAAACCTGCATGTGTGATGAGTGAGCCTGTTCTTCCTGGTGGTAAAGACAACAAAACCAACAGAAGTTACTGGAAAAACCTGAGGTTTAAAGTTTTGCCACTTCGGTCTGTGTGTCTGTCTTTCTGTCACTCTCTCTTGTGTTGCGGTATCACTTCCTGTGTTAAAGGTCAGCAGTTGCTTGGAGATGAGGACTATTGGGAATTATTCATACCATCGACTTAATGTCAGCGTTCACTGCTCCCATTGCTCACTGTGTTTGTGCTTGTGTGTGTGTGTGTGTGTGTGTGTGTGTGTGTGTGTGTGTGTGTGTGTGTGTGTGTGTGTGTGTGTGTGTGTGTGTGTGAGAGAGAGAGAGAGAGAGACGGAGAGAGAGAGAGAGAGAAAGGAGGATGTTTTATTCATTACTCTCATTTAGTCTCAGTCTGCACCTGTCCCAGCATTTAGAAGCTCGGCATTCACATTAGTTGCTGGTTTAGTTTAACGGCTCGCTCTTATGGACACACACACACACACACACACACACACACACACACACACACACACACACACACACACACACACACAAACCATTTTTTGTCCACTAAGTGTCTAAACTAACCATACTTGACTTGCTCAGGGTCAGAGCTGGAGGCTGTGTTGACAATATTGGGAACAATGGTGCTTTATTAGTGTTTCCTCTTTCTTTTTCTTTCCTTTTATTGATCTTTTTTGTATGTGTGTATTAGAAGAAGTGTTTGTCTCTAAATTCCTCTTCTTTTTCATCTCCCAACAAATATCTAAGGGCCAAGGTTGCATGTTGAGGATGGATTGCAGAATTTTTTTTAATGTTTCTTTCTTTCTTTGTTTTTGGTAGAAAATAAGATACAGAGCTGAGGATAGAAAAAGTTTTTCATCCTCCCCTGCTTTCGCTCCATGTGTTAGGGCAATGGGACTGTGAATATCAGTTAGAAAACCAAACCACCACAGATGTGTGATGTGTGCTTGCTTCCCCCCACAAACACTTTTCCTCTCTCCTCTTTCACCCCGCTCATCCTCCCTTTCCACTCCTGTCTTCCACTCTGCACTCTCCCCCAACACACACACACACACACACACACACACACACACACACACACACACACACACACACACCTTTAGGCAGGGATCACGTTACCCTAAAAGCTACAAATACAGACATGATGGCCTCACACGCTCACACACATTTTCCCATCTGTTCCTGTCGAAGTTGTTATGATGCCTCATTTACTCTAAGAAGCTGCTTGTTATCAGAAACTACAATTACGTTTATGCAGTGTGTGAGTGGTTCAATGGATATGCGTTTAGTATAACTGGAAGTGTGTAACAATTAGGGTGACACTTGAGTGGTGTATTCTGTGATTAAAATTAATTAGGAAAAGTATTGGAACATGTATTAGTTTTCTTTAAAGAGAGAATACTTAAAGTGGTGCCTGTCTTGCTAAAGACATTTTAGTGTGGCAATTTAAAGCTGAAATACACTGAAAGTTATTATTATGAAGTAAATGTTGATTGCACAGTGTAATGTCAATGGAATAATGACACCATCAGCATTTAGATTGGTTCCCATAAATCGTACTTTCACCATGCTATTCTGTATGCCACCGGATATGATCTCCCATTAAAATGTACTCTTGAATTACAACACAAAGAAAACATGTCAACCATTGCACAACCAAAACAGGAAGAGGATAGTGCTTTTGTTTTCACTGGTAGCTATCCACAGTTCCTAATGACTATCAGTATATTCTTTGCAGTCCCCAGTAGTACATATACTACAGTAGATAGGCATACATTGGAACAACTGAGCTGCAAGCATAGACTGTATATAAAGATGGACAACATGACAGCTTTCCAAAAGTGAAGCCAACACATCTCAATCATCCCCTGGTGGCTGGATGCAGTAAAGACTATAAAATCCTGCCCCCTTTGTGTTAGCGGATGGGACATGAGCCAAACGAAAAACTCTAATTGGTATGATTTCTTTCATTTAGGTAGTTAATTGGTGTGCTTATGATCAATGGTGCTGCTTGCAGTGGTCAGACAGTTGTATGGGCGGGAACTTGAACCTTCGAGATCTCTACAGTGCAGACTCTGGCTCTTAATGACCATGGCAAGATGGCAGCATCGGAGATTATTTTGGCTACATTTTGTGAAGTTGGAGGAAGTGGAGACAAGTTGTTCATCTTTATATACAGTTAATGGCTGCTAGGCTCTGAGGAAAACTGAAAGCGATGTGGTTGTCTTTGTCACAGCAGCACTAACAATAATATATAATATCAGTTGGAAATGCTGGGTGGGGGGGTCTGTTTCCACTTTACAATGTTTTTTTATTATTGTTTAGGCAGCAGACAAAGTAACAAACCTCTCATAAATGTGACCACCAGTTTTTTTTTAAAAGCCTCCCCAAGGCATGGCTCAATGCCGGCCAGTCCAATACCACCAGCAAAGTCGATGTATTCTGCTTGTTGATGTCATTTTTAAACTTGCTTCCAAAATCTCTGATTGCCCCAGTTGTCCTTTCAACCAGGGAAACAAACATCGATAAGCACAAAAAACAGACCTATTTGAATTGCTGAAAAAGATTGAATATGTGGGCAGTGATTCAGAGGTCTGGAACCAGGCTGTGGTGCAACACTCCAGGGATTTATTAGACCTGACACAGTGCATCAGAAATCATTTCAAGCCACAAGTATTCCAGTTTGCTGGATGTTGTATCATGGAGGGGGAAAATCCAGCCACAGTGTGCTGTAGGCTACGTGGAACAGGAAACATAATTTTATGCTAAATCTGTATCAATCATTTCCCTTCAGTTAACTGACTAATTAGCTGACTGAGTAATTAACCTACTGACTGATGTATTTACTGACTTGGCTGGTTGATCAACAAACTTACAAACTGACTGACTCAGCGAGTCATTATATAATCTACTATTGGACATGGACAGGATAACTTCTTCTCTGGCAATCCAACAAAACTAGCTGACGCATGTGTGTGTGTGTGTGTGTGTGTGTGTGTGTGTGTGTGTGTGTGTGTGTGTGTGTGTATTCGTGTGGTACGTGGATAACCTCCTGGTGGGCGATGAGACTGTGGTTAGGAGCCTCTGGGTACCTACACACAGAGATCTCTCTTACCATGCACTCATTACTGGACAGCCATTAGTGTCTCTCCCTCTCTCTCTCTCTCTCTCTCTCTCTCTCTCTCTCACACACACACACACACACACACACACACACACACACACACACACACACACACACACACACACACACAAACACACACATACTCACACACACAGTATTAAGGAGGAATAGTACAGAGCGGCTTATTCACGATAGGTGGTTGGTGGTGGTGTGTGTGCATGTGTGTGTGAATATCTTAAGCTCTGTCATTAAAAAGCAAACACATTTAGTTGATCTGGAAACTCCCTACAGACTACACACACACACACACACACACACACACACACACACACACACACACACACACACACACACACACACGTTAACAGGCACACTGATGGGAGTGGGAATTTTCCCCATACCACAAAGTGAACTGGTGGTTGAGGTGTTTTGGGAGGCCAAACAAGAGTGTGTTTACCTACTGTAAGAGAGTGTGTACAACTGTAAGAAGGAATTGGGAGAGGAGAGGAGAGGAGAGGAGAGGAGAGGAGAGGAGAGGGTGTGCCAGCCATGCATCATTTCATTATTAATAGCTGTGTCGGAATAAAAATGCTAACCTTGTCTGATCAAACGGACGGCTGAGTCTGCAAGCACTACACTCCTGTAACTGTGTGTGTGTGTGTGTGTGTGTGTGTGTGTGTGTGTGTGTGTTGGGGGACACCAGTCTACAATGAGGTCTGATTTCCCTTTGTTACGGGTGTGCAGGGGGAGCTGGTTAAGTCATTGTAACCCATACAGGCATAAATATCTGTGTGTGTGTGTTGGGGCGGTGTTTCCCGTGCAGAGCAGGCCAGGAAGAGAGCACCAGTGTCCTGCTGAGAGGGGCATTGTTATCTACCTCCTAACACACACATACACACACACCTTCACAAACACACACATACAAATGCATCACCACTCCCAAACCGAGCTGCCTGATCTGCACACCGTCTGTTTCACCACGGTAACACATAGCACACGCCCAAACAACAACAAACACTGTGTTTTGCACCGCTTTAGGCGAAAAAACATCCCACCACAGACACACACACACACACGCACACACACACACACACACACACACACACACACACACAGTTGCGTGTACAGTCATGTCATTATAACATACATGTTTATGTGAAATGGACTGTCTTTCTGAGACATGTTGTTATTTCTGATCTGTTGTGCAGCTAGAAAGCGAGAAAAGAAGAGACACACACAAATACCCCCCCCCACACACACACAGGCAGGCCAATGCAGTCCTATGGAACTGCGGAGGTGTAATCTGTTAGGCAGGAAGCTAGCAGGGTCAGAGGTCACCAAGCACTAATCGATTAGCCGTCAGTTAGTGCCCCTCGCTCGAGAGGAGAGGACAGCTGAGGCCAGCTCTTCCACAGTGAGTGTGTGTGTGCTTCATGCTTAAGTGTTCAGGTTTTCGAGTTTGTATGTGCCTATTAGGAATGCGTATTTGTTTATGTTTATTTGTGTATTTGTGACAGCACTGCGTGGGTGCGCGCATTTTTTGGACTTATTGATCACAGAGAACTGAATTTTTCGGTCCAATCCTCTGAGGTTAAATACTGTGCTCTCCCTCGCTCCCTTGTGTTCTTTCTCTCTCTCTCTGTATCTTTCTCCGAGCACAGAAAGAGAGATAGGAACACTTGAACTCGGGGCACTCTGTGTAGGTGTCAGCCAGCTTAAGTGTCAAACCCGCCGCTATTATCTGGGTGTTTATTTAAAATGAAAGACAGTTTCTGTAAATCTGCATTTCTTCTCTGTGACCTGTGGCTCCGGCATAAATATAACTGTTTTTTTGGAGTATTTATAATGCATGCTTTTGAGACAAACTGCCCCGAAAGCCATAAGGTGACAGCAACTTGGTAGTTTTTTGTTGCTTGTGCTGACAGACACAGGAAGATGGACAGATGAAAAGCTTTAATGCAAAAGCAGCATTTTAATACTGTAGTGATGTAACAGAACAATTTGATATTGCCCAATAATCAGAGGATCTTTTTATTCAAAATTTTTATATTATATATATTCCAATTTTCATGCTACAGAATGTAGTCAGATTATGAGCATAAAACATCCCATCCAGGTTTTGAGGTGCATGCCGATTACTTTAATAAAGTGATGGGGATTTTGTTTGTGTTGCTCACAGCACGTAGGATTGACTCCACTCTGATATCTGTCTGTTAAATGTAATGCTACAGCCAGCACCCAGTCAGTTTAGTTTAGCATAAAGACTGGAAACAGTAGCAAATCTATCAGCGCCTTTTAAAGCTCACTAATACCCCCTTTCCAACCAAATAAGCATGTGTATACAGGTTTTTCAAATACCGAAAAACCCGCTAAAATAGTCTGCCAGTAAACCCGAGCTGTGTAGATGGCTCTGCAGTGGACAAGTATGCCTCTTTTTGTTTTGTTTTTTGTTTTTTGTTTTTTCTGGTGTGTCATGTTCAATGTCATTGATGGGCTTGAAAATAAGTTAGTAAACAGTAAAGAAGCAACATGGAGGCCAGTGAAAATGTAACAGAGGTCACTTTTTTTTTAATCTCTTTCTTATTCAGTCTCTCTTTTAGACTCGGTGCTGACTAAAGTAAAGTTCTACCTTCTCTTATCTTAAAGGAAGTTTTCTCTGATAAAGATACAGCATTCTGTTGATAATAATGGGAGTTTAGAGAGCGCTGGTAATGACAAAACACGGGAGTCAACACGATGAAACTTCACACCGTCTGAACATCTTTGATATGCATCTTCAAACACTTGAATTACCTTGCATGTTACAAAGCAGTTCTCTGCAGTTCTCTATAGGTTAACATAAAATGTATGGTGTGTTTACTTTATGTATTTTGAAGTAATAATGTATTTTTCCCTTTATATGCGTTTATTAGATCTTTCTCGAGATTATCTTTATTGGGGTGTCGTATCCTGGATTTTGCATTAATTACTGTCTAACTATGAACAATAGTCTCCAATCAGATGTGTTGTGTGAGTCTGTGTCTCCCATGTCTGTGTCCCTGTGTCTAATTATGAGTCCCTCACAGTCAGTGGATCTCATGGGAGGCTGGTAGGTGAGACTGAGAGAGACATGAGGGGATTAGTTTTTAGAAGGTTTAGAAGGTGACCACCTCATTATAAGACTACATGTTATAATGATTTGCAGTTGATAGAGTGTGTGTGTGTGTGTGTGTGTCTGTGTCTGTGTCTGTGTGTCTGTGTGCATTTTATAATGATACTCAGAGTCTCTTCCTTTGGGAGCAGAAGTGTTTGTTGTCTCTCTCCAGGGACCCAAGCTTCTGACCTTTCACCTTCCTTCCTTACCCCCAAACCTACGTACCTAAGATTTCCCTGCTTTGAGTTACCAGTTGCCTTTACCCAATGCACACATGTGCCCGCACACACACACACACACACATATAAAAAAAATTCCCCTTCATGACTTAGGAGCAATTTTGGAACAATTGCAGCATCTCACTGCAGCTGAAAGTCAAAGATTTATTATGTAGATTTATATGTACATTCTGTGTGATCCTGTATTTGTGTGGTGGCTGTTAAGCAGTAACAGATAGCCTGAGCGCGCTGCGTGGCAATGCTGTCATTACCGTTGTGCTTCTCCGCTGATGTGTCACGGCTGATGTCACACGCTCAATTGGCCCCACCGACAGCCACCATCACTCAGACTGTTTACTACATGTTTACAACAGTTATCACTCACTTGCTGTTGCCGCCGCCGCTGTGACGACTCAACGCCTCACGCTGCTGCAGAAACCATGCGCTGGGATAACACCAGAGACGTACAAGCCTTCACACACACAAATACTTACACACACACAATGGAGGCTGCTTGTGCTCTTTGTCTTGCCCATCAACACACGGAAACACTCATTTAGGCAGGAGTGTGTGTTTGTGTGTGTGTTAGAGGAAGAGAGGGAAGGAGGGGGACGGGCCTGAAACAAAACATCTGTGGTTAAGTGCTGCATTTTTATTTTTGGGGATTTCTTTGTTTTGTTTGTGTTTTTAAATAGTTTAAGAAAGTGTTTGTTTGTGTGTACTCTGGAGTGTGTGTATTGTGGGTGCACATGTCGGTGTGTATTCAAGTATAAAACTATGTTCTTGTGCATGTGTGTTTCCCCACATTTGTGTGTGTGTGTGTGTGTGTGTGTGTGTGTGTGTGTGTGTGTGTGTGTGACTAGGTTATGCTTTTGATTTCCACATGATTAACTAACTCGCATCCCTGAGACTGTTCCCTCCACCTCAGCCTGTGCCTACCCATAAGGCCGCGTGTCAGTGGGGTGCGCTTGATTTATGCCAGTTGAATATGTAAGGAGAGGTTGTAAATTCACCAGCCGGGGCCACATGCATCACTATTCTGCACTGTTGTAATTTAGGTGCCTCTCGCATATCTGTGATGCTAATGGGTTAAATTACTGGGTTAGTTCTGGAGATTTATACCTGGCTAACGAGAGTGGCATGAGGGGGGAGGAAAAACAAGGGGAGTGGGGTGGGGAAGGAAGGTTGAAAAAAGAAGGCTTGAATAAAGAGTGGAGGTGGAGGAGAGGAGAGGAGGAGCACAATGGGGCAGAGGTGGAGGGATGGCATTAAGAAAAATAGAGGAAAGACAGCGACAGGAGAGCACTAGAGCCTAGAAATACAACTTTCCCCGATTTCAGGAGAGACATACCTTTATCTGTCCAGGAAAAGTCAACTTGATATTGTTTTGTACAGCCACAGTCAGGTATAGGTACAGTCAACCATGGATACATTAAACTTACATGTTGCACATGTATCATGTCAACATTTCCATATGAGCTGACCTTGTCATGTGGAGATGATGGGGGTGGCGAAAGGTGCAAGTCGAAATGGCTGCCAAGCTGCAGACTAACAACAAAGCAACAAAAGTAGTTGTTCATTGTTCATTGGCATTTTCTGCGGCAATTGTTCGAATATTCTCGATACATGTATGGCTGAAGCCACATTTCATTTGAAGCCTACAAACCTTGCCCACCACCAATACAAGACAAACTCACCAACACAACGTAGTGGAGAATTATGAGGCCAAAATGAGCAATAATCTACTTTATTATTCATTGGGAAGCTGAAGAATTGAAGATGTGATTCACCATGTAGGTAACAACATGTAACCCTAACCCCAACCCTGACTGCCTTCCTTTCAACCTAACACTTAATAGCAAGCTAAATGCTAACTTGGCATTTTCTTCAGGGCTTCTGCTTCCACACTGAGGGGCAAAGGGGGCTGATTGCGGACTGACGTGTTGGTATGGTGAGATGGTCCCATAGCTGCAGCTACACCTACTAGGGAGTTTTTGGGCAAAACATTATATTTTTCTGACCACAACAAAGTGGGTTTTGTGCCTAAACACAACCACATGTAAATAACAGCACTGCTGAAATGTAAAGAAACATAAAGTTTCAACTTATCTGGTACATAATAGTGTAAACATGTTAGATATCCTTGGTTTGCAGAAATATACAATGCCAACACTTACACTGACAATTGGGCTGCCCTGAAACCAAAGCAGCTAAATGGTATTTAGCCATCATTGATTTTCCTATTTTAACATGTCAGAATGTCTATCACAAAAAGGCCCCACTAGCAAATATGTGGTTTGCTCAGGAGCAACTTGACAAAAGCAGCAGTAGTAGGAGTCCTAAAATTCACAGAACAAGCTAAAAAACACAACAGTGACATATTTATTAAGTTGTTTTGGCAAACAGTTGCCAATCTACACACCCAGCAGACATGGAGCAGCATTATCATTCATGTCTAGTCATGTTTCTGGCCACTTGGCCAATATAAGCCCAATATTCACTCCTTTTATAGCTCTGTTTTGGTTCTCATTAACTTCTGAGAGGAACATTCAGCTGCTAAATGCTTCATTATGCTCCTCAGTTAGTCACTAACTTTATTGTCTGCAACAGTTGCCTGCTCCTGCTGGAAACAGGGCTGAGAGGCTGGTGGTGAGACTGAACCCAAAAAATAAAGTTGCGGGCTGTAAAAGCTCTTGTCATTTAGATTGGAGGACTTGTTGACAGCTACTCATGCTAACCACCCATCTCCTCTTTTATTTATTTATTTATTCCCCAGCATCTGTGCCTATTGTATCAGTCAAAATGTAACAACAAAAGGGGGCATCTTCTGATGTTAAAATGTTGCCTGTTGTGAGTGTCAGCAGAGTGGAACTAGCATCAGACATCAGCTTGTAACAATCAGGCGGTTCTTTTGTCTGCTGCAGGGTGGATGGTAATAATTGACGCAAATTAGCTCAGGTACACAAACCAACACATAGACTTTAACGACAATATATATCTTTTCATTTTCCTCCCTGCATGCTCTTTCTCCACCTCTTTCTCTCTCTCTACCATCTGTCTGCACTTAGTGCCAGCCAGCAATTAGTGTTTGTAAAGTCAGTCTAGTGAGGAGTCCCTGTGTTTAGATACTGCTGTCTAGTCAAACACTGGGGGGGAGAGGGATGGGGGTGCTAACAGCCCGTGTTTTATCTGTCAAGTTTGCTGCTGTTATGCAACACACTTCAGGGTTAAGGTTAAATCTCAAGAGAGCGTTGTGACTTTATTTACCAGTTAAATCAGTTTGTTTGCTTCAGCGTATGGGCAGCCACATAAACGGTGAGAGAGAGAGAGAGAGAGAGGATGTAATTTTTTTCTCAATTTGTGTGTTTTATTTTATGCAAATTCTTGTCTTTGAACATCTTATCCATGTGGAGTATCTGTTTATTTACTCACTGTTTGTTTTCTGCTAAAATCAGTCAGTTAAAGCATTAAACATACCTGTTTTATGTGGGCCACCTAATACATAAATACAAGCCTTACAGAAATGTTATTGTTATTATTACAAATATATAATAAAATACATTACAAATGTACGTTGAAGACATAACAGAATTACCAGTGAGAAATCTGTGAAAATTTCTTCTGTTTTGATTTGTAATAGTGGCTTAAAAGTCAAATACATAGACTATTAAAATGTATGTTTTAGTAATGTTAGATGTAACAATAAATGCCACACAGTCAGTACGTTTACATGCAGCTTGAGAAAATTGTATTATTGGCTTAGTCCGACTGAAACCGGACTTTTAATGCATGTAAACAGCTTAGTCCAACTGAAATTGGACTATCTGTAGCTCGACTAACACACCTAGATAATTTGATTGAAAACTGAACTATTGCTGCATGTATCCACTGAGTCCGACTGGAGTTGGACTCGGGGTTCTTTGCATACACCATTTTTCTTTCGCGGGCTTTCACCCGGAAGAAGAAGGGGATGATGTAGCAGCAGTTCACTCCCAGAAAAACCAACAAACAAAGACCATGGCGACCGAGAAGCAGAAGACGCACTTCTGGACGGACAAGGAAACTACATTCATGCTCCGACAACTAAAGGAGCTAAACATTTTGAAGTTTATGAATGGCAGGAAAATGCAAATGCGGATTTATTTGATTTAATTTATTAGTCCTCAACAGGTCAACCGGAACTAGTTCAGTAGTAGCACCATAAAAAAGGACACAGCACTGCCTATCGAAGTGGAGTCAGACGTACTTGGTCAGAAATTCGATTTTCTCTTCTGCATGTATACTCAGACAAGAGGAGAAGTCCAGCTTGACTGATTAGCCGAGCTATGAGCTTAGCTCAACTACTGCGTGCATGTAAACGTACTGAATGTCTAATTTATTCAAGCAAATCAGATAAATAAAAGTTTAGTTTTGTTTACTTCAGTACTTTTACTTACCTCAAATGTCAGAATCAGAATCAGAATCAGAAATACTTTATTGATCCCCAAGGGGAAATTGTTGTCGTTACAGGTGCTCCTTACAAGTGTAGAAAGAAGAAGATATAGTGCAAACAAGTGTAGAAAGAAGATTTAGTGCAAACAGAAGTAAAAACATAAGAAATATAAGAAGATAATTTACAAAATATATATGTAGAGACCACACAACATAATTTACAATATATACAGGAACCTTGGTTACAGACTGAACAATGTAGTCAGTTATTGCACAGATTATTTAATGTAATAAATATGTAATAATTTATTTTGAGTTATTGACAGTGGTTAACAGTCCAAGGGCAACTCAGAGGGAGGAGTTGTACAGTTTGATGGCCACAGGCAGGAATGATTTCCTGTGGCGCTCAGTGGTGCATTTTGATGGTATGAGTCTCCCACTGAAAGTACTCTTGTGCCTGACCAGCACATGGTGGAGTGGGTGTGAGACATTTTCCAAGATATTCGCAGCTTAGATAGCCTCCTCCTCTCTGACACCACCACCAGAGAGTCACACACCATTCCCACAACATCACTGGCCTTGCGGATCAGTTTGTTAAGTCTGTTGGTGTCCGCCACCCTCAGCCTGCTGCACACAACAGCATAGAGGATAGCACTGGCCACCACAGACTCATTAAAAATCCTGAGCATAGTCCGGCAGATGTTGAAGGACCTCAGTCGCCTCAGAAAATAGGGACGGCTCTGGCCCTTCCTGTAGAGAGCGTCAGTGTTCTTAGCCCAGTCCAATTTATTATCACTGTGGACCCCCAGGTACTTATAGTCCTCCACAATGTCCACACTGACCCCCTGGATGGAAATCGGGGTCACCGGTGTCTTGGTCCTCTTCAAATCCACCACCAGTTCCTTTGTCTTTGCCACGTTGAGCTGCAGATGGTTCTGCTCACACCATGTGACAAAGTTATCCACAGCAGCCCTGTACTCATCCTCATCACCCTTGCCGATACATCCAACTATGGCAGAGTCATCAGAAAACTTTGTGTGTCCAACATCATGGCCCAGAAACTTTACCTGCTGTTGTAATCTCATGATACTTGTTTAGTCTAGGAAGCTAGACATAATTTGGTTTGGGCAGCTTTTCCACTATATCTTTTTTAATTAGTCTGATAGGAAAACTTTCCATTTTGATCTTTATTACCTCTGCCAAGGAACTTTTGTTTTTAGAACGGTTTGTCTGTTTGTCAGCAGGATTATGGAAAAACCAATGGTCCAATTTTCATGAAGCTTGGTGGAAGGGGGTAACGTGGGCCGAGGAAGAACCCATGAAATTGTGGAGCAGATCCACATCATGGGGCAGATACACAAATTTGATTTCACATCCACTAACAGTGTGAGATAGAGCATTTGGCCTGCATTTCTCAAGTGCCCTCCTAGCTTTCATCATAAGCATTGCTTACCCTACAGGAAATTATACACTCAAAATTTATAAAAACAAAACCCTTAAAAAGTCAGAAATTTATAAAAATCCTGAAACAGATGGATAATATCTGTAGTAGATAGTAACATGGTAACTGTATGATATACTGTGTATGATTCAAACTCAGAGGCCTTTCACTTGATACGACTAAGTAGCATTTATTAATAGGACTGTTGTTATTGGTTTATGGAAAGAGCACACTAACACACACACACATGCACACACAGAAAAAGCCCCTTAAGCAGAGCTGGGCTGAAAACAAAGAGGTTGTATTTTATGTAAGCTGAGGTGACAATACATGACAAACTGAAATAGACTGGGTGGTGGTCTGCACTGTGTGTGTGTGTGTGTTTGTTTGTGTGCGTGTGTTTGTTCTTTCATATATTTGTGCTCCAGCATGTGTGCATTAGTGTGTGTTTGTGTGTGGTAACACCCTGGGCAGCTTGGGATTTCCATCTGAACAGGAAGTGGATTGCTGCCACTTCCTGTGCAGAACACAACCAGTCCATGAATACTGTTTCATCACAAGCATACATACACAGACATGTGCAGAGGCAGCTTGGTTGATGGGCTTATTCTTACAGAGTTGATTTATATCTGACACTTGCACCTTTTATGTCTGTGTAGACTCTGTATATGTAAATGCAGCATGACATTTCCGGACTTCCAAGACACTCACAGACAATAGGAGGCAAGTTCAGACTGATGTTAATACCTTTTCACTGTCTGGCCTTTCGCCTTTCTCTCCCTCTATCTACCCTCCATCTTTTTCTTCTGTTTGCAAAATCTAGGCACTGCTAAACTTATTCTGGAATTATTTTACAAAGTTAAAGCAATTTTATATTCTAACCATTTGACATAAGAAGTCATAGTTTGTGAGCAGTGCACAGTGTGAACTTGCAGGGGAAGATTTAAATAGACATCTTATACTATATGACTGAAATAGATTAAACCACAGATATGTCAGGGTTTACTGTAGGTAAACAGACAGACAGCCAAGTGGGCATTGAGATATAGTGCAGATAGACAGACAGACAGTCAAGCAGATAGGGTTGGTGAGTTGCTGTTGTTGTTTTTTATAATTAGTTCAGGAAGCTTTGACAATTGTCCGTCAGTAAAGAGAGGCGGTATCAATCTCCGTCTGACAATAGCAGGAAAGACAAACACACACACATAACTCTGCTTTCCACCACGTTCCACCCCTGTGTGTGTGTGTATGTGTGTGAGTACAGTATAGTCTAGTGTTTACCCATGTAGCTTGTGTGCACAGTTTACCAACAGTGAGGAGACTCACACTTCTGCAAAGAGGCAGATTCCTTGTATATTCACAGAAACACTTAAGACTTGGAACAGAAAAGGTTGTAATCTCTCTTAACAACAGTAGAGTTTATTAAGGTGAAATGTACCAGGTTTCATTTAAGACATCAGACGTATTATGCTGAATAACAATCACACCTTCAATACAACATTAGGTCTTTAAATGCCTGGAAAATGCGTGGTCTGGCTCTGGGTGTTACTTTTGTGCCTTTTTTGAGCCAACTTTGGTGGTAGGTTGCATCTGAGGTTGCTAAGCTACCTTAACAAGTACTGTATCTTAGCCTATTTACCTGAAATCCTGAGCATAGAACTGATCTTCTTCCAGGTTCTGTTTATGTGTGTGGGCATATTGTCCATGGGATTAATGAAAAGCTCTGGCAGCCCTGCAACTGCAACTTTTCCATATTTACCACAGACTGATATTTACGTAAGAAGGAAAAGATATCTGTCGGCTGTGATTGGTTGTTCCTTGTCACATGACACGTGGTGTGCGCTGCTGTGTTAAAAAAGTTGAACTACGTTAATTTCAGGAAGCAGCTGTCATGTCCTGAAAAATAGGCACTTGGGAACCCATCGTTTGAGCACACCTGCCCCATGTTCTCATAGAAAACAATGAACTTAAGTGTGCAAAAAATGCGGCATGTGTATGACCCCATAAGATACATCATTAAGTTTAGTCAAAATCAAATCACTGATATCTGAAATACCAAGTTAGATAGATGGACCCTAGCCCAGTTGCCAGAATAAAGTATTGGCATTGTAAGATATGTTACATTTGTAAGTTTCATACCTACGACATATGTCAGATTGCATCTATATGAGCTGAGTTTCTTATCAGAAGGAGGAGGGGATGGTGGATTTTGGATACCGAGGTGAGGCAGCAGACACTGTTCAAGACCAACAAAAGTGGGTGTTTTTTAACAAGAGTTCGGGACCTTTCCAGCTGTGTTTGTGGCAACCAAACTGGGTATTTTACTGTATGCCAAAACATGTTTTCCTAACCCTAACCAAGGTGTTTTTTTTATGCCTAGAGTAACCACATGTTGACCACAGCATAAAATTGAAAATTGAAGGACAAAGACACATAAACTTTTAATATATCAACTATATATGAACCATACAAATGTAACGTATCTGTGGTATGCATAAAAACGTACAATGCCAACATTTATTCTGGCAACTGAGTTGTGGACCGACATGTCTCAGTATGTGTAAAATCTCAAAATGTAACTACATGAAATATGTATGTGGATTCATCAAACCAGTGTAAAAGCAGTGATGTAGAACATAAGACTTATCAGGAAGAGAATCTAAAACATTCAGGTTGGATTTAATATATATTTTTGATATATGTATTTTCAGTGACAATAGAAAAACTTGATGTTGTAAAAATCCTTCTCACCTCAGCTTTATATTCACCTGAGGCAAATAATAGATGTACAGAATCTGCCAAATTGTCTACTTCATTGCCTCTTTTCTCTGCATCCCCTCCAAGTTTGTCTCCCCTCTGGGCCAGAGCTCCTGCATTTAGTCAGTAAACTGAAAATGTGTTTTTAAGGAACTGTTTTACGGCGATCCCACGCTGTGTTTATGACTCCTCTCGCCCAGGAGGAGAAAGGCAGAGCCAGCAAGCAAGGAGGCCACAAACGTGATCCAGGAAGCTGCTGAACTCACACAAAGCCTGCTGAACTTGACCAGGTCTCTCCTCCTTCCCTCCTATACTCCTTGCCTCCTACTTTTGCTTTACCTTCTCCTATCTCTTTATCATCTCATCCCAACCATTTTCATCTTCAACCCTTCACTTCCACTGCACATATTGTTTCTTACGTTCTCCTTGTCTCCCAGCTCTTCCTCTGCTCCTTTCTCACCATCCTCTTCCTCCACCCTTTATTTTTGCTCCTCCTCCTCCTATCCTTACCACTGCTCCTCCAACCATTTCCATACTGTTAATCTTCCATAAATGTGCACGTGGAGGCATATACAGTTTATGTATGTATGCATGCATGTGCGCTTGGCCTTGTGTATGGACTCGTGTGTGTGTGTGTGTGTCATCTCTACAGGGAGATCAGCATCCTCAGCTTCTCCTGAACACAGAAGGATGAAGGAGGGGGAGGAGGGAAGGCAGATTCTGAAGCATTTTCTTTGGTCTATCCAGACATCGCATAGCCCTCCTTCTCCACCTCCTCCTCCTCCCTCTCCTCCTCCCTCCATCTCTCTTTCTCACCAGCCACCTCCCTCTCCTTCACATTAATTCAGTGAGGTACTAAATATTTCTTTTAATAGAAAAAGCGATTTCTCTCCGTGGCTTGCTGGGGCTGCCACTGCGCTCGCCAGCGCTTTCACCCTCTCCGCACATCCCTCACCCCTGCTCACATGGGAAGTGCTTTTTTTATGGACTAGCCAGAATTATAAATGTTCAGCTGTGTTTATGGCTTATTAGGCAGTTACAGGAAGGAGGGGAGCATGTGTTTTATTGGCTTAATTGGGAAAGAACAGCTTCCTTGCTGCATTAGCACTATTTTCCCCTCATCAACGGCCTTGGCTGGCAAGTCGGCGCTCTGTGCAGTCAAAGGTGCCCTCGCTGTGCCATTGTTTCTGCTGAGACGAGTAAAGAGCTTCCGTGCATGTGTGTGTTTGGATGTGAGTGTGCTGCAGAAAAAGAAAGGTATGAGTCGGGGCGAACGTGTACAGACACATTGATGCCAAACAACTGAATAAAATGTCTTCTGTCATGCCAATATGAGGTAAATGTATGTATGGTTGTTTTCTAAAGGCCAAGGGTGTATGTGTGTGCACATTTGTGTGTGTGTGTGTGTGTGTGTGTGTGTGTGTTTGCAAGCAGGGATGTGTCCTGGTACTTGACTGTGAAGCTGCTCCTTTCATTAGTCAAGAGGAGAGACAATCCTGGATACTCCTTTGAGTCTGACAGCACAGAGCGATCTTGTAATGTGTTTTATCTCTTTTTTTCATCCTTCCTTCCCTCCTCCCACCACTCCATCCCTCCCCAATCCCTTTAATTCTCCCCTCTATTACCCCCTCCCTCTCCGGCGCATGTTGCGCTCTGTCGCTCCCCCAGCGTCTGAGGTGGAGACTAAACAGGCAAGTTATTTATTGTGATGTTTTCGTGGCTGCCTGGTTTAAATAACAGTTTGGTCTCCCTGCAATCCTCTGTCTCATCTCTCTGCCTCTATTCTCTCTTTTTTGCTGCTTGCTCTGTCGCTCTTTTTCTTGCTCTCTCCCTCTTCCCCCTCCACACACACACACACACATACACACACACCCCTCCTCCCATCATGCTCTGGATAATGGTACATTGTTAACGGGCTGTCTATTGTTTGGGTTGTGTTCTTGGCTAAGTGGAGGGTGAATATTTTTTAGATGACAAACATGTAAGCTTGCTGCCAGCCATTCTGATCTGCTGGGCTGGAGCTAGTTATACACAGAGCCATCTGAAGCGCACTTACCTTCAATCAGTGGAGATTTACAGTGCATGATGGTGTCACAGCAAGAGTTGTGTGTGCACATGTGTGTCTGTGGGTATGCCTTTGTGCGTTGTGACACCAATAAGACTACAAGTTTGAAATACAGTCTTGGCCTCGCCGATTGGCATTTAAAAGTTGTTGTGCCAAACTGACAATGTTGTTTAGATTCTTGGATTCTCAGCAGATGAATATAGCTCTCATGACTCTCATCTCCAGGGACAGAGAGCAGCATTACCCCAGTGTAATTCACTTTACCCACCTCTTAAGGATGACACAGTTTCATAGTATAAATATAATAAGTAGATGTTGGTAGCTATTTTATTCATCAGTGGCCATCTGCAAGTCTTTTTGCAAAGGCTTTGTGTTGATGAGTAAAGGCTGATAATAAACTTTTATTTTGAGAATCATTCTCAAAGGGTTGTTTTGAACACAACAGCTTGACAATGTCTCCAAGGTGCCTTCAATCTTGTGCTATCCAATAGGGATGGGAATCGAAAACAGGTTCCAAATTGGAGTTGGAATAGTATGCCTCCCAGCTTACCAATTCCTTTCATTGATGCCGGTATGTTTTTTTGCGAGTTGCACATTGCAAAACAATGGCATCAAACTCATGTGTCTACGCTGCTGGAAACCTACAACAAGAAGATCCATAGCGTGGCTTAATTTCATAAAAAAAACATGACATCAGTGCTGCTTGTCGTGTCTGAAAAATGATAATTCTAAGTAAAGGTGGAGGCACCAACAATATGCTGAAACATCTCTCTGTTCAACGTGGGTAAAATTCCAGGAGTGCCATGTCTTTGACACTTTGCACATGACTCCCACTGCTTCTTAACTGAGCAGTATGTACATTACCAAGTGTAAGGATCCTGCTATAAAAACGTTAGTGCATATTTTTTCTTTGACTAAGAAACTGTTAAACAGTGGAGCTTTTACACACCTTAGTCAAATGTATACCTTTTTCCTTGTTATGTTTCTACACTGCGTTCAGACTCAAAAATATTGAAACAGTGTTGACTCCTTGAACCTGTTTAGGCTTACTTTTTTCCCACACGAAAAATTAATCTGGAACCAGTAAGGAAATCTGACCGATAAGCAGAATCAATAATGGGACTGGTGTCAATAAACTCACACAATACTGGAATTTCCAATGTCGATACAATACTTTTAATGAAAGATAAATATAACAAGGCTTTAACATGACACTTAAAACTTTTCTTTTCTTGGTTAGTAGCAGAGAACAGCGCAAGGACTGTAGTAAACATTAACAATAAGGGAGACCAAGACAGCGCAGTTGGCACTAGTGTATCAGTACTGCAGAAAATAAGTATTGAAACCGTTTCAAATATTCAGAATTGATACGTATCGATACACTGATATTTTTGATAACACTATTTACTACATCACGTTATTTTTCTTTGACACGCTAACTTCTGATGATCAAATATACTTTTGAATGAAAGTATGACTAAATGTACTTTAAACTTACCATTTACACATATGTATACACACACACACACACACACACACACACACCTAAATATGTGTATATATATATATACTAGTGCAGTGCCCGTAGGAAGTATGTATTTCTATAGAAAAGTGGAAGCTTAAGTAGATTTTTCATGTATGGCCAAATGAGGATGTGTTCAATGGTTGGATGTACAAAGAGGTGTACATACTGTCACATAGTGTTAATACAGAAACTGTACATTGGGTAAGACATAAACGTACATTGAGATATGGAGAGACACGCAACATCATTGGGTTTCCTAGCTTTCCGTAGGCGAACAATCTTGAAATGGTAGCTAGCAAGCACGTAACCCTGCACGCCTGAAAGGAAAAACAAACATTTCCGACCTAGCCATACTTTGGTATGGGAAGTTTAGGCAATGTTTTAGTCAATCTAACCATGTTGTAGCCATGTCAGCAAACACCATGAGCAGATGAGAACAGTGTGGTGAAACTTAAGAAATACTACTTACCGATGAGATTACTGAAACATGTCATGTTAATGCAAATTGCACCACTTCATCTATTCCTATATGGGGGAGGGATGAAAGGGAATGCCATAACCCCAGGTGCACACTGGATCCGTTGTGTGCGTGGTCCGGCCGTGGCACGGACTCCTCCGTCCTGTGCCGGGTGTCAATAATAGGGTTTCCATCCACCTATTCTTATTCGAATAGCGAAAATAAACATTAATGGAAATGCTAGAAATTCGAAAAAAGGCCGAAAATTCGCAAAAAAGTTTTTACGATTGGAGGGGGTGGATTTGTCTGCTTATCGATAAAAGGAAAGTACAACTTTTTGCTATGGAAACATGTTTTGCGGATAAACAATGACTGGACTGGAATATATATATGTATAATTGAGTGTATGAAATACATTTAATCCTGTTAATCTTGGGTAATTGATTAGAGAACTGACACTTGAGAGCTGATTACTACAGGACAGGTGAGTGTAATTCACAATTTCCCATACACATGGAGAACGACGCGGTGGTCTCCTTCCAGCTTTTTTCGACAGTACTCTTAACATTAAAATTCTTCCTTGTCGTCTCCTCTTCAGGATGGCTCGGTACGTGGTGAATGCTGACAAAATGGTGACCAGAATTCTTCCAAACGCTGACAGGTCGATCAGGAATCTGTCCATGATCAGTTGTTGACTGTCAGCCTAGTGTGTTGTTTGTTTTGTGGCAGAGAGACGCTCTCTGATGACGTCATCTCATGGCGCACTCTCCTCTCAATAATTGTAAAATAATAACAAACGGAAATGGGCATAAAGTCGCATTTTCTTTTTGCGCATTTTCACTAAATTCGCTCAGAAATTTCGAGACATTCGGATGGAAACCTGACTAATGTCCACTGGAGGCGTATCTATAGTGGCGCGCACACGAGCGGCTGGAATTGACGGATCGCGAGATCATGATGTCACGCGATAATTTGCGGAAACACTGGAGGTAAAAAGACATCAACAAACAAAGAAAAGATTTCTCTACCTGCCGGGGGCCACAAACTTAGACGTCATGTTGTTGTAGCGATGTGAAATACACTCCGGAATTTCATGGTTGTTTTTATTTTGAAAATTGACCGGATACTCTCGTCTTTTCTGAGCCTGACTTCCTGTTTGACTCATTTGGTCTGTGGAAATTGACGCTCCGTCGCGCGGCGTCCGTCAAAAAATAGACCCGGCGCGTATTTTTAGCGGAGCAGAGCGGAGCGCTGAGCCGCTTCTGGTGGAGCACTTTAAATTCACTTGAATGGCGCCGTGGCTGAATCGCCCACTTGACGGATCCAGTGGACATCCGGGGTAAGCCTGTGCAAAGTTTTGGGTGACGCAGAGCGGTATAGCAGTAGGATACTCTGATATTTTATGCCGTGAGGCGTGGCTACAGCTGCGAGCGAGAGCGCGATAGGCTAGATTGGTTACACGGAGGTCTATGGGATTTTAACTTTTAATGATAATGTTGTGAATATTCATCCAAAAAACTTCAAAATGAAGGATGCACACCATCGTGCCATGCGCAAGCCATATCCGAAAGCTCAGGTTGATCTGACAAATAGTCAGAGAGATATGCGAGCCACAGACACACAGACACACAGACAGAGATTTCTTGCTTTATAGATAGATAGATATATACACATATATACATATCTGTCATAGCTGAGTGGAGCATGTGTGAATGTGTGTGTATATATACACACACACACACACACACACACACACACACACACACATACCAACAGCATTTATGGCAGCAGCTCCATCGTGGACCTGATGGAGGGTGTGATGCTGCATTTTAATGGATGATTATGTTTTATGTTTTCTCTACAATGACCTGCAGTGGTAGACCAATATTGTTTCCCTCCCATTTCATCCCTCACACACAAACACACACACACACACACACACACACACACACACACACACACACACACACACACACACACACACACATTTCTACTACATTTCTAGTACTATGGTCGCCCCCCCGCAATACCATCACATGCCCCTCACCCAACCACCCTCACACACACACACACAAACACACACACACACACACACACACACACACACACACACACACACACACACACACACACACACACACACACAGTGCCTCCTCCCCTCTCACCCTGGGCTGTGTTAGGGTGACGTCAGGTGCTCTCCTCTCTCTTTGGGGCAGAGCAGAGCGTGACTTAACATCCAGCCTTTATAGTAAAGGACATTCTCCTCTCTATTACCTACTGATGGAAAGGTCAACCAGCATGAATAGAAAGGTTGGAACCACTCATAATGTTAAACGCATGCTCCTCTATTCCCCTCTCCCTTCCCCTCTTCTCCGCTTTACATGCCCTGTCAGCACTCTCAACACCTTGCCTTTCTTAATCTGACGTACAGAATAAGCGTGATGGAAAGACAGACGGAGAGACTGACAGTCACATCCCGTCAATGTGTAGACAGAGATGGAGGAAGAGGAAGAGAGAGAGATACCACTCCTCTATCAGTGCTGAGTGGCAGAGCAGGACAAAGAAGAAATTAATTTTGAATTCTGAGGACCATTAGCATGACTATAGATGCATTAAAATGCTAGATAGTGGGAGCAGAGAGGGGGACGTGGGGGAGGAGAACGTGTGGAAGAGGGAAAGTGGAGGGAGGAGCATGATGTACGAGTGTATCATATTAACTTGGATGCTTATTTAATCTATTCCACAGTTATGGCAGTTTTAGTAGCTATGGCAATGTGGAATGAGAATCATTTTAAGAGGAATTTGACAAGATTGTTTTGATCGCTCGAAAGTGGACATTACTTAGCAAGCGTATTGGGACTGTGGAGCTGTGGAGGACTGTTGGCCTTCACCCACATGTAAATCATCCACCCTGTTGCATGTGAAGGTGGAAGACAATGAAAAAAATAATAAATTACACACAACTGTGCTCTTTTGGAAATCCAAAGTTTTTGCCAAATAATGTCCCAACTCGTCTAACACTCTACAAACTAACAGGACCCATGAGCTCACAAAGTGGAGTGAGGTTTTTATATGATAAGCTTGTCAAAAATCCACAGTGGATGAGACGTTTTGAATGAACTGCATATCCAAAAGGCTTTGCAATCAGGCAAACAGAAGTGCATCAACGGAAAACACGTGCCAAATCTGCAACACAAATAAATAAGCCAACTATTGCTGCCTAGACATGTGGAAGAGGAAAGGTTTTGCCCATTTGAGAAGTGAAATGTTTGCTAGCTAACTATGATTACTGTGATTGTTACAAATGAGCAATGTCTTTCAATGTCTTCACATTTTCATTTAAAAAAATGAGCCTGTGGTTACCATAGACATGATGTAAAACCATTTGCTAAAGTGTAAATTGAAAACGACATGCAACTGTTTAATTTCTGTCAAGCACAACCAACCATAAATCAGCCTTAACACCACTTTCCATACACTTTACAGCTTAGGTTACAGTCATCTGATTGACTAACGTAAACTAAATGGCATAATGGTAACGATACTGCATAGCTAGCTTCATAATCGCCTTGTGTTAGAATGCAGAGCATATAAATATAAATAATATTCATGCAATAATAGTCTGCCAGCAACAATATTTAGCCATTGTTCTGTTGTGGCTTTTGCATTTGTGTTTTTTATTAATGCGCTTGTGTTTTTTGAATTTGTAAAGCTTTTTGTATATGTCATTAGTTCAAAATGTCGTGGCCATGTTAGATTTCTTTTTCCCCCTTGAACTTTCTTTTGTTTTTGATCGCTCCCTTTTCTGTGTTCCTCTCACCTGCCTTTGTTACTGTTTGTTACTGTCTTGTTTTGAATATCAGACTGTTTTTCATACTTGGCAGTACCTCACATAAACCTTAACCTCTTTCCTCCTCTGCACATATCCTTTTCCTGCCATGATCTTAAATTTGTACAAACAAATTAACTAAACTAACAAACTAAATGAAAACAGGCAGAGAAAAAAGTGGAGATTAGAAAAGATAGATTACTTTCTTTTTCTTTCCTTTCCTCTCAAACAGTCATCACAGTATTGAATGCCAGTGTAGTGTTCTCTCTTTCCATCACTCTTTTAACCACTAATTCAGTTAATGTTGTCTGTTGTCTGTTGTGTGAACATAACATCACCAATGGAGATTACACTGTAAGTATGAATAACATCACAACATCACAATGTGCACTCACACACATTTATATGCCACATTCAGTCTGGTGTGTTTCAAGCTTTTAGTAGTTTTAGCAGGAATTGGTTTGGAATAAACAGGTATGAGCAGCAGCCACAAATGCTGCAAAAATAAAGAGGGCTACCTACAATAAATATTTCAACAAAAAATTAAAGAAAAATGATGTGTAATTACTATTGTAACATCATCTTCAATTATTATCTCTGGGGAGTGCAGTGCAAAAACAGGAGTGACCAATCATGGACTGTCTGTCAAAAAGATACAACAAGGGGAAAAAAAAGTAGTTGGCAGATGTTTTTACATATTTTGTTACAAAGCAGTAGTAGTTTTTGTTCATTCTAAAGCCTAAAAAAAGAAGAAGCATAAGCAGAAAAAAGCACAATATATGATAATAAAAGCAACTTTAACTCCAAGACCCAACAGCATTCTTGTGATTTTAAGGGGGACAGGGGATTGTTTTGAGGAGATAGCAGGTCAATAGTACATGCCATATAGAACTGGTATACATCAAATGAAAGCTGGGAATCTGAATATTAAGTTGAGATGCAGCTCAGCACTGTTTGTCAAGGTTTTCTAGTCATAAATCTGTAATAAACACTGTAGCACCTATTCAGACTTTGACAGTTTAGTGTATGGGGCTTAGAAAATAATGATGAAAGTATATAATGGCCATTCCCATGCTCAATTATATGTCATAAGTTGTTGCAGCACTTTATTATGCAGATTTGGTGCTAAATTTAAGCATACTTTTAAGACTCGAAAATTGATTAAAAAATGGTCAGAAAATCCCTCCAAAGTACCACATTAAGTCACCAAGACCCTGAGCAAAAAATCCATGATGTTATTTCTTATCAAAAACTTCTGACATTTAGAGATTTCTGAGAACTGCATTTTTATGCGACTGGATGGTTAGCAGAAACTGTTGAGAAACCCTGTTATTGTCAATATGCCTATAAAAGCCATACATCCTCTGAATACTCCAGGTCTCTAGTATGGCTGGTCTAAGAGGGTTAAAGCTGCCTGAATTGACTTTTGGCCACTAGAGAGCAGAGAATACCTAAAATAAGCTGAGAGATACATGCCGCCAAATTACAACGTTCTAATATATTTATGATAGACATATGAATGAATAATTTCTTGTTTACACAACTGGCGAATGCAAAAACGCCTATATTTGGTGTCTCTTTCTCCCACCTGATGAATGTACATTCAGTATTTTCTCTGCTTGTAGTTCTGGACTGGTCTCCACCAACTCCTGAAGAGATATTGTTTTTATATGCTAGCTTTATGACTTAGCTAGCTAGTTGCTAACTGTATCAGTTCGCTCTTTGCTGCTGTGGAAAAGATTACAGTGGGTTTATCAGACCATTAGCTGAGCTTGGAATGGTTAATTACTGATCAGTAAATGTGCAGACTGCAGAAGACTAAAAGGCTTTAAAGGCTTGGTAGTTTAATTGGCTTCATTATAAGTAGAAATGGACATCCACCTGGTAGTCTACATTCCTGCCAGAACAACTGGTTTGCCCACATCTGGCTGTCTGTGTTGATCGTAAGAAGTAACACCTCTACTGCACCTTACTTATATTTCTACTTTCTGTGTGTGTTGTTGTGTGTGTCCCAGTGCCTTTACTGGACCGATTCTTTCTTCCTATACACTGCCATTGTCTGTGTTTCAGCTGTGAGCTTTAATCTAATGAAGTATGTGTGTTTGTGCATGTGTGCTTTGTGTGTGTGTGTGTGTGTGTGTGTGTGTGTGTGTGTGTGTGTGTGTGTGTGTGTGCAAATCAATAGTGATATATAATTCACTGCATCCCAGCCCCACCACTCTTTATACCCACACATACTGTCTATTTAATATTGCATGAGCACACACACATACAGATGTGGGGGCAGGGGAAAGGAGTGTGTGTGTGTGTGTGGGTGTGTGTGTGGTGTGTGTGTGTGTGTGTGTGTGTGTTTGTGCCCCCTTAGGATTGTAAAAGAGGGTCTCTTACGCTCCTCTAACCTACTCTCCCTACGTGATCTGAGTGCAGTTTTAGCTCTTTAAACTTCCCTCTTTTTTCACTTCCATCACTTTCTCTGTCTTTCTTTGTCTTTTCCCATTTTCCCTGTTTCTCGCTTTCTTTTCTAATCTTTGTTTTTCTCTTTTTTTCCTGTATCTATATTCGTCTCCCTCCCTCTCTCTGGATTCTTTTGTTGAACCCTTACCCCTGGGGTCTTCACATTCACTCTTTTTCTGTGTGAATAAATAAGAATTCATCTCCACATTTAAATAGCTTCAGGGTTTCCGGGACACACACACACACTCACATATGCACACACTCACACACACACACACACACACACACACACACACACACACACACACACACACACACACACTTCTCAGTCATGTTTATAAATCATTAGAGTTTGGGGTCACAAGGGGTCACATCTCTCTCTCTGGACACCGTGCTCCATCCTGATTGGTTGTTGACACTGCGGGCCACTCAGCATGCCTGTTAGCTTAGCTGTGCTTTAACCCTCACCTTGCCTCCAGTGTGTGTTTGTGTATGCTGAATTATTTAACAGTTACTGCCTCTGTTTATGTATTTCCATATGTGGACTTGTGCATACATGCGTGTGTGCAGGAAAAAGCTCAAAGACTCACAATGCCCCCCTGTCCTCCTCATCCTTAGAGTTTCATCACATTGAAATGTACTTTATTCATATTTGCACACACACACGTACACACACCCACCCACCCACACACACACACGCACACACACACACACACACACACACAAATATGTGCACGAACACACACTTTCTCCTCATCTTTTGGGCATTCATATTTCATATCCTTATGACTCTCTATGAGTTGCTTCAGTGTGTTTTATTGCGACATGAAAGAGCTGCTCCATAAACATGTTAATGGCTTTGATCACATAATGAGCTGAACAAATAGGAAACAACAGCGAGATTAAACAGAGAAGGATAAAAAAAAAAAAAACTGTATGCACACTGCCTGTACAATCTTGGTTTGTCTGAGTGGGAGCTAATTATCACGCTCTGCCATTCTTTTTCACTGGGAGATTTTACACACACACACACACACACACACACACACACACACACACACACACAATCACACATATGATATTTGTCATGATAACAGCCACCCATGACAGAGAACAAAAGGGGGAACCTGTTAACTGAATGAAGGCTCGAATCAAATTTGGTCATGTGTTTTTAAATTGTTAATTGTTTTCCTTTGTTTAATTCATTGCAAGAGAAAGAAAGAAAGAAGGGGAGCACTCAAAAATCTTTTCAACCATCAGTGGTTTTTCACAGAAAAGACACTTTGACATGTAACAGTGGGAAAAGCACAGGTGTAAATAATCAAAGAATGATGGCTGGATTCCATTTAGCTGCTTCAGTTTCAAGGTCCTGGTGTTGTGAATGCTGGCTCACTGTCACTCTGTCATGACTATAATGCTACAATGTGGGACATTTAAATAAAACAGAGCCATTGTTAATATTATTATTAACATCAGTGACAAGATTGCTGACTAGATGCTTTGTTATTTGATGAAATGAAATAATTTAATGGTTGTTTGCGTTGTTTATTTACCAAACAAAAACTAAAGTGTATTAGCTCTGATTGATACTGTCAGTCCTGGCTTCACAATCGGTTCTGCACATGTGCAACTCTCAACAGAGACAAAAAGATGAGAAGGAAGCAAGGTGGCTTATTCGTTAACTACTTAAGTCATTAGCCCATAAAAAAACAATGTGTTTCATTCAGAATGTTATTGATGAAGACTTTTTTTAAACAAGTTGCATTTAATCTTTAGGAAAATTAAAAAATTGGACTATGGACCAAATTTGATTTTGATATTTAATGTGTCCGCTCTGTGTGATGAGGAAGTTACTGACTTCTTTGTGTTTTACATTTGATAAACTTGCAGCAAATACACTTGGATGATGGTGCTACCTGATTTAATGTAATTAATATGAGCTTCAACACCAACATCAGTGTCTTTTTGTCAACACAGTATTAGGGAAAATAAAAAAAATGAGGCTCAGTTTGCAGCACACACTGTATGTGTGCACTAGGACAGGAATGGGAATGCTGCAGAGCTTGAATTTCTTCAGTAAGTAATTTAGTGATGGTACACAGAAAAAAATGAACTGTTAATAGTTAATTCTTCAAACTTGTAATATTTAACAAATATAAAACTGCTAATTGTGTTCATGACGACATTTTACTTCTTGTTTCTTGTAAAGGTTTATCTGCTCATACTCATATCTTATACTTCATCAGACTGCATTCAGAAGATGCTAAAACTTAAAAAAAAAGTCTGAACTTGATCCAGCCAGGACGGATCAGGCACTGACAGAAACATCCTGAGTTGCATGTGTATTACTGTTGGTTAGGTCCTGCATCAAAGGCCCTGTGACACCCTCCTGCAGCTGGTGTTGACAAATGTCACCATGTACAAAATAATGACTTCTCTTCTCCGAAGGGAAACAACATCAGTCATTTGAACCCTAAAACATTTGTTTCTGTTAAATTAAAAAAAGCCCTGTTGTGGCTGTAGTAACTGTGACAAGAGCAAAGGAGGGGGTTGGGTGACTGTATCATAGAAAAAATACTTTTCAATTTTGGTTTTCAACCAACATTCAGTGTTGGTTTCTCAACCTCAACCACAGTCCTCCCCTACTTTTAACCACATTGTTATTATTGTAACCATGACAACGATGGTTCCCTAACCTTAACAAAGTGGTCATTTTAAGCCAAACCACAATGTTTCTCCATGTTGTTTGTGACAGACTAATGTTCTGCCAATAGGTGCGTCAGATCAGAAAATACCTGTATGTGTTGCTCCAGAAGGAAGTTACAATGTATTTTGTTAATTAATTTAAGTCTTGTTCATATATCATTGTAAAATGTATAGTTGTAGTTAGTGTAAACAACTCAATCTGCCAAGAACAAAACAAGTTGCAGCTTCCGATTCACACCAGCCATCATCATGTCTCAAAATTAGTATGAAAACACTTTTCTTTCCTGCCACAAAGGGAACATTACTATCTTTTCAATCAAAAGTCTTCTCTTTAGTCTGAAAATAAATATGTTGTGAGTAATCTCTCGATTTTCTTTTCTTTCATTTTTCACTTCTTTAACCAAGAAAAACTGTATCTCTGCTGCGTGCAGTAAAATACTGTCAGTGATCTGTTATAAATATAAATCTGAATGAGAGCTGCCAATCACAGTAGCAGTGTAAGATAATCAGAGTAACATTTAAAATTGGAACAAATATGACTTGCAGGTGATGATGTAGCACTTCCTGTGAAAACTTGTCTTTTACTTTAGATGTAAAGATGAATTAGCACAAAGTGAGGAGAGGAAGGATAAGTGGAGGAGTGCAGATTTGTTTCTATTTTCATCATTATCCAGTCGTCTGTACTCCTCCTGAGTGGAGCTCCTTGTTTAGGAGTTCTGGCTTGTTTTGTAGGCAGAGTGTCTCTTTTCTTCTCATTTCTGTTTTTTTTTTTTTTTGGGTGTTTTTGTCATGAGTCTTCCTTGTACTTCTTCTCCTGTGTTCTTGATCTGTGAGGTGTTGTGAATTGTTTTGTCTGGTTAATTACCTACACCCCAGTTGGAAGGTGAGTGCTTGACAGTTGTCAGCGCTAAGTGAGTGTTTGTGTGCGTGTGTGTGTGTGTGTATGTGAGAAAGAGAGAAGGAATTAGGTATAAGTCTGATTGTATTGCAAGACCTCGCTTATGTGACAGAATGTAGACATGATGGCTTTGCTGTAGTTCAGGTACTAGTCATTGTTGCTGTCTCTCTTTCTATCTCTCTCTCTCTCTCTCACATACACAGACACACAGACACACAGACACACACACACACACACACACACACACACACACACACACACACACAGTTAGGAGTCTCCCATTGTACTCCGTCTCTTGCTGTCACTTTCTGTGGAGGTAGTATTTCTTTGATCACAGCAGCGACACTGATTAAAAGGAATGATGTCTGTCATGAAGGCAGCTGTATTCATAAGACTAAAGGGGGACAAGGTAGCATCTCTTTCTCTCTCTCTCTCTCTCTCTCTCTCTCACACACACACACACACACACACACACACACACACACACACACACACACACACACACACATCATTTTCTGTACGTCTTTCTGTCTTTTCCTCCTTCCTCTCACTCTGTTTTTAAATACTTGCCTTATGGTCAGCTTAATTTCTCTTAATTGTGTGGGTGATGTAGCCCACTGATTCAGTGTCCACTGGTATGTATGTGAGCATGTTGGCGTGTGTGTGTGTGTGTGTGTGTGTGTGTGTGTGTGTGTGTGTGTGTGTGTGTGTGTGTGTCTGTATGCTAAGCGGTGTCCCAGATCAGGCAGTTTTGAACAGGGAAGCAGAACCTGTCTCCTTCCTCCCCTTCATCTCTCTAACAAGTTCATTTATACATGTGTGTAAATACACACATGCACACACACGCACACATGCACACATTTTGGCTGGGTGGCAGGATGATAGACTATTGGAAGACGAAAGAGAGAGTTCCTGAGCTGTTGTTTAATTGTCTGTCAACATGACACACACACACACACACACACACACACACACACACACACACACACACACACACACACGCACTCTTTAATTGAAAGTTGGTGGTGGTGGGTGGGGCATTTTGTTTTCAGATTTATAGATTTTAATTTTTAAAAATTAAAAAGGGAGAAAATAATAAGCATTAATTATTCATAAACAGCATGTTAATTGGTTCTTGAATATTCAACACAAAACAAGTCTGTGAATATTCAGATGTATAAAGGGAGGATTGGAGAGCACAGATGAAGAAAAAGCTGCTCTTCTAATGAGAGGAAAGGAAAGGAAAGAAATGTGATAGGTGTTCTAGAGGAGTGAGAGAAGAAGAGCAAAGGAGGGGAGGAGGACAGGGTGAGAGAAAATGAGTAAGGAGGAGAGGAGGTACTGTGGAAGAGAGAAAATGAGATGAGGAAAAAGTGACGGTGAGGAGAGAGAAACAAAAAAGGAAAAAAGTGAGAGAGTCAGGGGGGTCTTTTGTGTTTTCACCATGATGGATGACAGTGTTGACTAAATTAGCTAAATTAGAAGCTTTTTCCTGCAACTCTGTTGAAATATTATTAACACGCAGCAACTTTAGTGAAACATATGATTCAGCTGCACATAATGACCTTGGCTATTGATTTGGGAATAGAGGGAGTGACAGAGTTTTTGTACCAGGGGAGTGGGGGGTGCATCACATGGTCTGTTGCAATGCAGGTTATACACACACACACACACACACACACACACACACACACACACACACACACACACATATACACACTCAATTTTAATAGCTTTAATTAGCTGGGCATGTGTCCAGTCTTGTAATTAGCTAATAACAGCAACATGGATGTGGTTAATTAGTGGTAGGAGGTGCTTGTGAATTAGAAAGCCAATGACACCATTACTGGACCTGCTGCAGAAATAACACTGTGAGCTGAAAGTACATACACAAAATGATGATTTAAAAAAAACAGGAAGATGGTGTCTCAGCAGTGTTGTTTAATGTTTGAAGTCTGTATTATTAATTGAACATTTATCAGAAGTAATATTGTGAGTTCACTATCTAATCACCCACACTCTCTGTCTCCTCTTTTTTATGCTCCTTCCTGTCCATCCTACTGTGATATCCACAAAGGTAAGAGAAGTGTGCTGTTAGTTGTACACTTTGTATCTTTATCATTTCAGCATAATCTCTCATTACACATGAAAAGGAAGAGATTATCTAAAGAGCTTGTCATCTTTCTCTTTTCCTCCTCCTCTCTCCTCCTCCTCATCCTCCACTTAATTGGTGCCCCATCAACCTGTTAATCAAATTACTTCTGAACCAAAATTGACAGTTTTCATTAATTATAAAGGATTATTCTAATTGCAATTCAAATTTATTCATTTGCAACAGACGGCACTCAGTAATATTTCAGTGAATTAGCATATTAAATGGAGTGGTTCGTAGATTAGTTATGATAATGAATGCATATTTCCTTATTTGGACCGGGTAAGCCATATGCGTGCCATGCGGGCAGTTTATGTGTTTGTTTGTGTGTGTTTGTGTGTGTTTGTGTGTGCGTATGTGCACAGGTGAGGAACCTGGACAGCATTTAATTTGTTTGACAAACATGGCAGGAGTTCAATCCCCCAGCCTGCCCCGTACATCTCCCTCGCCTTCTCTTTTTTCTTTTCCTTGTTTCTTTCTGATCTCTCACTGCTTTCCTCTTCCTGTTAAGGTCACAAATAAACCTTTAGGTCCTCCAAAAGTAAATCTTTAAGAGTGAGACCTTTCAAACTGCTCAATATATCCTTCATTTTTTCCCTTAGTTTTCAGTTATGGGTTTTTGTGGAAAGAAAAAAAAAGGCAAAAATCCATTGTATCATGGCTCTGTTAGGATGACTGAAAGAACATTATATCAATAATTGCTTTCCTGTTCCAGTGTTGCGTGACATCTACTTGGTAGAGTCTTGGATGTCCAGCATACCGATCTGTTTTGCTCTCTGCATCTCTGTCAGAGGACTCTCAGGGACAGAGTAAAAAAGAAACTAGATGCAAACCATGTATAGCAGTTAGAGTTAAAGGGGCAGCCCGAGTGAACAGTCGGTCTCCAGATTGGACCAGAGCAGAGGAAGGAGTGTGTTTTTCTAAATATTTTATTACACAAGGATGTTATGACTAAATAAGGCATCGTCCCTTAATGGAGTACACACATAGTCCCCAAGCGTAATGCACACATGCACACAAATGGATACAGCTGCAGAGAAATCCACACACTGACACTCAGATACACACATGAATACAATATCTTTTATCTACAGTACATCAAAAACAGCATGTTTTTATTTTTTTGCTGTATTCCTGCATTATTCACTTTGTAAATGAATAGACATATCTATGCACAAAAGTGTAAATACAAGCGTGCTTGTCCAGTACACACCAACAAGTCTTCATATGACAGGGACCAAAAAGGCCTTTTGTCATTGCCTTCTAAAACAACCCATTTGACTGTCACAAGAATGGATTTATATGACTACCTTCTGAAACCTGGTCTCATTCCCTAGTGTTCAAATACTGATGCTTGGTCAGTTATGTCAGATACTGACACACAGACGTACCCTTTGGTGGCAGTATGAGACACAGCAGGTGGCGAAAGTCTATATAGGATTGACAGAAGATTGACAGGTAGATGGGTCAAACTCCAGGGGCCGTATTCACAAAGCTTTCTCGCATGAAGAGTTGCTCCTAGTGACGAAATTCTAAGAAAATTCTTAGAATTGTGACATTTTCTTAGAATTTCCCCTTAAAGTTAACAGTAGGTCCTTGTAAAGATAAAAGTTATTCACAAAGCATCGTAGACCTTAAAATAGCTCCTAAGGTGAAAAAATGTTAGGAGCAGGGAGGAGGACTTTAAAGAGTTTCTTAATCAGAGGAGAAAATGGTGGAAACACAAAGAGGTCAGAGAAATGGTCTCTAAACACAAAATGACAGTGAGTAAATGAAATGCTACAGATGAGATTGTGCAGGAATAATATTTGTGGTTGATCTCATTAGGGATACGCACACATTTCCCACCTAACAAAATAACACTATAATGCCAGAAATAAAATGATAACAATACTAAGATATTTGAAAAACTGGAAAAATGCAAGCGTGCAGCAGTGATGACTTTTGTCTGTCTCAACCTTCAGCAGAGTGATCACGCTGACAATGACAACACTGACAATCTCATATTGTGATGCAGTTGTGTCAACCAATCACATCTGTTAAAAGAAAGCATCATTCCTAGCAACGGGGTCAACCACACCTCCTCACTAAGATAAAAGTTTCTGTCCCTTGCTTGCTCAGAGTTGCTTTGAAAACTTTCCTAAATCACTCCTAAAGCCTTGTTCACATTACACGACTGGCTGACCACTCTTGAGTTGCGGAGACCATTGTAATCTTTTGAGTGTTCATACTTGGCGACGTGTGTGTCTGTCATCAGGAGTCTCGCCAAATGCGTTACCACCTGTGTGTGCACAACACAAGATTTCTCAAGCGAGCCCTCGCCGACAGAGCCCCAGATAACACGGTGACGTCACCAAACTATGTTTTGTCACACGTGAACAAAACAGGATATTATGAAATTCCCCAGCGCTAAACTTGAACATGGATGTCCAACAGCTTGGAGCTCTGCAGGTCATTTGCGCCCTGCTGTGCGCTGAGAAGAAACAGGAAAAGAAGAAAAGGATTTGGGTGAAGAAATGTGTTGCTGCACGTGGATTGTGCGGGTTGTCAGTTCTGCAGAGAGTTGGAGGTGGGTTCTATGAATGAAACTCTGTTGCCACTGTGCCCCTAGCCTATTAGCTTGCATTGTACTGGCTATATAGTCTATGCATGTATTCTGACCCAGATCATTGTACCTTTCATAGCTGAGTGATTGAACGGGTTCTCTGGAAATGCTACGGATGACAGCGGAGGACTTTGATTTCTTGCTGGGGCTGGTAGAGCCATATATGGCATCGCTGTATCTCGCCTCTCACTGGCTGATGCTCTTTGTCAGTCGTGTCAGACCTCTCCAGTTTTCTAGCATGCCAGATATCCAGTCCCAGTCGCAGACAAGGGCGCAACTTGCTTGTAGGCTTGTTCACACATGAGGACTCGTCGTGGCAGACTATCTGCCGACTCACCTCCAACCCCAGGACTTCCTAATGGCTCTCAAGATCCTCTGCGACCTCAGAATCGGGGTGAAAATCGTGTAATGTGAACTAGGCTTAAGCTAAGACTCCTTACTAAAAGTTTTTAGGCTAAGTTAGGAGCTCTCTGAGAGTGTTCTCAGAATGTTTGTGAATATGGCCCCAGACTTTTCCAGGAGACAGCTGTCCATTTCCCATGTGAAACCAAAGGTCAATAACAACGTAGTGTGCTAAGTATATGTATCAGACTCCGCCAGTGATGTATGTCATGTGATGTTACATTAGGTTAATAACAAATGTACTTATTTTTAAGACAAACCATGATATTTTTTCTTAGCCACGTGCTTTTGTTGCCTAAACATAAGGATGTAAACCTAAAAATGTTTTATTTTGAAAAGAGACTGCATGCATTTACTAAACTGAAACTGTACTTTTCTGTAAAAATGGAAGTTTATTTTGAGGTCACAGAATGCATGTAATGAGAGTAAATTGACCAACTGTCCCTAAACATACAAAACGGACACTGGAGGGGTACCTAGAGTGTCATAGTTTGATATTCAGAGCCACTGACCAAGCGTCATTTGACGAGAGGGGAGTAAGAATGAGGTTTGGTTTATACAACTGCAACTACTTAGCTAAAGTTAGGAGAAGATCGTGGTCATAGTTAAAAGAAGCCAACACTGATAGCTGGAAGGGGACAGGATGTAAACACTGGTTTCCAGTCAGTGCTCTAGCCCTAAGAGGTTTTGCGATGCAATGACAACTTAATAATACTTTGGCCATTTACAGCAGAGGTTGTTTTAAGTGTTTGATCAAACAGCCACTGCTGTCATTTTTCTAGAGGGGACACACACAAATATACATGTGGTGATTAATTGAAGGGAGTAGAAACAGAATGCAGAAAGAATGAGTCAGATATGGCATGAGAGGAGCAAGAAAATCTAACATACACATCATACCTCTGAATAGAGGAGAGCCTTATAAATTGGTCCCTTCAGGATGCTGCAGTCGCAACAATTAAATTCAGCCAATTCCGGTAAATTCTGTGCAACCTTGCAATTGTGTCCAATCACCTCAAATGTAAATGTTTAAAACAAGTAAAATCTAATTTCATTGTAGAGCTGCACACAGTGGGCCAGATCCTCAAAGGGATTGCACTGCTTTTGCGACCGCTAAACCTGTGCAAATGAGAGAAAAAAATAGCGTGCGATCCACAAAGCACACGCAAAGGGTGAAATGCACGCAAACTGAACACAAACTGCACTGCCACTGCTAGCTGCGCCGGTCCAATTTGCATGCATGTAAATTAGGGAATATTCATAAATTCAGCGCAAAATTGCCCCCTTCCTATGCAAATAAGCCTCATTGCAAATACCACCTAATCCACAAAGACCAGCGCTGATTGCCACGGGCAGTAAAGCGGTGCTATTTAACGCCAGTGAGACCCGTGTATTAAATTCTCTTTCTCCCTCTCTCACTCTGTCTCTCACGCAAAATGATTGCAAATTGCGCTCAGTTGGTGGTAACTGTGTAGCATAGCCTATATAAGGGCTGTCATGCCAGGACTCTCCGGTAATCATGGCAGCAGTGATTGTAGCCAGGCGAAGGCACCGAAATGGCAGGCGCGCACAAGGAAGGATTTATCGGAGGAGAGTATCACTTGCGCTCAGCTGCCAAACTTTGTGGGCGTGTTAGCGCCGGCATATGATTAGAGCAAATTCTTTTGAGGATAAGGTGCTAAAACAGGGCAGATTGCGTGAGCTAATTCTGCGCAAATAATGGCGCTATTAGCAGGAGCAATCCATTCTTTGTGGATCTGGCCCAGTGTATTGATCTGCTTGGCCCCTCCTTACCACTCTGACAGAGAGAGAACTCTGTTTATCATGAGACTAATGCTGCACCTGCAACAGGGTCAGAAACACAGTGACAGGCATGACTGCGTCACAGGTTTAACGACAAAGTTGTTATGGTGTCAGTGTGAGATTGTTGGGACTGCTTAATGGCTCAGTGTTAGATGTTAGCCACTGCTGCTGTGTTAACCAATGCTAACTGGGCAAAGAGAGCAGGAGAGCAACTCATGGAGATTGTTTGTCAATGCTGCTTACCATCCAATCCCTCCCACCACCACCACAAGTGAAATTTAATTTTGTAGGAAACACTGAATGCTTACAATGATAGACTCCGAATCTAAGACAGCGTGTGTGTGGGCAAGTGCATATGGATGTGTGATGTAGGTGATCACACAGGCAGTGATTGTGTGTGTGTGTGTGTGTGTGTGTGTGTGTGTGTGTGTGTGTGTGTGTGTGTGCGTGCGTGCGTGCGTGTGTGTGGGTGTGGGTGTGTGTGTGAGTTTGAGTAAGTGACTGATGGAGAGAGGAGGAAGAGGTTCCTGTCAATATCACTGCCTGAATCACTACCGTCCTCTCCTTTCTTTTCTTTTCCCCACCCATCATGAATTATTTGTAACACCAATGACAAAGGAACACACACATAGAAAACCCTACTAGTTTAGTTTAGGGCAGTTGAAGTAATGGGTGTGTGTGTGTGTGCATGTGTTAAGTAGTGTTGATAAAGTGTGTGTGTGTGTGTGTGTCTGTCTGTCTGTGTGTCTGTCTGTGCGAGAGCAACAGAGAGAAGTAGGAGAAGGAGAGCGAGCCCGAGCTTTAGATCGATTAGAGGTAAACTGTTTGTGTGTATGTGTGTTTGCGTGCGTACATGTTTGGCCTTGAGTGAGCAATCCTTTAGCAGCTCACCTTCACCCCCCCCCCCCCCGGTCCCCCTTACACCACTTCTTTCCTTTTTTCTTCACCCCCCCCCCCCCCCTCCCAAATCAATCTCACTCATCTATAATTCAGCCTTCAGCCTTTAAAATATACACCACAGTAACCTCCTTCTTCCCTCGCAGTCTGTCTAGCCCCTCATCTCTGCCTTCATCTCCTCACTGTTCTCCCCTATTTCTCTCCCTGAGATGAGTAAGACCTCTGATGGTATTTGTCTTTAAGGTGATAATTTAATATTATCATGGCCCCAAACCGTAGAGAGGCATCACAGTGTTATCATCTGTCTTTTGTGACTCCTAGTCAGCAGCATCAATACTGTTTAAGTGTTTAACAAAATTCTTAACATTAAAGGCCAGTAGTCCACTCATCTGCATACAGGTATACCTAACAGTTGATCTGTGTGTTTATTATACATCTACATCACTAAGCATGTCCACAGTTTTTTGCAGAAATTGTTAACAGTGGTGGAAAAAAGTTTTCAGACACCCTTAAAGTTTTACACAATCTCAAATATTATCATGAAATATTTGTGGAAAAATCTTTTTTGTGTTTCAAAAGGTGTGGCTGCATTAGACAGACACAAACAAATACAAATGATATTTTTTTTGTTCATTGTTTACAAGAAAAACTAACAAAACTAAATTATTGACAGTTTCAATATGTCAGTTCTCAACATTGCCGGTATCAAAGTCAACAAATAATAGAGAATGTGTTCAAAACTGAACAAAAAATAAATAAAGCATCACATCATCAAATTAATATTTAGTAGTCCTGCCATTAGCACGCATCAGAGCTCCAATCCTGGCTGGCATGTCCCCCACGAGCCTTTCACACTGTTGAGAGATAATCTTGTCCCATTCTTCTTGAATTACTGCTTTTAATTCTTCTAAATTATTTGGTTTGCGCTTTGAAACAGACCTTTTGATAATCCACCACAGATTTTCAATGGGGCTCATGTCCCGGGACTGAGCTGGCCATTCTAAGACCTGGGTACTGTGCTCCTGCAGCCAAGTTCTACTGGCCCTGGATGTGTGGCAAGGGGCATTATCTTGTTGAAACATCCAGTATCGACCTCGACGGAACAGTGCATGTGCAGAAGGGAGCATGTGGGTTTCGAGAATGGCACAATACTTGGCAGAGTTCAATGTGCCATCACAGACAGTGAGATGACCAACACCAGCAGCACTCATGCATCCCCAAACCATGATGCTGCCCCCACCATGCTTGACAGTGGGTACTGTACATGCTGGAGATAATGCACCTGGCCTTCTGCGTACCCTCACATTAGCAGGAGGAAGATAAAGCTGGAAACTGGACTCATCTGACCACAGAATCTTCTTCCAATTTCTGGCTGTCCAGTTCTTGTGTGCTTGGGCCCAACAATGCTGGGCTAATCTCTGTCTCTCATTGATCAGGGGCTTCTTGACAGCCTTGTAGGACCTTAAGCCATGATCTAAAAGTCGGCCATGTACAGTGCAGGTAGAACACTGGACACCAGTTTGGTTTCACCACTGCTGCTGAAGCTCCTGTGATGTCATTCGGTGGTTTTCCCTGCACATGCGGATCAGGATGCGGTCATTTCTTGCTGAAGAAACCCTTGGACACCCAGATCTTGGTTTGCCTTCCAAGCTGTTGATTCGTCTGTATTTCTGCAGAGTGCATCCAACTGCTGAAGGACTGCATCTGTACTTCCTGGCTATCGGACGGCAGCTGTACCCTTCCTGGCTGAGAACCTGTATCTTCAGGCGTGTTTCTTGAGTTAGGTTCCTTGTTTTAGCCATTTTTGTCTCTGAGGAAGTTTCAAATGTGCTGGCTTTATATAGACATGAAGCATGGCAACAAAAATTTTGTCTTTTAATAAAAAGCATGACCTTCATTAGTGGATCACTGGTACCAAAATGACCCAATACTCAAAATTTCTTATGTATTTTTATGGAACCAAACAATTTTAAGTTTTTAATGGCTTTTTTAGGATTTGTTTAGTAATTTGGCTGTGACTGTACTAAAAGAAATTGCAGTTGAAGACCTAAGAGTGATTCTTAATGCAATATTTCACAAATGCATGGGGTGTCCGAAAACTTTTTTCCACCACTGTATTTGTGTTATGTTGCAGGGCATATATGGTTTAATATAGTTACACACACGTGTATATGAAGTATCTGGCCAAAGATAATTTATTAACCTTTCTCTCATTAGGTCTTTGACAGTTGAAGGTGTACTATGCAGGACTGTCAGTTATTGTTTGTGAACGTGTTTGCCAGTGTAAAGTGAAAGTAAAAGCCGACCCCAGATTCTTTCTTGTTTAGCGTTTTGCTTAGCTATATTTGTGGTTTTTTGGTGCTATGTCTCTTGGATGCCTGCCACTTATGGTTTTGTACCTGGTCACTACCTTTTTATAAAGTCCTGCCCTTACCTGAGCGCTGTGAGGCTACACACCCATGAGTGTCCATAACGCAGAAAATAAGAAAAAAAAAATTCTGGCAGAGGGCAGAGTCTCTGCAGATGAACACCCTACCTCACACTTCTAGCAACCTGGTCTCACTCCAAAGTCATCGAAATCCAGTGCTTGGGCAGTGACTTGCAACATCCCAAACCCAACCGCGTGCGTTAGGTGTTGAAGGACAAAAAACTTGCGATGTTGTACCAACGTAGTGCATATATTTTGAAAGAGACTGTGTGTAAACAGTAAATTTCCTGTGAAAAAGAACTTGACACGGCATCCCAGAATGTTAAGAACCATCGCACCCCAGGTACGCACGATGTGGAAAGTCCTTGACCAAACGTCGATATGTGACGAGGTCGGAGTGACACTGTGTTGCTTCTAGTGGGTCATAACTGATGGTTGAGAGAGATAACTTTTGTATTAGTTTGTACATTTATTTTTATTTAGGGAAATCCTGCATAGTTTATGTTAACACATACAAATATATTTGGCGACACTAAAAAGAGATACACACACACACACACACACACACACACACACACACACACACACACACACACACACACACACACACAGGACAAAGATTTTTAAGGATAATTCCCTCTTACTACAATTTGTTGTTTATTTTCATAGTTTTGGCCATCATTCCCATCAGTTATAGGAACTGTACTAAAAATTACACTCACAAAGTTATTTGCTGAGATCTTAGAATGCAGCAACATCACCAAAAATTAACTTGATGAGTGAAGAAACAAACTCACAGACAAGTTTTAAACAAACTCCAGGTTAGCTGGATGTATGGACTGAATTAAAATTTAAACAAGAAAGCAATAACTTCTGTAGTTGTATACACATTTTTTAATGTAACCTCCGAATAATCCAGCTTGTGTCTGATCGACTGATCATCCGTGTTTCTTTCTCCATTGGCCAAAACTTTGTTAAGACCTCAGTTCTAAGTAAGGGATAATGTAGAGCGAGCCGGTCACTATAGAGAAATAAACCCCGACAGGGTGATGCATCACCCTACATCACCCTGAAGGTTATTACACGGCTACTCACTAAAGAAATCAAAAGTTTGACAACAGAAAACAACAGAAAATTAACGATTTCTTGCCGCAGGTATAAACGTCTTTCTGCGGATTGATATGACAGGACGTGATTCGCCCGATTCGATCAGAAGCGTCCTTAACAACGGTCTGCTATTCATAGCAACGGTCTGCTATTCAGAAATAACAGACCGTAGAATGTTGTAATTGACCAATCAGGATCAAGCATTTGACAATGCCGTGTAATAATAGGTCGTAATTATTCTTAGCAGTGAAAGGATTATCATTCTTCTCATTATATGACTGTAGAAGTGAAACAAACCTGTGCACAGTGTTACTCTACAAAGCATCTTCTTGCTAATTTTCAATTCCTGTACATCAGTATGTTGGCACTTATACACAAATTAATGACTGTGGTAACACATCAGACCATAACTTTTTCTATAAATGACTGATGATCCTTCACCCTGTACAGATGTGGCTTGTGGTCCATAGATTATGACTGTGTGTCACTCTGAGCGACATTGAGCTGCCATGTCACAAACTGATGACAGCAGTGTCACCATTACATGTAGCAATGATCTAATGACACTTGTACAGGTCCATACCAGTGCTGAACAAGTAGACTGTGCAGGTTATTAACACTCACTTTATCTCAGCCCCGGCAGACAGTACAAGCCCCCTCATAGACATCACACAGACTGGCTATCACCACCCTGGCCTCCTGTCATTTAAATATGCAGAGATGACAACAATGACAGCATTAATAGTAATGATAGCAATATGAAGCTAAGCCCTCATCATCATTAGCATATCTCCTGGGAGATAAGCGGTGATTGACAGTTAGCTGGGTGTTTTTGGGGCTGCAGCACAGCTATCAATTACCTCTGTGCATATCAACCATCATTATGTAAAATAACTCCGCTTCGCTTGGCTCTGCTCAGTTCTCTTAAGTTCCCTTGCATAACTTTCTTTCCCTCTCCCATGGATTTCCTCCCTCCTCTCCTCCCTCCCTCCAATGCTGCCTTTTTTCTTTCTTTTTGCACTCCATTTCGCTCCCGACCACTCGCCCCCCCTTTACTTGCACTTGCTCCTATGTGTTTGCGTTTCTTATTCTCTGCATTGCTCATGCATGGCTCTGAGTGTGTGCATGTGTACATCTTCCCAGGTCCTTTTTTTTTTTTTTTTTTTGCAAATGACAGCATGTTTTCAGCCGATTAAGTTACTTTTTACAGTAAAAGTTCTGCTGAGTCTCAAGCATAAAAGAAAACAGACACACAGGACTGAGCATGGTCAGTCTGGAAACACATCATTCCTTTTTCATTCATCTCAGTTTGTTACATAACATTTATTGTGAGGTTTTGTTGTTCTTGGATCCAACTATATGGCTGTTCAAAAATTCATTAATTAACTGAGAAAAAAAATCAGCAGATTTAAATAATCATCAGTTGCAGCCCTATGTGCTTGAAAGACAATTAATTAAGCTTATACATCATACAATGGAGCATTTATACAGATTTTCAGCTTTCATTTTGGCTGTGGCACTAAAGTTTCCATGTTATGCAAGACTTGGTGAAACTCACATATTATTAAACCGAGATTTAAGTCAATTTCCAGTTATCTTTCCAAGTGAAATTAATTCATCTTCCTCATCAGATTCCTCCTTATCTCCTTGCTTCTTCCTGTCATTTTAATCTGCCTGATCCTTTTAAAAACACCTTGTCAGCTTACAGACTAGTTTCAAACCACACCTCTGGCCTGCAACTCTTTAATTGGTTACAAAAACCACAACAAACTCGACTTCTTCTTGTAATCTTTCAAACAGATTTAAAGTCAGGACTGTTGATTATAGCGACTGTCCTTGTACTGTGGTTCAAGCCCTGTATCAGCAAGCATTATCGCTGCTGAAGTGCTCTTGAACAAGAAACTACAAAGGCAAAGGAAAAAAACAAGCATTTCCTCCACAGGAAGCAATACATTATCACATTATTATTGTGATAACAGCCGAATAGAGGGTGTAATAGTATTTCATATCCTTGTTTTTCCACCGCATGACTTCTCAGATAGCAGGCACGGGGCCCAGCAATGCTATCTGATGTCATCACATTAAACAATAACAAGCACTCAGTGTAAACAGGAAACAGGAAGTTGATCTCTGACAGATCAACAGACAGAGAGGGAAACTCTCGAATATTAGCTAGATTAGCTATATGAAATGACAGGTTAGAGATAAAAATGAGTTTAACTGAAATGGTTTAGTCGTATTGTGTCTCTTTGAGGTAATTTTTTTGTATTTTTGGTCTGTTTATGTCTCTTTGTGGGTTTTTTAGTGTTTCTTTGAGGTCATTTTGTGTCTCTTTGTGGTTGTTTTGTATGTCTTCAAGGCCATTTTGTGTCTTTTTTGTCATTTAGTGTCTCTTTGTGGTAATTTTGTGCCTTTTTTGGTCATTTTTGTCTGTATTTTTTTTTGCATTTCTTTGCAGTTCATTTGCATCTCTTTGATTGTCTTTATTTGTTTTGTGTCTCTTTGCAGTCGTTTTATGTCCTTTGTAGTCATTTAACTGGTTGGGACATGATAATTTGAGTGACATTTTGCAGGTGAAGGCCAAGGGGGCTCCTGACACTGTAGACCTACATATGTATATATACATACATATATATGTGTATGTATATATATATATATATTTATATATATATATATATATATATATATATATGTATATGTATATGTATATATATGCAGCTCTTCTCCATAGTGACTTACAGTATTTTAAATGATATTCAAATATGTTTTGAATCATATTCACTCGTTTGCAAACAGGCTTCCTCATTGTGCAGACTGGTGTTATTTTGTAAAGCGTGTAGCCAGTAACTGATCAGTTACTAGCAGTTACGATAGGTACACACATGCATTAACAAGTTATACACATACACATAGAGGAAGATAGTGAATATCATCATTCTGTCAGAAAGCTCTGCCAAGAAATTTGGCAGCCAGGTGAAATAAGACATCTAAAGGAAGCAGCGAGACAGAGAAGAGACAGAGGAGGTAGGAGCAGCAAAAGCACTGATCTGTTGTTGAGTTTGTCTGCACTAACTGACTGCAATTTCTTCACCTGTCAGCAACAACTCACCAGAATGGTGTGTGTGTGTGTGTGTGTGTGTGTGTGTGTGTGTGTGTGTGTGTGTGTGTGTGTGTGTGTGTGTGTGTGTGTGTGTGTGTGTGTGTCTGTGTGTGTGCATGTACATGCGTGTGGGATATTTTATTTATTCTCTTCCAAGGCAGCATCGTTATTCTTGGCTCAGTAGAATAGCGAGTCTTTAGGGAATAAAACGGACACAGACATTCAGTCTTAGGCACTCTCACTCTTCACACACACACACACACACACACACGCACAAAGCTGGAATTCCCGCGGATGTCACCCTTGCCCTGTTGTCATTGTAACTGTTTAAATGACAGGAGGGTGGTCAAAACAAACTCCCACAATCCTCATCATTCTCTCCTCCATTTGTTTCTCCCTCACACACTCTCCTTATCCCCCTCCTCTCCTGCACTGTGTTTCTCTATCTCTACACCCCAACGCCCTCTCGATCCCCTTGCTCTGTCACTTCCTGTCCCTCTTTCTTCAGGTCTCTGTTAGCCCTATATATTAAATATTAATGTCAGTTGTGCTCTGAGCCATAATTGCCATCTCAGCCTCTGAATAATGGATGTAATGGTGCCATTCACTACTAAGCTACACTATGGCTAACAGGCTAAAAAACAGCATCCAGCCATGGTTTGTTACATTACTGTGGATTACAGGCTAAATAAGACTAGCATCCTAGCATGGTTGATTACATTATCATGGCTAACAATAACAACAGTAGCTACAAAAATTACGCAATGGTTGACTACATCATCATATTTTAAAAGAAAAAAAAAATAGCATTGAGGTAAACGTCAATACTGTGATTACAATTTACTGAATGGTTTTACAGCTTTACCGCATCACATGGCAGGCAAACAAAGGCACAAATAGCAGGTTAAGTTAAACAACTACTTAAAAAAGCTAAGGGATGAGAGTTAAATCAGAGACAGAAGGAGAGTGAATATTGGACATTCATCTGGTGGCCAGGAACATGACCCCAAATCAATGCTGATGTTCCTCTGTGTCTAGTGGATTTGTAAGTAGGCAATGTTTGCTATGTAAGCTATATCAACTGTAATTTTGATGATTTGAGCTGATTAGTTAAGACTTAATAGAAGACTTGGCACTTAGACAACAGGGGGAGATTTTTTGTGATCGAGGGACATCTGAGGGGCAGCAAGATAAATTCCCCCCATGGAGTCCAGACACTGGTGGTGGTGGTGGTTCGAACTGGCTGGTGGCTGATGAGGCAGATGAGGCTGATGGATTTGTGAGGATTAAGTGGTGATGTGGAGGTGGATGGTATGCATGACTGCAGCATTAAAGAACTACGGCAGAAAAAGAACCATATTTAAAACAAGAAGCCGTAAGACAGGCTAACAGAGAAGGTGTGTTGCTGTTTTATTGGTTAACTGTGAGTAAGCTGTAGGAAAACTGATGACTCAATTGACAGCCTTGGATAATGACAGCTAGAAATAGTGAGTGAGCATGAGTGCAAGGGGTGAATGGCAAAAGTATGAGAGATAAATTACAGGCCTAAACATGAACAATATAATCTTCCTGTCTAACTTTTCACCAGAGCTTCATAAGGTGATGATACAGGATCAGTGGCGCTGCCAAGGGGTGGCCAGGCGGAGCCACATTGATTTAATCCCTCGTCCCTTCACAGGACTCCACTTTTAAAAATAATTAAAAATGATATGAGGTGTTTTTGAACTCAGGTAGGCTTGGGCCTTTGGACGATGCCACACCAACATTGAGGCGCAGGTTTATGGTGGCACTAATGGCCTTCATTGTGTGCTTAAAAAGTAACAATTCAAATTTATCTAACAGATGAACTGTAGGCTGTGATACACTTTTTAGTGACCAGATTTGCTGCTGCCATCAGCCACTGTCACTGCTCAATATCAGTTCACATATGCTGAACTGATTGCCTTTTTTAAAATTATTATTTACTGGCTACAATTTATAAATACCATGGGTTCCGGTTGGTGGGTCAAAATGTGACAAAGCAGCATCCCCAGTAAGTTATCAGTTTCTCAGTCTACAAAACATTGCTTAGTCCTAATAGTCTCAGCCCTCAGTCCTGACAATTACGCTACCGTAATACATCAAGTTGGCAGTTTGTGGGTCTGGCTCAGGTGACTGTGGCTCAGAGGTAGAGCGGGTTGTCCACTAGTTGGAAGATCTGTGGTTCAATCCCCAGCTATTATGTTCAAGTATGGGCAAGATACTTAACCCCAAATTGCTCCTGATGGCTGTTCCATCGGTGTGCGAACGCAAGTGAATGGTTACTGAGTAGCAGGTGGGACCTTGTATGAAAGCCTTGGCCACCAGCGTGTAAATATGTGTGTGAATGGGTGAATGTTACATGTTGTGTAAATGCGCTTTGAGCGGTCAGAAGACTAGAAAAGCACTATAAAGGGCAGTCCATTTACCATGTAACATGTATTTTCAGACCCTTGTGGGGAAAAAACATACTGTAATGAAAAAGGTGTCAGAGCCTTATAGGCTAGGCTAGGCTTAATTAAGCTATCATATTTCACTGACCATATACAAACATTTGTGGTTTTCATTTAAAAAACACATACTGACCAGCAGGTTAGAATAAGTTCATTGCACTGTTGTAAATTAGGGCTGGGACGCGTTAATTTCGATTAATTAATTACAGAAAAAATAGCGCATAAAAACAAACAAAAAAAAAAAACGTGTTTAATCGCACCTTTCTCAGTTCCCAAATTTCTGGCACACTGGTAACACTGATGCACACACTCCAGCCCAGTTGGTCACGGTAATGCACCTAAAGTTTGTTTGCCAGTTGCAAAGAAGATGCACAGGATGCATTGAGTAACGTCAGCCCCCAAGAAAGTTTTTTTTTTTAAAAACTTCCCAATAGCAGCTTGGATAAGAGCATGGTTGTGTGCAAATTGTGCAACAAAGAACTTTCTTATCACCTCAGTGCAAAACATGTTGCTGGGAGCACGGACACCAGAGCCAACGTTAGCTACGACAGTCCTGGGACAGGCAAACGGTATAGCCAGCCCACAATAGAGTGCGGCTCGGGCCACATTTTCCTGACCGAACCTGACCCAAGTCCGAGACAGTTATAACCGAGCCCGGCCCGAACCCGACAGCCTTTCTGATTTTTAAGTGTGAACCCGAACCAAGCGTGACTCAGTTTGTTACCTGACTTAGTAATTGTTACCATGGTTACAGCTTGTCTGTTCACTGTGACCACTCATGGACAGTGTGTAAATTACCATTAAAAGGCTGCTGTTGCTCACAGTCAAACATGCCGCAGCACACACACTCAGTTGGAGCAGTGCGTGTGTTGCATTCAGGCATTGTCACGTAAATAACAAATTCCAGCACTTGAATAGGCCATAGCACAACACAGCAGCATGTCAAGTGGGCTGAACCCGAACAAAATTTCTGGTTTGTTATCCAAACCTGGTCCAACTCGTTGGGTTTCACTGGGTCCCGTCGGGCTTGGATCGGGTATCCACATTCTGGCCCACAATAGACCAGGTGATTGGGTTCAGAGCCAAAATAAGTAAATCTACATCTGACAAATTTACAAACACTCTGGCGAAATGAAAAATAAACATTTTTGTTGTTTAAGTTCATGTATATGTCTATTCATTGTACCAGTCATCAACCAAAATTTATAAGAATTGAAAAACTTTGCTTCTTGTGTCAAATGTTGCTATTTGATAAAAATGCGATTAATCGCAATTAATTAATTACAAAGCCTCTAATTAATTAGATACATTTTTTTAATTGCGTCCCACCACTATTGTAAATACCCCAAAACTGGTGCTGAGCCACATCTCTAACATTTTATTGTATGTACAAAAAGGAAACATAAAGATAATTTGGTTAGGGGACGAAAAGGTAATTACAGTATGGTTTTTAATTAAAGTAATTAAAGTTGGTTTTTTTTATTATTATTTTTTTGTTGTTACCACCATCTTCATCTTTCCCTGTAGTTGCCATGCAAAAAGTTAGAGTTTTTAAATGTTGCCATTAAAAGTTAAAAAAACACTGAACATAATCCAAGTTTTTCCAAAAATCCAATATATCCAATATTGACAATCTTGATTTGTGATCGACTCGGCAGTCACCATGTAAACTGACAACCATGGGGCATCTATGGGCCTGCCGGTTAAATTCATGGACCTTTGTTCCATGTCATACCTTCTCTCCTTCTTCCCATGTTCCTTGTCTGTATCTGAACTGTCACTATTAAATAAAAGCAAAACACCAAGAATAAGTATCTTGACAATAGTTTAAAAACTCTAAACCTCTGATGACTATCATTCTTACACTTGCCTGTCCAGCTGGTGTGTGTGTGTGTGTGTGTGTGTGTGTGTGTGTGTGTGTGTGTGTGTGTGTGTGTGTGTGCGTGCGTGCGTGCGTGCGTGCGTGCGTGCGTGCGTGCGTGCGTGCGTGCGTGCGTGCGTGTGTGTGAGAGTCTCTTTGTGTGTCGGCCGGGTCAGCTCTCTGAGTGTGGTGCTCACAGTATAGCAAAGGTCAACAGCGCTGTTATCACTTGAACATGATTGGGCGTCAGAGAGAGGGAGTGAGATAGAGAAGAGAGGGGGAGAGTGCTCCCCACCCCCACAGTCATTCAGACTCTTATAATTGCCCGGTTTAATTGGAGGCCTCTTAATGACCAGTGACTGGACCAGCCAATCAATTCATACAAGGTGTCTGTGTGTGTGTGTGTGTGTGTGTGTGTGTGTGCCTGCGTGTGTGTAGCTGCAGGGCCATGTTGTAGCAGAGTTGATTAGGCCAGATGGAGTCAAGTGAAGGGGGAAGACGAACGCACACATACTGTATTAAAATGTGGAATATGTTCTGTTGGCAATCAATGAGAGAAAACGGTCTTACAGGAAATAGATGGATGGAGTGGATCAGTAGATTGAAATACAAGAAATAACGAGCGATACTCAGATCACCAGCGAAATAAGCCAATGATAGGTCAAAATTATTCGGCTTGTGAATACACTAAGAGGGTGGAAACTGATATTGTTAAAAATTTGTCAGATGAGATCGTGGTGATGATTTAAGTAATTTTTTATGACACCCTTATCTTTGTCAGTGTTGCAGTAGCTAGAGACGAGATCCTTTCTTACTCACCTTTGCAGAAATAGGGTAACAGAGACCACAGAGTAGAGGTAGTATAGAAGCACATTAACACAAAGCACTGCACTGAAAGGAACCCTGTGGAGTTGTTGACAACTATTAGCACTGTAGGAGAAAGGTTTAATCAACAGTTCCTTGTATGTTTATATCTTGTGTTCTAACCTATGACTGTATATAAAGATGGATATCGCATCTCTACATCCTCCCAATGTACAAAAATTAAGCCAAAATTTCTCAAATATGGCTGCTGTCATCTTGCACTGGTGATATCATTGGAGCTCGAGTCTGCACAGTGCTGATTACTGCATTATCAAGTTCCCAACCACACACATGTCCAACCAATCGCGAGTACACCGGTTGGCACACAAAGCTGTCAATCTTGACATCAAATCCCCTTTTTATAGCATCAAATAACAAATTAAAACCAAACTTGTCAGAAAAATGAACACTTGCGCATACATCGGTATGATGAGAACTACCTAAAATAACAGGAACCACCTGTTGGAAAAATTTATTTGGCATGTACTTTGTGTTGTTAGTTTGGCCCTTGTCCCATCTACCAACATGGAGGCGGGGTGCAGTCTGCAGTATATGGAAAGCTGTCATGTCATCCAACTTTCTACGTTTCTAACAAATATAAGTTTGTGCAGACCACAGACAACAGTAACAGTTGGTGGCAGTTGTGAGCTGCAAACCGCAGCAATGTGCTGCAAAAGAGAAGTAGAAGAAACTCTCAAGCCGATGTAAACACTGCAGGTTTTTAAACATTCAAAACAAGTGTTTCATTTTATAAGGCAAGAAATCCATTCAGTGTGGTTATTTTACAAATTTAAGGTACATTGATGTTGTTTTCTTTATTGATACTGATTCTTAGGCCTTAACTCAGGTTATCTGCAGATACCATGTATCAACCCAATTATTTGATCTGTATACCACACTGTGTCAACTTGATTTAATCATTGTTATTCAAAGTAATGTGAAGCCAGGGATTGTTTTGGCACTTAAAAGTCAGCTGCTGGAGAAACACTGAATTTTATAATTACATTGTCAGTGAAACTAAATTGTCATGTCATGCCCAGTTGTGAGTATTGATACTGATGCCCATCCAGTTCTGTACTGGATCCATGTATTGGTGCTTTCATTTTATTCCTCCTTACATTAACACTTATACTTACACATATACCTATACTTCAGAACATTTCAGAAGCATATTACATTTTATTGACTTATAGCACCACCTAAACCAGATAAAATAATATACTTTAGATGTAATACTGAAAGCTGTTTTTCAGATGGAGCACTGAAATTTTGTGCTTCAGTATGTATTACTGTGATTCATGGACTTTTTCTTGTAGTAAAGTATTTCTAAAAAATCTCATCACTTCTTCCACCACTGCTTTAGTCTTTTTCAGATTTCAGCCAGATGAGTAGGGGAATGTGTGAGCCTCCCAGCCGCCTCCTTTACACAGAGAAACAGCGGAGGGTCAGTTGAGGTGGTCATGTTAACGCTATGCTAGTGTTGTGAGAAGGACTAGACAGTGGGAGGTCAGCAGGGGTCACCGTGGCTGTCCTCCACTGTGATAGGCTGTCACCCAGGGGTGAGGGGTCAACATAATTAGGCATGCAGAATCCAAGCGCCGGTGTTCTAACGAAGCCTGAGCTCGTTAATGCAGAGTTTTACACTCAGACCTGCCACTGGGCTGTGCTGGACCGTCACACACGCACATACACTCACATGTGGAGTACATGTTTGCACACACGCACACACATACAAGCGCACACCTCTGCTTTGTTCTGGCAGTCCAGTACAAGAGCTGTCATCTCTTGAACAGTAGAGTGCCAGGCTCTGCCACGAAGGAGTGGAGGTGATGCAGAAAAGTTGAAATTATTTAAGTCTGAAGTATAACTGTGTGAAAATAAATACAGAGGATGGACACAATGTGATGAAACCTGATATAGTAGCTCTGCAATTTCTGTGGAATTATTATAATAATTGTTATGTTTTTGTAGCGACAGAGAGATTTTGATTTTTTAGGTTGTGCTTTATCTATGCTTTGCCTTGTACGCTCAGATGTTTCTTTCTGTCTAATTCTACTCAATAATAAAATCAAGCACTCATAAATAGACAAAGAGAGAAAAATTCATGGAAATACTCCATGCACAGAATGCAGTATACATAGAGGAAATAATGCCCAGCATGTGTGTTGCTTTTATCAGGTGTTGTAGTCAAGATCACCTAGACTGAAACCAAGTCATGACCAAGACCAGAGTGTATCAAGACAGTGACAAGACCAAGTCTTTGTCAGGTTGATTCTGACTGAAGACCAGACCAGTGCAAGTCCCACACTGCATAACACACTTACAATTAAATGTGCAGCATGCAAACTATAGGCACTCCTCAAATTGATCTAAAGGATCCACATTGGCATAAAACAACCATAGAAAACAAACAGATATCTCTTTATGCTTCTCTTTGCATACATACTATATACATGTGTGTATGTATGAGAGTACAATGACAAATGTCTTGATATATAAATGGCATTCCAGAGGTGAATTTTATGTAGGGGAATTTTCCTTTGTTTTCTATACACCTTATTCCTGAGGGCACTACCATTTTTAACTAATGTTAACTTAGCATTTTCTAAAATGTCTTTGCGGACCTCTGGTACCTGTTGCACTGTCCGTGTCTGTGACGACTAACATGAATGCCAAAATTATTTCTTTTACTACTAATTTATATTACTATTACTGAAGTCTGCTGATAAATTCAGCATCATGTTTCGCTAATGCAGACGAGCGGAGGGTTAGCTGAGAAAAACATCACATTTATTCACTTTACATGGAGCTACGTTTAATACTGAATTATGTTAAATGTTTGCCGTTGTGTTAGTATCTCTTAATAAGACATCATAAATCATCTTTAGAAGGAGCAGATGTTTACCTTATGCTAGCTCGGGCCATGTTAAAGTTAGCAATATTTTAACGGAGCAAGACAAGCCAATTGCTAGTGTGCTTGGTTGAAAAGGAAAAAGAAAAAACAATGCTTTGAGATGGCTGTCAGAGATGGCAGAGGTATGATCACATAATCCTGTTTGAGCTATAACAGGTGGTGTGTTCCATGTTTTATTTCCCGGTTGCTCTTGGAGAGAAGAATAGAGAATTGTAAGCAAACTGTTACCATTGGAAATCGGCAGTTTTGGTTTGATTGCACACATAATTCACGCAAGGTGTCATGGCGGCTAGGAATAAGGTGGATAAGCAAACAATTATAAATAAACACTAAGGAGCTGAAATCAACACTCCTTTTTTACACAGGCAATTTAGTGATATCCCTGCAGTTGTGGTCTTCACAGGTCTTAACATAAAATAAAATCCAAATTCCTCTATCACTGAGATGAAGAATGCTATTGATACCAAGATGAGACTGAGACCTTCAAAAAGTGGTCTTGAACAGTTTCACGACCAATCTCGAGTGCACAACCCTGCTGTTATCGAGCTTTGACACACACAGATGTAACAAACACAAACCTACACGCAAACGTGTGTGTTATTGTGCAAGTGTGGCTTGTTGCTTTTGCCAGGCTGGCCAACTGGCTCTCACCAAAACACAACCTGGATGTGTTTGTTAGCTGTTGATGGCCATCTGTGTGTTTCATTTATTCTGCAATATAGATTCATGACATACAGTATGTGTGTGCGGAGATGCTGACCATGATCTATCACACAGTGTTGGCCAGTGCACTTCTCTGTGCTGCAGTGTGCTGGGAAAGCAGTTTGACAGACAAAAACACCAAGCAATTGGACAAGCTGGTTAAAAAAGCTGGCTCTGTGCTCGGCAGGAGACTGGACCCACTAAGAACTGTGGTGGAGAGGGGCACATTGAACAAACTGAAAGCTATAATGCACAATAGCAGACACCCACTCCATAGCCTCCTGGAGCGAAAGAGGAGCAGCTGCAGCAGTCAGCTCATGTTAATGCGTTGCAGAACAGAGCGTTTCAGGAGATCCTTCGTCTCCACGGCAATAAGACTGTTTAACCCCTCCTAAATCCAGTCACACACACATTTACACACATTACATTAGCCACAACTGGTTGGACTGTGAAATGGACAGTTTTATTCTAATTAATTTAATCTCTATTTATGCACTTATGTTAATGTATTTTATTTTCTTTTTTGTCTTTTATGAGCTGCTGGACAGCTGAATTTCCCTTTGGGATAAATAAAGTTCTTTCTATTCTATTCTATTCTATTCTATGGTCCTGTTTTAGACACCCAATTTCAACATAGTTCCCCATTTCTTTATGATTAAGCTCAGCAAGAAAAACACCCCTACAAGAAAGATTTGAACATTTTGGCTTTGAAGTTGTTTTGAAATTGTTTGTTAATCTTAACAAGCACTTTAGGTTTTTTAGGCCAAAATCCAAAGAACAGTTGCAGTAAGCCCTCATGTGCACCTAGAAATCACAAAGGATGAAGGTCAGGTTGAACAAAGACCTAAGGAAAGACAAAGGCAGGTGGGTCTTTGGAAGTATGCTGAAGTTTGGATTTACAAAAGTATAAAACTGAAGGTCAAACTTAAGGTTTTCTCAAACTTAAACTGGCTCACAGTCACAGATTTTCACCAGTTTTGCTAGAGTGGGCTGCTTTATTTGCCTTCTTGTATGTTCTTCCAGCGCCTTTATGTGGCATTTCAAAGCGCTCTCGGTTGGTGTGGATTTAAGAACAAAAATACATGTTCCACACATCCACAAGGAATTTTCACAAGGAAATTCATTCTGACTTTCCAACAGTATGAAATATTAACTTCTCTATCTGTATTAGAGATTTCTTTCTGTATGCTATATGTTGGAGATTGACCTTGAATTCACATATCCTGAGGAAAGCGGTTCTCACTCTGGTCTAATGTTAACCTCAAGTATTGCCTGTCCTCTCTGCCTCCACAGATTCTTCCTCAAGTTTTTCCTGAAGTGCAACCAGAACTGTCTAAAAAATGCAGGAAACCCACGAGACATGAGGAGGTTCCAGGTAGAAACTATGACACTTTTTTTTTTTTAACTCTCATCATTGCATTCTTCCTTTTTCTGTGTGTGTTTGCATGTCCTTCTCTCCCTCTTTCCTCAGCTCTCTCCATTCCCTGTGTTTTCTGTGGACACAAAATTACACACATAAGTTTATAGTTATTGTAACACATAAACACAAGAATGTATGTGTGTTTCTGTGTGAGTAAATTAGCTATCAGCACCTTTACAGGAAACATGAGATCCTGACCTTGACAAGTCAGAACATAAATATACACAAAATGCAGGGAGACAGAGGGAAAGAAAGAAAGATTTAAGATTTAAGACTGTGTAGACTTTATTGTTTCCTTGTCTTCATGGCCACAACACAATCACACCACTTGAGTCTGAGTGGAGATACTGGATGCCCAGAAGATTCTGATAGATTTAGAACTTTTTTTTTTTCTTTTTTTGATAGATTTATTACTGTGTGTGTGTCACATGTATATATATGTTTTTTTGCATCTATGCTTTGTGTATGTGTGTGTTAGAGAGATAGGACAGAGAGAGAGAGAGAGAGAGAGAGAGAGAGAGAGAGAGAGAAAGAGAGAGAGAGTCGTACGGTAGCGAGTGTGTGACAGTATCTGTGCCTCTAATTGTGCAGCTCTATTGTAGTGGAACCAGAGAAGACAGCTCTGTTTCCCTGGGAGATAATTAAGGGCTGGACCCATCAGGAACTATTGAACAGAGAAGGACAGACACCACACCACACACACACACACACACACACCTACACACACACACACACACACACACACACACACACACACACACACACACACACACACACAGACTTACTGTGTGTTGAGCGTGATTGTAATGGCAGTGATAACAGGTTATATTTAAGGAGCTTTTCACAGTTTCACGCTTTAACTCCTCCCAGCAATGATCTCTAAACCCCACACTTTGTAATTCCTCATTTTTTCTTCTTTGCCCTCTTCCTCTTCTCCTCTTCCCCTTTTTCCACCCTTCCTCCTCTTTTCCACTTTCTCTCCCCTCCTCCCGTCTATCCCCCACTTAACTCTGCCCCCTCATCCTGTCCTGTTCCCTGCTTCTACTCTAGGTGGTGGTATCGACTACGGTGAGCGTGGAGGGACATGTTCTTTCGGTCTCCGACAACATGTTTGTCCACAACAACTCCAAACATGGTCGTCGGGCCCGCAGGCTCGACCCGGTGGAAGGAACGCCTTCTTACCTAGAGCACGGTAACACACAAGTGTATTTGTGGGTTTGTGTGCGTGTGTCTGTCTGTGCTTGAATATGTGTGAACGTAAGCAGCATGGCCACCAGATGGTTGATAGTTTAATCCTATCAGGTGATTCTGCCTCTCCATCTGGCTAACCCAACCCACTACACATACACACACACACACACACACACACACACACATACGCACACACACACGCACACACAGAATGCATGGCGTGATGGTGTATTTGTGTGTGTGTGTGTGTTGCAAGGTTTAATATCATTATGATTCTTTTTTATAAACACACCCAGACTAAAGGATGTTGTTGTAATTCAGATAAATGCTGATAATCTGACACACACACACACACTTTTAGGAGAGCTTTTTGACAGATGAGCTTTTATTGCTGCGATATGGGATTGAATATGAGTTTACACACACTCACACAATGCTGATGTGACATAAAGCTGACTGTATCCATTCTGTTTGAAGTATTATGATGCATACTGAGCTTTCTCTGTGTAATTTTATCCATGTCGTATCATTAGTTTCAAATAGGAAGGACTGTAATCTCACATCAGTCTGGCTTTGGGATAAACAAACAGTTAGGAAACAGTACCGGTTCTGTTTAAATTGCATTTAATTTTTTTCTATCTTCTCTGAATTATAAGACAGTATTTTGAAAGAAGTCTCTAACAGAAATAAATTAATGAATCTCTGACTCTTCTCTGGCTCATAAGACATATTTGTTTCGAGCACGTTTGTCCTTGAAATTTGGGAACAGCATATATTAGATCAGCATATCCTGATACAACAGTTCATATGATATCTAACAAAATAGCGGCCCACTAATGGCATAGTCACATTACATACTTAATGTTAAGTTAAGTAGGTTAGGTTTTGAAGTAAAGTTACATACAGTAGGTTAAGTTTAGGAAAATAATTATATTGGGTGTTGTTACTTTACATACTTACAATATTAATTTAGTTATTAAATTATATATTTTGGGCGGGGCAACACAATGGTTTGAGTTTAAGGTCTGAGAAAGAATAGTATAAGTAACATTGTTAACACTTTGCTACATTACAGAGGAATATAAAACTGTACTAATGAACCTTTATTAATGTAGGCCTATATTTTATCTACAAGTGCACGTCACACACTGAGTAAGCTGCCTGTTAATTACGCTGTCGGCAAAGCAGTAATGATTGTGCTAAGTGGCTAGTGGACATGTAGCTACTTACGTGTTTCACATGATATGTCATGTTTGTAGATGACAAATGATAGGAAAATGTTTGCCTGCAGAGTTTACATATCACCTTGGGTCTGTCCTTCACCTTCTCAAATTGATCCCACACTTTGGATTTCTTGCACGACATATTATTAAGTAGCCTGTGTAATAACTGCAGGTACCAGCCCTGTAAATAAACGTGACTCCTGTCTTGACTGCTGAGCGTGGCCACTTCCTGTGTCTGTCCTTCCAACATGATCCAGTCATAACATTTGGTCGACTATTAGGGGGCAGCCCTAGTATGAACAGTGCATGGGAACAGCCTGGTTAGATAGAACTAAACTGAGGTTCACCCACAAGGTTTCAGAGTTTTCAACTGCATAATGTGGTCCATAGTAATACAAATACATTGTTTTAATTTTGGTTAAATTCAGTTATTCTGATAATGTATTCTTTCCTGGATGTCAGTGCACCTTAAAAAGTTGGAAAACTTCCTAAAAAGTGAATAAATAATTATGTGAAAATAAAAAGAAAAGAAGCCCAGATTTTTCATCTTAAACCTCTGCAGTTATCTGCTCTGTTTATTCTCTCATTTTGCAATCGCTAAAACAATTTACAAGGAGAAAGCTCACTAGTGAAGGACCAGTTGAGAAGGACTTTGAATCTGCTGTGTCTTCAGAGTAAAATCAGAATCAGAATCAGAATCAGAAATACTTTATTGATCCCCAAGGGGAAATTGTTTTCGTTACAGGTGCTCCTTACAAGTGTAAAAAGAAGAAGATATAGTGCAAACAAGAGTAGAAAGAAGATATAGTGCAAAAGAAGTAAGAATATAAGATAATTTACAAAATATATATGTAAAGACCACACAACATAATTTACAATATATACAGGAACCTTATATACAGACTGAACAATACAGTCAGTTATTATGGAGAACAAAAAATGACATAAGTATAAATAAATAAATAAATAAATAAATGTATAAATAAATAATTAAATACACGAATAAATGAAAAACCAAGGACATTTTGGTAATAAAAAAGGCTATTTCTGTATTTTTACATTTATTTATTTATACATATATTTATTTATTCTTTTATTTCTACATTTATTTATTTATTTATACATTTATTTATTTATTTCCACATTTATTTATTTATACATTTATTTATTTCCACATTTATTTATTTATACATTTATTTATTTATTTATTTCCACATTTATTTATTTATACATTTATTTATTTCTGTGTCAGTGTCACACAGAAATGTAAATATGCTAATAAGGTAGGCAGGCCTACGTTAGTAAAGCCCGATTGGTCAACTGGGCAAACCAGACAGAAGCAAACGATTTCAAATCCCATGATCGTCTCAATTGCCGCCTTCTCGTACTGTGGGAAATTAAAAAGACATCTACAAAACAGAGGAAAGACAGCAAATTGGGCAGTTGCCTAGATGTCTAGAGCAGAGGCGATTTCTTTAGGACTGCAAGGGAAGCTCAGCTTCCCCTAAAATGTCAAAAATTGAATGGTCAAATATGTACGGTTGTGTTAACATTTCATTGACTACAGATGCGTTAAAACACGTTCATCTCGAAGACGAGTTCGTTCAGAATCAGCTACTTATCGATGTTGTTAACTTCTCATACATTCCCGTAGCGCAGTTTTCTCATATGGTCTATGGCATTTGCCTGTAGAAGCTGAGCGTCCATGCACTTCAATGGGACTGCAGGGAGCAGTTTTTTTCATTGCCTCGAAAATCGACGGTCATTGGATAAATGCCACGATTTTGCATTTTAAAATGCATTTTAACTTTTGCTTTACTAGTCTTTTGCAGACTAGGGCTCTAAATTTTGTGTGTTTTGCTTTACCAATAGTTAAAATGCATTTTAACTGAAGAGGTGAAAAGTAACTAATACTCTGAGTAGTTTTTTTGGCGAATACTCTGTACTTTTACTTGAGTATTTTTCTAACACCAGTACTTTTACTTGTAATTGAGTAATATTTTAGCAATGTAACAGTACTTGTACTTGAGTACAGATTTTCAGTACTCTTTCCACCACTGGCAAAAGCACCCTGAATGTAAATAAGACAGACTAGACGGAATTTTAATAGGTTGACATAACGTTACACACATTACCTTATCCCATACTGTGCCATCCTCCGATGAATTGTTCTCTCACACACGCCGAACAACTGTGCAATGTCTCCAACGGTGTGTCCCAAAAGCAGGTGAGCTTCAATTCTATCAGGAGGTAAAATATATTGTGGACGTCCAAACGTCGCTCCCTCTTCCTCTGTCACCGAGCGGATTTGAAGTTCGTGGGCAGCTTCTTGGAGACCATCTAGCACCACATCAACTTCTATGTCCCTATCAGCTGAGAGTTGAGCTAAATCTTCGAGTAATCTCTTGAAACGAAACTGAAGATAGTCGGTAGGTTCGCTGTTATCGAAACTGTCCGCTAATGCTCTTAAATCAGCAGCAATAGCCCGCACAAAACTATCCATTGCTAATAGCAAACTAAAGGCTAACGTGAGAGCCAGCCAAATCAAGGCAGCACTAGTAGATCCGATCCAATCACATCGACTGACGTAGGCCTGCCCACCTAATTAGCATATTTACATTTCTGTGTGACACTGACACAGAAATAAATAAATGTATAAATAAATAAATGTGGAAATAAATAAATAAATGTGGAAATAAATAAATGTATAAATAAATAAATAAATGTGGAAATAAATAAATAAATAAATGTATAAATAAATAAATAAATAAATGTATAAATAAAAGAATAAATAAATATATGTATAAATAAATAAATGTAAAAATACAGAAATAGCCTTTTTTATTACCAAAATGTCCTTGGTTTTTCATTTATTCGTGTATTTAATTATTTATTTATTTATACATTTATTTATTTATTTATTTATTTATACTTATGTCATTTTTTGTTCTCCATAAGTTATTGCACGGATTATTTAGGAATAAATATGTAATAGTATATTATGAGTTGGTGACAGTGGTGAAACAGTCCAAGGGCAACTCAGAGGGAGGAGTTGTACAGTTTGATGGCCACAGGCAGGAATGATTTCCTGTGGCGCTCAGTGGTGCATTTTGGTGGTCTGAGTCTCCCACTGAAAGCACTCTTGTGCCCGACCAACACATGATGGAGTGGGTGTGAGACATTGTCCAAGATAGTTCGCAGCTTAGACAGCATCCTCCTCTCTGACACCACCACCAGAGAGACACACGCCATTCCCACAACGTCACTGGCCTTGCGGATCAGTTTGTTCAGTCTGTTGGCGTCCGCCACCCTCAGCCTGCTGCCCCAGCACACAACAGCATAGAGGATAGCACTGGCCACCGCAGACTCATAAAAAATCCTGAGCATAGTCCGGCAGATGTTGAAGGACCTCAGTCGCCTCAGAAAATAGAGACGGCTCTGGCCCTTCCTGTAGAGAGCATCAGTGTTCTTAGCCCAGTCCAGTTTATTGTCAATGTGGACCCCCAGGTACTTATAGTCCTCCACAATGTCCACACTGACCCCCTGGATGGAAATCGGGGTCACCGGTGTCTTGGTCCTCTTCAGATCCACCACCAGTTCCTTTGTCTTTGCCACGTTGAGCTGCAGATGGTTCTGCTCACACCATGTGACAAAGTTATCCACAGCAGCCCTGTACTCATCCTCATCACCGTTGCTGATACATCCAACTATGGCAGAGTCATCAGAAAACTTCTGAAGATGGCAGGTCTCAGTGCAATAGCTGAAGTCCGTGGTGTAGAGGGTGAAGAGGAAGGGAGAGAGGACAGTCCCCTGCGGGGCCCCGGTATTGCTGACCACTCTATCTGACACACAGTGTTGCAAGCGCACGTACTGTGGTCTGCCAGTCAAGTAGTCCACAATTCAGGACACCAGAGAGGCATCCACCTGCATAGCTGTCAGCTTGTCACCCAGTAGAGCTGGACGGATGGTGTTGAACGCACTGGATAAGTCAAAAAACATGACTCTCACAGTGCTCGCCGGCTTGTCCAGTTGGGCGTAGACGCGGTTGAGCAGGTAGATGATGGCGTCCTCCACTCCAAGTCGGGGCTGGTAGGCGAACTGGAGGGGGTCCAAGAGTGGCTTGACCATGGGCCTGAGCTGCTCCAGGACAAGTCTCTCCAGGGTCTTCATGATGTGGGAGGTCAATGCCACGGGTCTGTAATCCTTGGAGCCACTGGGACGCGACGTCTTTGGCACAGGAACGAGGCAGGATGTCTTCCTCAGCATGGGGACCCTCCGGAGACTCAGGCTCATGTTGAAGACATGCTGAAGTACTCCACATAGCTGGGGGGCACAGGCTTTGAGCACCCTGGGGCTGACACCATCAGGGCCTGCAGCCTTGCTTGAGTGGAGTCTCATCAGCTGTCTCCTCACATGATCGGTGGTGAAGCACATTGTGGAGGTGTCAGGCGGAGGAGGGGTGTAGTCCTCACGATGAAGAGTGTGGTCAGTCTGGCTACTGGGGGAGGAGGTGTGAGGGGGGCTCACACTGGAGGGTACGGGGGTGTAAGCAGGATGGGTGGGGGAAGGTGGAGTGGCTGTTGGTTGCACAAGACAGACAGCAGAAGAGTCGGGGGGGGATGGGCGGGACCAGCAGTGTCAAATCTGTAAAAAAACAGATTGAGTTCATTGGCCCTGTCCACGCTGCCTTCAACTCCTCTATTGTAGTTGGTCCTGAAGCCAGTGATGGTCCTCATTCCACTCCAGACCTCCCTCATATTGTTCTGCTGGAGTTTCCACTCCAGCTTTCTCCTGTACCTCTCCTTGGCCTCCTTAATCTTCACCTTCAGTTCCCCCTGTATTGTTCTCACCTCCTCCCTGTCACCAGCTCTGAAGGCCTTCTTCTTGGCGTTGAGGATGGCTTTGATGTCCTTTGTTACCCATGGTTTGTTATTTGGGTAACAATGGACGGTCCTGGCTGGGACAGTGGTGTCCACACAGAAGGTGATGTAGTCCGTGATGCACTCTGTGAGCCCGTCAATGTCCTCCCCGTGTGGCTCACAGAGTGCCTGCCAGTCTGTCACCTCAAAACAGCCCTGCAGTGTCTCATAAGCCTCCTCTGACCATCTCCTCACTGTCCTCATGGTCGCAGGCTGGCTCCTTACTAGAGGCACATAGCAGGGGTTGATACACTAGGTTGTGGTCTGACCTACCCAGAGGGGGGAGGGGGGAGCAGCTGTATGCGTTCTTGGCGTTTGCATACAGCAAGTCCAGGGTTCTCCCTCTAGTAGGACAGCTCACATACTATGTAAAGGTGGATAGTGTTGTTGCCATGGTGACGTGGTTGAAGTCACCCGAGATAGCTGTGAAAGCACTCGGGTGTTGAGTCTGCAGACGGGCTACGGCGGAATGAATGACGTCACATGCCGACGTCGGGTTGGCGGGGGGGGGGTGTAGACAGTCACCATAATCACATGTGAAAACTCCCTGGGCAAATAATACGGCCTGAGTCCAAAAGTGTGGTGTGCTGATCTGCACCGCAGCCAAATGCTGTGTGGGGTGTAGCAAGAAGAAATATGAAGTGCAGATGCAACAGGGATGAAAAGGCTTCAAGCCAGATTTCCCTCCTTGTTTAGAGACTGAGTGGTCTTTAAACGAAGCAAATGTTTTCCCTGCAACCATGACTTGTCGAGTAAAATTTAAAATGCCAAAAGTGAATGTTGAAAGACGCACTCAAATGCCAGCAGCCTTTAATATTTGTTTTATTCCTTTTTCCCCTCTCACTCTCTTGGCCACTCTAATCCTCCTCTCCTCCCTCCAGGAGCAGCACCCTGCATTAAAGCCATCAGTCCCAGCGAGGGCTGGACTACGGGGGGCGCCACAGTCATCATCATAGGGGACAACTTCTTTGATGGCCTCCAAGTCATCTTCGGTACTATGCTGGTTTGGAGCGAGGTCAGTTCGCCAGCAATCATCATCCTGTCTCGATGTTGTTTCGACCCATCAACTGTGTACTTTTGGCCTTGGACTGTTGGAAGTAACTCAATATGAAAACATACTTTTTCTGCACAGTCGGGCTCTTAACTGTGTGTGATCATGTCTGTGTGCGTGTGTGTTAATGTTTGTCTAAATGAGGTTTGCCTCTCTAATGAGTCCCCACCAACAAGTGACCCTCCTCACCCACACTCCCTGTGTCTCTTTCTCTGTGGAATACTGATCAAATCAGCAGATTTTGATAGCCATCGGCTTAATGCTCACAAAAACACACACTCACTCACACACACACACATACAGAGCTCATTGTCGTACTTTTCCCCGGCGCAACTCCTCTACAGAATGTTTATTTGTCTTCTGACTCCACTCACCGTGTATGCTGAGAGACCATGGCTCTTTTCCAACAACAACACCCAGTGTGTGTGTGTGTGTGTGTGTACATGCTGGCATACATGGATGGGTGTGTATGTTAAGAGCTGAGGGGTTTGTTTACAGTGTTGAGAGCCACACTTACACACACTAACGTATGTACAGAGTCTCCGTTCAGTTCAGTTCAAACTGACTCAGCTCTCCTGGCGTTACTCAGACTGTTTCATTTGCACTCAACCTGATTATTGATTCCGAAGCAAGAAGACACATTGTCGGAGTAAAGCGACTGCATGTTCGCCAAGTTCTGTTTGTCTGCAGCTCTCCCTCCTACCTACAGACTTTTTCAAGCCTGGGCCAAATGGTAAAAACTATTTTTGAAAACCATCCATAAAATGTGATGCCTAAAACTTAGTGTGTGTCACATGCAGCTCAATACAATGAGTCATTTTGCTTGGTATTAACAGAGATGCTGGGAAATAAGATTGTATCGGAAGTCAAGTCATTTTTTTTATTTATATAGTGCCAAATTATAACTAAAAGTTATCTCAGGACACTCAGACCCAACAATTCAAATCACGTCCCACCAAATGCAAGCACATTGTGCAACAGTGGCAAGAAAAGCTTACTTAACCACTTAACATAAAGTTCCTTTCTACTTATGTCCACTAAAATGTCTGACCTACTGTACCTGAGTGTATTGACTTGTATCTGTGCAAAGTTTATCACAAGAAGGGTGTTTTTACATTCCTCTACTGAGGGGAGAGATGGCTGTGCTCATCCCTCAAATCTAAGAATTAAACAGACCCCAGGCAAGCTAGATGAGATTCATCACTAGGGAGCAGAATTTGCATGCAGTTTTTGGGTATAAACCTGACTTTGGAGCTTCCTATCTACCAAAAGCCCCATCATAGCAGATATTATTGTATGTTTCAAAACTATTAATGCTGTGTCAACCTGTAAGCTAACAAACAACATAACCAAATAAAAGCTGCTAATTACACTTACCATTCTGAAATGTCTGCTAGTCACCGACTTGTGTGCACAAAAGACTCCTCATCTGAGTCTGGATCTGACTTAGGCTCAAACATGTATGGCCAAATCTCTCTGATGTTTCCTCTAACACTAACATGTGCCATCATGATGCATATAACTCTTTCACTAGTCAACCTAGCACGAATAGTGCTGGAGAAAGCAGAAGACAGAAAGCGAAACATACCGCAACCAAATTTATCAATGAGGGAGAAGGGGTAGATCTGCTTCCAGCCCCTTTTCAGAGACTATTATGTGGGAAAACCATGTTAAACTAAAGTATCATTATTAGTATAGGTATTTTTACACAGTCTACTTTAAAACATGTCAGGAGAGGCACTTTAAACTTAAGAGGCTGGTTGATTTTTACTTCTGTGGCATGCCAAACATTTAGTTGATTTTACAGGTCAAAGGTCCAGTAACTCATTCAAAACCAAAACGAAACATAAATAATCACATTATGCGTCTATTTACAGAATTCAAATTTTGTTCAAAATGTGTTCTACATTGGATATAAGAGTATCTCCTCCTATATTTTAACTGAAATGAGTGAATGGAAACCGGTTTTTGCAAACATCAGCCTCAGATTGTAATCGGTAAATGCATCCAATCCAAGTGTAAATACATCCAAGTGTAAATGCAACAGATCTACAGCCCACTAACTAAAATAAACTTTAGACTGGAGCTCCAGCAAGACAGCTCATACTGATTGAAATACTGTAATGGTCAAGACTTGATCTGGGGTCAGATTTTAATTAAAAAACTCTATATTAATGCACAGTGAAAACAAGAGAACCCGGTCATACCAAATCAAGATTCAAGATGTCAAAGAAACTTGAACATGTGTGTCAGTGATTGTTGTGATGTAACATGTGTTTTGTAACAGTTGACAAAACACCACTGTCCTGATACAGAGAGCTACATTATTTTGTCTCAATCAGGTGATGTGTTTTTGTGTACTGACTCCTGGTCCGCCCTTTTTTTCCCCATCTAGTTGATCACACCGCATGCCATCCGGGTGCAGACGCCTCCCAGACACATTCCTGGGGTTGTTGAGGTCACTCTGTCTTACAAGTCCAAACAGTTCTGCAAAGGCACACCAGGAAGGTTCATATACACAGGTAGGTCAACCAGATACACACACACATACAAATGCAAACACACATGTACTTGCTCTTGACTAAAGGATATTGCAGTAATTTTTCTTCTGTTTTCTAGAGGGTATGTTTTATTTTTCATTTTTCATTTTTTTTAAATGCATGTTTGTATATATAAAAACTGCCTGTATGTGTCTGCATGTGTATGTGAATAGCGTCTGTGAGTTGCAGTTCACTCTCAGGCCAGACAGTGTTGAACTAATGACTGTAGATTAGTCAACATTAACGACCCACACTCTTTAGAATGCTGCCATAATAAGAGGCTCGTTAAAACCAGCTACAATTAAACAGTCTGCTCTTTATAGCCCTCCATGCTGAAACTATTAGTGAAATCATCCAGAACACCCAGTTTACTAACACACATACACACACACGCACACAATGTTGGAAGAAGAGTGTGTGATTTCTTACTGGATTGTTGACTGTGGACGAGTGTTTTCCTGCTAAACTCAGTAGACATGGAAAAGGAGAGAAAATAAACTCTGTGTGTGTGTGTGTGTGTGTGTGTGTGTGTGTGTGTGTGTGTGTGTGTGTGTGTGTGTGTGTTTCCACATACATGTGGAAATGGATGGATGGTGATGTGATGTCTGGTATTGATCTGCTCAACATGGCTCCATCACACTGTAATGATGACGTCATTCCCAGAGAGAAAAGACAGAAAAGACAAACAGCTGCTGTGTGAATTCTTTTGGGTACAAGACATTAATGACTCAAAGATAAAGATGAGAATTTAAGCCTGATCAATAGTGATGAAAAAAACTCACCATTAATAAATTGTCAGTTTTAATGTTGGTGAAAGCTTTAATATTTCTTGCTTAAAATGAAAAGTGCTAAAGAAAGTGATAAGTTTTGTGTTTCAAGTTTTGGCTACATTCATGTGTTCTGAAAGAAGGCAAGGCAAGTATACAGATGTACACATGTTTATAGACAACTACACCTATGTTTTTGTTGAGCTGTGTACTTACATTATCCCAAATGTTTCCAACAATGCGTTTCATTTGGTTGTGTGTCAATTGCATCCCCTTTACCAAAGATACTCCATAACGGAAAGTAACCCACAACAAGCTGTGCCACTGGTACAAAATGGTATACACGTCTGGTCTCCAAAGTGTGCATGGTCGTCTTTCTCCTGCATACCCCCACCTAGTTTGGAAGTGTAGTAAACATCACATGGATGGATAAAATCAGATTCAGAGCAATATAACACTATAAACAGTACAAATTTAATAAGTGTTTCTTATTTTGCCACTCGTTTGTATCTGCTACCTTAATGTTTGATATCAACTGAATGTAATATCAAGTCAGTTGTTGCCCGATCTTGCAAGTGTATGTTGCTAAAACAGAGACATGTCTCAAACAAAGTCAATTTTCTCCTAATTTGTCTGTCTGAAAAAAACAATCAATCAATCAATTTTATTTATAAAGCCCAATATCACAATTCACAATTTGCCTCAAAGGGCTTTACAGCATACAACATCCCTCTGTCCTTTGGACCCTCACAGCAGATAAGGAAAAACTCCTCAAAAAAAACCCTTTAACAGGGGAAAGAAATGGTAGAAACCTCAGGAGCAACTGAGGAGGGAACCCTCTTCCAGGACGGACAGACGTGCAATAGATGTTGTACAGAACAGATCAACATAATAAATTAACAGTAATCCATATGACACACTGAGACATAAAGAGAGACAGATATTATATTAAAAGTATGATTACATATGTATGTGACAATAATCATATGTGTATAATAACAGTACAAGTATGACTAATAGTAACAGCAGCAGTGGGAGGCATCAGGCAGCACCACGGCAGCAGCACAACCATGACACACCATCCAGGTACAGCTGCGATACGAGATAACCTGCGAGACAGTGGAGCACAAAGGCTCCGGCGAACAAGCCGAGTTAATGACATGCGGTAGAGCCGAGTTAGGGAGATGCAGTAACAGGACATGAATGTTAGCAAAGGAGAGAGAGAGAAGGAGAGAAGGAGCCAGTGCAGAGAAGCTAAAACAGGAGAAATGTGATCTTGTTTCTTATTTCCTGTCAGTACACGTGCTGCCGCGTTCTGGATTAGCTGGAGAGTTTTTGGGCACTTGTTAGAGCTACCTGATAATAGGGAATTACAGTAATCCAACCTAGAGGTAACAAACGCGTGGACCAAATTTTCTGTATCTTTTTCTGACAGGATAGGCCTAATTTTCGCAATATTACGCAGATGAAAAAATGCAGTCTGAGAGGTTTGTTTTAAATGGGAATTAAAAGACAAATCTTGATCAAATATTACACCGAGGTTTCTTACGGTGTTGCTAGAGGCCAGAGCAATGCCATCCAGAGAAACTATATCATCAGATAAAGAGTTTCTGAGGTGTTTGGGGCCAAGAACAATAACTTCAGTTTTGTCTGAATTTAACATCAGGAAATTGGAGCTCATCCAGGTTTTTATATCTGTAAGGCATTTGTGAAGTTTAGTTAATTGGTCCGTTTCTTCTGGATTTATCAATAAATACAACCGTGTATCATCCGCATAACAATGGAAATTTACAGAGTGATTTCTAATGATGTTACCTAAGGGAAGCATATATAGAGTGAATAGAACTGGTCCGAGCACTGAACCTCGAGGTACTCCAAAACAAACTTTAGTACATACAGATAATTCATTATGAACGTGAACAAACTGAAAACGATCGGATAAGTAAGATTTAAACCAGCTTAGTGCAGAACCCTTAAGGCCAATTGAATGTTCCAGTCTCTGTAGCAGAATTTGATGGTCAATTGTGTCAAATGCGGCACTAAGATCTAGTAAAACAAGTACAGGGACGAGTCCTTGGTCTGAAGCAATCAGACGATCATTTGTAATTTTAACTAGTGCCGTCTCGGTGCTATGATGCACCCTAAATCCTGACTGGAATTCCTCAAATAAATTATTATCACGGAGAAAGTCACACAGCTGGTCTGTGACTACTTTCTCATGGATCTTTGAAAGAAATGGAAGATTTGATATTGGTCTATAGTTGGCTAACACCTCTGGATCCAGGGTGGGCTTTTTTATCAGAGGTTTTTATTACAGCTACCTTAAAAGACTGTGGTACATAGCCTGTTAATAAAGATATACTGATCATGTCTAGTATGTAAGTGTTAACTAAAGGTAAGACTTCCTTAAGTAGCCTAGTTGGGATGGGGTCCAAGAGACACGTTGATGACTTGGATGAAGACATCATTGAGGTCAACTGTTGAAGAGAAATCAGGGAGAAGCAATCTAAATATGTATCAGGGCTTATGGCATTTCAGTGTCAGAGTGTTTAGAAGGGTTGAGGCTTGTGAAAAATGGGTCCTGTATTCACTTTAGTGACGATGGTGTGAGGAAACGGTCATAATCTGTACGGATGTTCACTTTTCCCTTTGGAGTGAATAGACCCAATGACTACAACAATAAAGACAGCACCTCCCATGATCCTGCGCTTATTCACTAATTATTCAAAGCCCATCTTTTCTTATTGTTCTCACTGAGAGACCACTTGCGTCAGAAATTACATACGGTGCATTTACTTCATGTAGCACATTTATTAAAATCAACTCAAAGTGCTTCAAATCAATAACATTTAACAAGAAAATACAATAAAATGTAACAACAACAGGAAGAAAAAGAAAAGCAGAGTAGAAGAAGTTGAGCAGTTTAGTTGACTAGACAAAGAACACAGCTCCACCCATAGGAACTTATTCAGCAGTGTAAAATGTGAGGAAATTAACTTAACAATACTGTTTATGGAAAGTGTTGTAAAAAACCTAAGTGAAAAAATAAAAAGTTTGGGGTCAGCCTTCCCTCTGGCAGACTCAGAGTCATGAGAGCCCGCACCAACAGACTGAAACACAGCTTCTTCCCCATGGCCGTAAAGAGACTGCTGCAAGAACCATGACCCCGCCCCCCAGTATATTTTATGACAAGGACATTGTAGCTGCTACAAGAGAGCACCGAACGAAATTTCACTGTATTTATTGCAGTGACAATAAAGCTTCTTCTTCTTCTTCTTCTTCATATTTTTTGTTTGGAATGCCTTGACGAAGTTTGAAAGACTAAAACAAGTCAGATGATTTTTTAGGGCGTAGTGTGAGTGTGCTTCAGGTCATTTAAATGGTTTGTCGGTAGTTTCTTTGTATAGTGTACTTCCTTCAATGTTCTTCAGTCAAAAAATCTTTGGTCTGACCCTGAGGCTAGCCGGCTCGTAATTGGTCCGTCTGGTGTCTAAATGCATCTCCTTTTGGGTGGAGATGACCTCCCGTGACCTCAGGATTGGCTGATCATTTCAGCATGTGACCGAGGAAACGTGAGCCTTTACTGCGGTTGCCTGACCCCGCCTCAAGGTCGACTTCTCTCTGGAAGTCACTGGTCACGGCAGTGGAAGCTGATTGGCTGTTGAAGCTTTTTGGTACTCCTTAGCTGTGGTTGCCTCTTGGTGTAAGAACCGAGCAATTAAACACACTCACACAACAACACACACAATGTAAACGCACACAAAGCCAACCCTTGTGTCTTACACAACTTACCACACACTTTCAAATAGGGGCATGAGTTGAAAGTAATTGTAAATCAGAGAGATATGAGGGAAAGATGGTGAGCAGTCTGGCTAACAGATGGTCTACCACATACACACACACACACACACACACACACACACACACACACACACACAGTGCCGTATGGCTGCTTCATCGGCCTGGTGGGAAAAATTAAAATTCCCGACATCACACACTCCTATAAAAATACAATGGTACAAAGTGACAATCAATAAATGCTCTCATGCACACAGAGACTTTACACATGAGCACATGCACACACAATGTGCATACACACACTCACATATATTAGAGCTGATTTATCGTTAATGCAGCTGCAGAAGAAAATCCATATCTCAGCTGTGGAGAAGAGACTTTTAGTAAAAGCTGAAAACACGTCACAATTTTTCTCTGTTTTATGAGCAATTCAACTTCCATTCATGCAGACACAGACAGCAGGAAATAAAAAAGATTGAAATATAGAGGGAGAGACAGTAAAAAGAAAGAGAGGCACGTATAAAGAGAAAGACAGAAAGGTGGACTTTTAAAACCAGATTGTAAAGGATCGATCGGCTCATAAGTGGATCACACATACACTGAGACACACATGCAGATACACACATGTACATGCACACAGAAAGTCACAGGGATAAGAGGAGCCAGAGAGAAAGAGATCTCATCTCATAAGGGGAAGAATGAAGCAATAATTCAGTGGTATTGAACTGCTGGCTGGCCAGAGAATCGATCTCACCACACCTCCTCTCCTCCTCCTCTTCTTCTTCTTCTCATTTTACATCAGCCCTGTCTGTCCTTTCATCCACCCAGTTTCACCCTTGTTCTTCTCCCTTACCCACCTTTGCTCTCTTTTGTTTAAACACTGCCAACAGACTGCCACCATTGTATAATAAAAGCAAATAAGAAATCCTAGACTTGCAGCTTCAATATCTTTCCCACCACATTTTTTTCTCAGACCCACCTCCCCTTCTTCTTTATCTCTGTCTCTCTCCTCTTGTTCACATTTTATTGTGAAACAGGAGTGGAGGGTCTGTCCTCATGAAACTTCTATGAGTATTGATCTGCAGGCGGCTCTGGACTCTGAGAGGAAGAGCGAGGCTGGAGGGGGATGGATGGATGGATGGATGGATGGATGGATGGATGGATGGATGGATGGATGGATGGATGGATGGATGGATGGAAGTGGCAGGTGTAGTAAAAAGGAGGGGGAAGGAGATGGTGCAGAAGAGCGGTGGGGGAGGTAAAGGAGAGCAGGAGGGACTCATGTAGAGTTGCTTTTAATGAGCAGCAGGTTGCAGAATGAGTTGAGGTAAAACAAGTTGAAGCCTCAGTGTCTTTGTTTGTAGTTTAGAGTGTCATGTCAAGATATCTATGGACATTTTAAGAGTCAAAGAAAAGCAGAACTGCCTATCCTTATGTTCCGACACAAATTTTTTTGTGTTTTATGTTGTTGGTCTGTAGCTCACTGTTGTTGCTGCTCCTCTTGGCCAGGGAACCTCTGGATCAGATTTGAATAGGCAGCTGATCAGAGCAGAGACTTACAAAATACAGCATCGGTTTCTGTCTTTCTGACAAAGAGAGCTACATTTTTTTTCATCCATTAAACCTTTATTTAATCTCGAGAAATCATTGAGGGACCGCCCTCATTTACAATGATGACGAGAGTACAGTTAGAACAGAATAAATATGAAAACAAAACAAAGCAAGAGCAAATGTATTTACACATGCATATACATATACATATACACATACACATAAACATAAACATATGAAGACACTACATACATTCACATGTATATACTCATGAGCACACATATACACATACAAACGAGAGAATCACATACACAACTCAGACAATCAAACAACAGAACAGTTAAAAACAGTTACATGCAAGAGTGGAGTAGTTTGTAATCATGGTTTTAAACTGGCATAGACACAAGTGCACCAAGTTTTAGCGTTTGCTGTAAGGTGTTCCAAGTATGTGCAGCACAAAAACTAAAGGCAGTTTTCCCAAGCTCAGTATTTGCTCAGGGGACTTTGAGTTTCAGCCAATCACTTAAGTGAGTGGAATAATGACTATTGGACCAGTTTAATAAGGATGTGTGATGGTTAGTTTCCATTTAGGGCTTTGTAGATGAATAGAAACCAATGTCTGTTACATCTAACTGTTAAAGATGTCCACCCGACCTTTTCATATAGGATGCAATGATGTGTAGAATAACTGTCACTGGTAATAAATCTCAGGGCGCAGTGATAAACTGAATCAAGGGGTTTAAGAATGGAGGCAGAGGCGTGTCTATAGATGATGTCACCATAATCCAGGACAGACATGAAGACGGCCTCAATTATCCGCTTCCTAATTAACATGGAAAAACTCACTACGTTTCTGTACAAATATCCAATTTTTTGTCGTAACTTCCTGACAAGTGTTTCTATGTGAATTTTAAAAGTGACTTTTTGATCCAACCAGATACTAAGATATTTATACTGTGATTCCCTTTAAATACTGTGACCATTTAGAGTGGCAAAAACCATTATCAGCAGTATCAACGATAGCTCTGGCTCTGGCATGTAGTTGGTTTTGTTTGCATTCAGTACTAGTTTTAAATTACAGAGTGTATTTTGCAAGTTGTCAAAGGCTTGTTTTAGGATTTGGATGGTAGAGTGTGCAGTGTTAGAAAAACACTACAGAACTGTATCATCCACGTACAGATGGGCATGACATTTTGTTATGGAGGATGTGATATTGTTAATATAAATAGTGAAGAGGACAGGACCCAATATTGAACCTTGTGGTACCCCCTTTAAAGAATGGTCATTTTCCAAAATCACACACTGCTGCCTGTGAGAAAGGTAGCCCTGAAACCATTTACAGGAATTACCATCAAAACCAGCGTCATGTAGTCTCTGTATGAGCAGAGCATGATCAACAGTATCAAATGCTTTGGATAGATTAAAAAAAATGCAGCACAGTATTTACCTTTATCGACAGCAGCTATGATATCATTTATAACTAAAGTGGTAGCAGTGACAGTACTGTGTTTTGCTCTGAAACCAGATTGATGTGGGTTTAACACAGAATTATTTGAGAGGAATGATTTAAGCTGATTGTTAACTAATGATTCCCGGATTTTTTTGGAAATTGGCCAATAGCTGTGGAGATCATTTTTATCACCACTCTTATGGAGTGGGACTACCTGTGCAGATTTCCAGACCTGAGGGATAACAGTAGAAATGGAGAGATTAAACTGATGTGTAATTTGATTAGTAATTTGTAATTAGCAATGTGATTAATAATCGGGGCAGAGAGCTTTAAGAAATAGGGGTCTAAATTATCTTCCCCAGTTGCTTTCCTGCAATCAATAGTTTGCAGCGCTTCCTTAACAACAGACAAAGTGACAGTCTGAAGGGTGAACTGAGAGGTACGATATGAGGGGAGCACATGATCCTGAGGGTTATTATTAAGAGAGTAATCTGAGTAACCCATATCAAACTGATTTCCAGCAGCAGCAAAGTGTGTGTTGAAGGCATGGCAGATCTTTGATGGATCATTTATGAGGCAGTCATTAGCAGTAACAGAAGAAGGAATGGATGTAGGGGATTTGTTTTTGTTCATATTTACTGCTTTCCAAAATGTTAATGGATCTGCAAAACAGTTAGGGATTAATTCTATGTGATAATTAGTGGTTAGAGAACCAGTTTAGGTTAAAATCACTTTGAACTAGCATCTCCGACTGACTGTACTTAACAAGAAGGTCTGCTAATTTATTAACAGCACCAGAACCAGCTGAGGGCGGCCTATAAACACCCACCACATTAATTGCATTGTTACTTGATAAGTGTACCTTCAGAGCAATAAGTTCAAAGGAATGACGAATTGTGACAGCATTTAAAACTGTAACAGACAGACATGACTTCACATACACAGCCACACCACCCCCTGTTTCCACTATGTATATTTTGTACAAGTTATGGTTATATAAGGAAGCTTCAGAACTGTGTTTACACTGTTTAAGCCAGGTTTCTGTCAAAACCAGGATATCAGGGTACATCTGTGATATGAGAATTTCTAGCTGATCCAGTTTAAACTGATTACACAGACTTCTGATGTTTAGATGCATTAACCCCAGGCCATTTCTGGATTTGAACGTGTGTGGGTTCAACGATATCTGCCCAGCATCACAGGAGGGCTTACTTGCAGATGGCAACCTGGAGCTTGTTTGAGGTGTGGGGTTTATGTTCATTAAATTTTCAGGGTTATAACAATTTGTACAGGAATTAGGCCAGGGGTGCTTACAAGGACCATTAGTAATCAGAACGGGGATGTTAAACACAGGGTCAGAAGGTGAGAGTGGAGGATGGAGTGTGTTGTGAAGTCATGGAACAATTGGAATACTGAGTGTTGTCTCTGAGCAATGTTGGAAGTAACATGTTTTAAGTATGTTAATTGTCCTCTTCACCACATCCTCACACCTTAACGACAGAAAAAAATGACATTCACCGTATAACATTGACAATGACATGGACAACTTATCTTTTCTTGGTTGATAGCAGTGAAAGCAGAATGACTGTATTTAACATTAACAATAAGAGAAAGTGAGAAAGCGCAGTTGGTACTGGTGTATTGATACTTTGAAAAATGTGTATTGAAGCGGTTTCAAATATTCAGATCTAATGTGTATCTATAAATAAATATTTTAACACTTGCCACTAGAGGTTGCCTGAACAGCAATAAACATAAATATGGGTCTTAATAAGCTGCTTGTACAGACAACAAATACAGTTGATTTTTTGGGAGGACAGTCAGCCTCAGCACCGTGGACAGCTGACATTAAAGGACAGACTTGCATTTTTAAAAGTCTGTCTTAAAACAATACTCACATGCCCATATGTACGTTAAAAGAGTCAGTGGACCCTGTTGTCGCTCTCTCTTTCCAAGTGGCCATAAGGAGATCCCTTTCTAATGCAACTCCCAAAAAAATCTGCAGTCCTTGTTCCCTGCAAAAATATATTCTAAGGCTCAGCTGAAGTTCAAGTATGATCTTAAAAAGTTTTTGACTATTTACTACAAAATTCCCTCTTCTTGTCATCTCTCCCAGCAGCTCGGCAAGGAAACAAAAAGGGGAAATTTGTGCTAATGCACTGTAAGACTATAAGTTTGAAAGTTACTCCCTTGATGTCTAACTCAGAGTGCTGATGCCTCCCATGAGCTTCAGATAAACTTAATAATGCATTTGTCCCCCATCACTTTCATTAGAATCAGTGATGCCCAGTTCAGACCAAAGATTGGCGACATGACAAGTTGAAACATGCAAATACTTGCAATGCGCAACTAAATGAGACAGTGTATCATCTCAATGCAACAACTCTCTGTACTTCTCTTCTGTTTTCAGGTTTATTTTGTGGCTGAATATAATTTGTAGCTTCTTAAAATATGAATAAGGATAGTGATAGTGAGATACTGGCTGCAGTTGCGTTTGTAGTAGTGATAAAACGGCAAAAAATAAATAAAACGAGCATCAGATGGACTGTATTCATAGTAAATACACCACAATAATATAAGCAAGCAGCACCAATTAATCAGTCAGTGAGAATATGTGTGCGTGAGGGGGCATAAGCACACACAGCGAGCAGTAGCAGCAACCCACTGTCCAACAATGGCACACCGTGAGGACGGAAACAGAGGGCTAGGTGGGGATAGAGCACCTGCCCCAGCAAGTGAACATGTCTTCTGTGATCATTTTGACTTGATCAGCAGACTACAAGCTGGTTGGCTGTAGAAACAAGTGACGTACCTTAAGTTCCAGAACCAGCCACCGGCGATTTGACCATCAGAGTTGCAGGTGACACCATCAGCCAGCTGAGTCGAGCTCAGACTGCCCAGTTCACACTGCTCCAACTTTTCTCTATAGCGTTCTAAAACGATCTTGTCTCGTTGTGAATCTTTGGTCTGAACTGGGCTTTAGGGATCACTTCATAGCCAAAATGGACAGGAGGAATCTTCTAATTATTTCACCATACATGAGCATATGAATATTGTTTTAAAACTCGCCCTTTTACCATGCAGTCATTCTTTATTTTACTACATTTCTTTTCTGCATTGGGAAACATATGCTGCTAGAAAACACTCTCAACTAAGATTGATTGTTATTGGGAAACAGGAACCTGTTTGGTCGTTCAGGTTGGATGTTGGGTTAATAACTTTGTTGGGGGTTTCTCAGCAGTAGTTGCACAAATCAAAACTGCATCGCTGGGAAACCTATCAGTTACTTGAAGGTAAGTGTTTTCCAGTGTCAGAGTGACCAGTGTTTCTGTGGTGGATGCACTGTGGCTCTTATTTCTGTTGACTTTTACAGCTGATGTGTAATCAGTTGGATGGCTTTTGCTGCACTGATACTATTTCTGTTTCTGTGTGAAAAAGAAACCACCAAAGAAATCGTTGGAGAAACCAACCTTTTGCTTTCAAAGTACACACACATATACACTCTGAAACCAGCCTACACAGACGCACAAAGACCTACACAAACCCATAAACACACACAAACATTCAAACCATCCCATCATTTAAGGAGCATATTGTTTTATTAATAAACAGTCACTTTAGGCCTAAGGCATCGAAAGTACTCAGGGTCATCCTGTTGTGTACATTACGTGTCTTTGTGTGTGTGCGTGTGTGTTATATTAGAGTTGGCATCAGTTAAACGTCTCTAGAGATGTACAGAGAGTGGATCTGACACTGGCAGTTAATTCTGACAGTTGATATCCCACCGACTGTTAGGCAGCTGTTTCTGTAGTTTTGTTTTTCTCGGCCATAACTGAGTTAAGTTTTTTTTTTCCTTTCTTTTTTTGGATGATTTAAGAAATGCTCTCCTCTCCTCTTCATATTCTCCCAATTCTTCTCTCATCTGAATCTGTTAGTCTCTTTTCATAAAGCATGAAATCATACCTTGTACAGAATTTTTAAAAAAACGTACATTTCCTCGGAGTGGGGAAATATTGTTCATGACAGTTAAACATCTGGTGTTTTTTACAGCTCACAATTTATGAAGCTATGTTGCTTACAAATTGAGTGGTTTAGGACATAACAGCAACCAGAAACGTGGGTGTGATGTGATAATAAAACAGACATACATATAAAACACACACAAACACACACACACACGTGAAAAGAAACTAGAAAACAACACATAAGACATTCAGCTGCAAGTAATTTATCGTTGCTGGATGTGGAAAGTACCAAATATCACTCCAGCTGCACATTTGGACATCACACACACATGCACAAACACACCCTCTGCACCCCACACCTACATTTCCTCATCTAATGCAGCCTCTTTACCTCAGTTTTTCTCTTATTCTCCTCCCTCCATCTGTCATACACATGCAAGCAGGAACTTTGGCACAGGAGGTTCAGCACAACTGGGCGAAGACACATGTTCAGTGCAGATTAATAAACACACATACCCAATACTTTAAACCCTCACTGCGACTGACAGAGCTTTCAGAGCCCGACTTGATTGACATAATGATTGGATAAAGACTGCAGAAGAACGTAATTGCAATGCTAAAGTGAAGACTAAGCATTCCTTAAGAACCTTTAAATTATACCTCCAGTTACATTATCATACAGATGCTTGATACAGATGCAGATACAGACCTCCACCACATCTATCCACCTTTGAATATTTGCATGTACCTGAATCAGAATTTTCCAAGTTCAGTCTGAGTCTCAAATTTAGACCAAATACTCATTTTTTTCAGCGCTTGGTGTTATTTTCTTCTAGACACCTACCTATAACTACATGTCAAGTCCCAGGTTTTGCCCACAAGACCAGCCCAGTTGCCAGAAGAAAATGTTGGCATTACACATTTCTGCACATCACGAATGTTGTTAAGATTTCATACGGGTATGACAAATTTGTCATCACACCATTTGTGATGAATAGTGTGTAACCTGGGTGAGACAGCTGCCAAGCTGTGGACTACGGTAGACAACTGTTCAAGATCAACAAACCAGTCGTGTTGTAGTGAGTCATTTCTGCGTCGGCTTTTCAGGCTCCAAATTTGGGTGTTTTGTAGCACCCATTGGCAAGAACAATGCCACAAAAAGCCAACCCGGTCTCACTCCGAAGTCATCGAAAGCCGGCGCTTGGGCAGTGAACTTGCAGCATCAGACACTGACGAAAAAGATGTCCTTTAATGTCGGCATGATACGTAGCTGGTCACCGTTATAGTTTAACTGCAATTGGCTGCATCAGGGGAAAACGCAGCAGGAGAAGAACGAAAGTTACCGTGGCAAAAGTCTAAGTAGGGTGGGCGGGTGGTGGATGAGTACAACAAACACCAACCTTTACCCTGGAGAGCAATGTTTGAGTCCCGTCAGATAATAAAACCAAAACCTTCTTTTTTCCTAAATCTAACCACGTGTTTTGTTGCCTTATCTAACCACTTGCATTAATTTTTGCAGGAAAAAAAAGGCAGTTCACGTTGTCGTACAGGTGTGGTGCGTTTATTTTAAAAGAGACTGTACATAAATGTATTTTGAAAGATGACAATGCCTGTAATAGGCAGAACTTGACACGTTGTCCGAGAATGTCAACAACCAATCCACCCAGGGTACCTTGCGTGTCATATTTCGATATTCGTCTATGACCAAAAGTCGCTATGTTTTTTTTTTTGAGACATCACAGCTATTTTGCCCCCAAAATACAGTGGTGGAAAAAAGTTTTCAGACAAAATTTTACACAGTCTCAAATATTATCATGAAATATTTGTGGAAAAATCTTTTTTGTGTTTCAAAAGGTGTGGCTGCATTAGACAGGCACAAACAAATACAAATGATATTTTTTTGTTCATTTTTTACAAGAAAATTAACAAAACTAAATTCTTGACAGTTTCAATATGTCAGTTCTCAACATTGTCGGTATCAAAATCAACAAATAATAGAGAATGTGTTCAAAACTGAACAAAAAAATAAATAAAGCATCACATCATCAAATTAATATTTAGTAGTCCTGCCATTAGCACGCAGTAGAGCTCTAATCCTGGCTGGCATGTTCCCCACGAGCCTTTCACACTGTTGAGGGGTAATCTTGTCCCATTCTTCTTGAATTACTGCTTTTAATTCTTCTAAATTATTTGGTTTGCGCTTTGAAACAGACCTTTTGATAATCCACCACAGATTTTCAGTGGGGCTCATGTCTGGGGATTGAGCTGGCCACTCTAAGACCTGCATACTGTGCTCCTGCAGCCAAGTTCTACTGGCCCTGGATGTGTAGGAAAGGGCATTATCTTGTTGAAACATCCAGTTTTGACCTCGACGGAACAGTGCACGTGTAGAAGGGAGCATGTGGGTTTCGAGAATGTCACAATACTTGGCAGAGTTCAATGTGCCATCACAGACAGTGAGATGACCAACACCAGCAGCACTCATGCATCCCCAAACCATGATACTACCTCAACCATGCTTGACAGTGGGTACTGTACATGCTGGAGATGATGCTTCACCTGGCCTTCTGTGTACCCTCACATTAGCAGGAGGAAGATAAAGCTGGAAACTGGACTCATCTGACCACAGAATCTTCTTCCAATTCCTGGCTGTCCAGTTCTTGTGTGCTTGGGCCCAATGACGCTGGGCTAATCTCTGTCTCTCATTGATCAGGGGCTTCTTGACAGCCTTGTAGGACCTTAAGCCATGATCTAAAAGTCGGCCATGTACAGTGCGGGTGGAACACTGGACACCAGTTTGGTTTGACCACTGCTGCTGAAGCTCTTGTGATGTCATTCAGTGGTTTTCCCTGTACATGCAGATCAGGATGCGGTCATTTCTTGCTGAAGAAACCCTTGGACACCCAGATCTTTGTTTGCCTTCCAAGCTGTTGATTCGTCTGTATTTCTGCAGAGTGTATCCAACTGCTGAAGGAGTGCATCTGCACTTCCTGGCTATCTGGCAGCAGCTGTACCCTTCCTGGCTGAGAATCTGTATTTTCAGGCGTGTTTCCTGCGTTAGGTTCCTTGTTTTAGCCAGTTTTGTCTCTGAAGAAGTTTCAAATGTGCTGGCTTTATATAGACACGAAGCACGGCACTAAAAATTGTGTCTTTTAATAAAAAGCACGACCTTCATTAGTGGATCACTGGTACCAATGACCCAATACTCAAAATTTCTTATGTATTTTTATGGAACCAATCAATCCCAAGTTTTTAATGGAATTTTTAGGATTTGTTGAGTAAGTTGGCTGTGACTGTACTAAAAGAAATTGCACTTGAAGACCTAAGAGTGACTCTTAATGCAATATTTCACAAATGCATGGGGTGTCCGAAAACCTTTTTCCACCACTGTAGGTGTTTTTGGCCAAAACATAATCTTCTTACCACAACCAAGTGTTTTTGTGCCTAAATCTAATCACATGTTAACCACAGCCTTAGTTTCAATGTATCGACTACATAATAATGTGCAAATGTAATGTATCCATGGTTTGCAGACACGTACAATGCCAATATTTTTTAGGTGAATGCGTTGACAAGACTCACATTCTAATGTCTTTTAACATAATCTATAGAGTGAGGATGTCAGATTTTTTGTTGTGTTTAGTTATAAATCCTAGTGCACCACAGAGTGTCTGTCCTGCCTGGCTCCTTTTTAGCCTGCCATGCTACTATCCTGTGTTGCTCTGTGTTACACAACCTAAAAAAGTACAATGATTCGACTGACATAAAAAGGCTCAACTGTGGTGACTTCTCCACTGCTGATTCAAATCACCAACATTTAGGGGAGGAATTTTAATGCTTATCAGCACACAAAAACAGTCACACATTTCTCAAACCAGGAGCCTCCCAGATCAACCAGTCCTTGCCTGTTGTCTACTAAGGCGCTTCACTGGAGAAAATCCAGTGGAAAAACTGAAAGATGTGGTTTCCCAGTTTAAGTTTCCCAGCCAGATTTTGAACTGCCGACCTTTTAGTCACAAGCCCGTCTCTCTAACCTCTAGGCTTCTGTCGGCTTTTAGAGATCATGCAGTGCAGGCTCATTATTTTCCAACCCAGTCGTACAAAAAAACGTACTAGATACCAGCGTGGTGCTTGGGAACAAAATGTCACAAAATGAGATGTCATCCTCTCTCCTCACCGCTCGTATCCCCCCTGCTGATAGGCACAGATGTTGTGATTCTGTGTCTGTTTATCATGTGTGCAGACTCAGGTTGAACACCAACAGCATTAAAGTTGCACTGTGTAACATTTTACCACCTATAATCTGCCACCTTCTTTTGGAAACAGGGATACTGAAGCTTCAAAGTGAGACATTTGACTGGAGCTAAACCAGCTGAAATCAATAAGGCAGGAAGGAGGGTGATGTGGGGGAAGCCCTCAGTATGTCATCACAACAATATTTTGCATACTAAGTATATTGTGTTAAATGTGAAATCCTAAAGGGAAGTCTGCATATTCAGATTTTTCTAAGAGACTAAAGTAGACAAGAGTCAGCTCTCATTTTTTCCCATCAGCGCTCATTGGTCATTCTCTACTTTCTCTATATTTTACAATATATGACACTGTTGCAATTTTGCTGGAAATCAGCAGGATGGCTTTTCACCATAAAAGAGGTTAAGGGTGCTAAAACAAAGCTTTCTAGAAACAGCAGATAGTGGAAATACAGAAAAGGCTGATGGAAAATATTATCACGTGTTCTCCTTTCACAGAAATAAAATAGGCCTCAACATCCTTTTGTGACAGAAAGCAACTGGGATTGTGAAAAATGTCTTTAAGTGGCTATAATAAATCTATTTTTATATTAAAAATGGATCACTTGACACGTGAAAGCTTACTTGTAGTGAGGAACCCACAAAGAATTACATCTCGACTCAGCTTTATTGTTTCCACCACTCCCTATACTGTCTTACTCAAAGGTCCCATGAAATTCATTTTGAGTGTGGACTACAGTTATGGAGTTATGGCGGAAATGCAGCATGAGGTCACCTCCAAGAGGCGAAGAAGTAGAGGTATTTTATTAATCCCTTAATGGCGGAATTCAGTTTTTACACTCTGTTGCTCTTAGTCATAACACACACATTGGCCCAAAATGCGTACACGCACACATAGAACCTACTGACATGCGTTAGAAAGAGTGATGCTGCAACAGCTCAATCAGGAGTTTACAGGTGAACTGGCACAGCAAGCAGTGCTCACTCTGTACCGTTGTCCGTGAGGGGAATTCATAACATCTTTAGGTAAATTCTGTCAAGATAATGAAGATAATGAAGATAACCTTAGCCGTAGCTGAACAGTAAAACAACCGTTTCTATTCTTATATTTACTCATTTCCTCCTTCTGTTTCTCTGTATCGTCTGTAGCACTGAATGAGCCAACCATCGACTACGGTTTCCAGAGGCTTCAGAAGGTCATTCCTCGGCACCCTGGGGACCCAGAGAGAATGCCAAAGGTATGGAAAAAAATTTACATTCACCTTTTGTGCACTTAGCTGTTGTTTTAACTGGACAATAAACCCAGAATGAGCAGAATGGTTTCTTCTGTTGCTTCTGGGCACTTCAAGACAAACACTGTTGCTCTGACAGAGATCAAACATGCAACTTCTCGGTTACACCGAGCTGAGCTGTTTTGTTATCAAAGCACAAGCACAAGGAGATGCACACATATTATTTCAAAACACTAAGAACAAAATAATTTTGTGTTTACGTTTTGTTTGTTGTGTGTGTGGTTTTTTTTATATTTCTGAGCAGAAGATGTGTTTTCAAATCTCCTGTGGGTTGTGTTTTTCCCTCTTGATGAACTCTGAGTGTGTGAGCGGCTGTTCAGATCAGGGAGTCATATCTGATTATTTGCTTATCAGCTGGAGATCAAGTGGAGTGTTTAAAGGATCAGCAGATGTAAACAATTAGCACCAAATGATGAGCGCTGCTTTGATACCAAACCCCTGTCATCTTGATCTGTACATGCAGGGTGACTTTTCAAAGGGCATATGTGTGAGTGTGTTTGTGTATGTGTGTGTTTGTTTGTTTATGTGTGTGTGAGCTTACTGAGCTGCCCTGATTCAACGTAGAACTTGTCTTCCTGGGTGGGCAGGGTCATGACCTTTCAAACAGCTGCTGTTGATTGGCTCCCATGCTCCACCAGAGCTGATCCAGGATTGACTGTCTTTGCCGTGACATCATTAAAGAATGGGCACCGGTCATGATGTGTGATGTTTAGCTATGACACATCATCATCACTGTGCCAACACCCTGGCCATAGCTCATGTGTTAGCTATGTGATGTGCGTTGTCACTGTGGGAACGTGTTCTATACATCATACAAAAAAAACGCAAATGTTTGTGTAGTCTGTGGATTCATGGTTAGCAGCAGTATTTAATACTTTCACTTGTTTATTGTATACCGCACTGTTATTATAGTGCTGTTCAGCCTCACTATTGCCTGAATGCTTATATTTAAGTCTCTTTAGGGAAGGCTCTTAGCCTCTTCAATGCTTTGAACATTGTATATACAACTCCCTTAAGTATTACTTAATTGTGGCGTATTTACAGTTAGGGGCCAGAGTATTGTAGCGTCTCTTAACAATGAGGCTACGAGGCATGGGCTCATTTTGACCTTTTTACAGTAGATAAACATAACACATTCTTAGCAGTGACAGAATCCATACAGTTACAGTTATCACATCACCCAGTCTGTTACAGTATGTTTAGGAACTGTTACAGATGGTTTAATTGATTGTGTTAACAGATTGGGTAAGAAATTGTTAACTGGTGTAGTGCAGTCAAATTCAGCCCAGTATCATATGAATTATGTCCACAGTAGTCGATTACGCAGCTCAGGGTTTACAATCATTGCCAACCTTCAGTGCCAGTGCAGGAAGTACTGTGCCTTAGGGCTGTAACTAATGATTATATTCATAATCAATTAGTCTGACAATTATTTTCATGATTAATTGATTAACTTTAGTCTATAAGACATCAGAAAATTAAAAAAAAAAAAAAAGTGCACATCACTATTTCCTTGAGCCTGAGGTGATGATCAAATGTCTTGCCTTTCTCATACCAACCTATTCAATTAAATGTTTAGACATGGAAAAGCAGCAAATTCTCATATTTTAGAAATTAGAACTTGATTTGAAAAACTTGAGCCAAATGAAACACTGTAGCGCATTACAGAGTGATTGTTCTTTCCATGAGGTAACTTTGTCTGTGTCCTCCTTTTTTGATATTGGTGATTTGTTTGTGTCATCATAGGAAGTTGTTGTCAAAGGCCATCAGACATGCCTCAACAGTGTGTTTAAGTTTTAACAACACTAAATCATGAAATGTGCAAAAGGCAGTGGGAGTCAGGAATAGAAAGTTGGAATGAAGTCAACCCTTCAGAGGAAAATGTTGCTCTTTTAAAAGCTTTTACCTACAGTATGACCCAGCCTGTTATATTTAGAGCGACTAACAATGAGTGCTGCAGAGAAATCTGGAAATGATGTTAGCAACCCAAAATATGTGATACCATAAGTGATGTTAGCTCAACCTTCTAGTAAAGGCTGAGTCAGAGCAGAAGAGGCATTGACTCACTTTTTTAAGCACAAACACACACACACCTAACTCGATTTGAGAGAGATTTATAGAGCATGGAGCACACCTTGATAACATAGAATATGTAATGTTTCCTGTTTTTCCTGCCTGGATTTCCCTGGAATTGTAAAGGGGAAATAAAGCTTTTCCACTCTTCTTGTGAGATTTATATACACAACAGATTATTTGATCCAAGCAGTTTAATTGGTCAGACCTGCATTTTGTGCTGTCAGTTCCCATGAAGTTTATAGGAGTGTGGAAAAAGTGTGGTTGATTCATAACTAGTTAGTTATTTTTCATTTATTATTATGTCATTTTTTTTATCCTTTATTATTTTTGGTAGTATGTTTTTGCATTACATTTTCACACAGACAGCACAAATGCATTCAGTAAGCCAAAATACCCAGTTTGACATTTTAACAGTGACCGAAAGAAAGTTAAAGTCCATGTGAAATAGATGTTGGAGCATCTCTAGCTTCTGTACTGTGACGTAATTCCCTATGAAACTGAATTTTTAAGCGGTGTACAGTTACTGTCACAGTTCTGCATTATTGGTCACCTGCTCACATTTGCCTGCCCAGTCACCCACCTCCCATTCAGTAATTTCCCACCTCATCAAGTCAACTTCTTCATCTGCTCCTGATTACACACAGCTAGTACGATACAATACGATACAATACAATATGATACGATACGATATACTTTATTGTCCCCATAGGGAAATTTGTTTTGGACTCATATGCTGCACACAACATGCCTCCACAGTGTGATAAAACAAGCAACATAATAAACTGCACATATTCCACATTGCACATTACAAGATATTGCACATACAAATACATAGCACATATATACCCCAGCCTCACAGACACTCTTTGCCTGATTGTTCTTTGCCATTCCCACACAAGACTTTCCAGTGCTCACTCTCAGACTGATTCCTTGATGCAAACCCTGCCTGTTTGGCATGTAACAAGAGATGAGTGATCAGTTAATATAGGTACACAGGATGAAAACCGAGACAATGTATTTTTGATTTCATGGGGACGTTAACATTTACTCTACCATTTTAATAGTGGCAAATATAAAGGGGAAAAATGGGAGATCTTGCTTTATCCTTTAGCCAGCATACTTTCTTTGGTGGCTGTGCTTGTCAGGACAAATAAGACAAGTGAGCGTGTTACTTGTACTAAATGGCTCCATAAATCCCTCAAGCACCAAATATTGATATCACCTCTGACCCCAGTCCACTATTAAGCACTTTAGCATTATTAAAAAATGATATTGGCTCTGAACCTTTCTGGACCTGTTTGTATTTTTCTTATTCCTATGGATAACCGGTCAGACTTATTATAAGCAACATGATGTCACACAAGATATTTCCAGGCAAAATTACAAGAAGAACCACCAAGCTGCTGGAAATGCCACCAGAGTAGCTGGATGCATCAGTCGAGTATCAGGTCCAAACAACGGATGATAGAGAGATGATTTGGTGCCAAACGTTGGGTAACTTCTAAAGCTTTTCTATCATGACAAAATCAAGAGCATGTTAGATTTTGACTCAGATGTAAGCTTAAAATTTCTCTGAACACATAAGTTGGATGTCTGATGTCACCTTCTTTTTGCTGCTAACTGTGTCACACTGTAGATGCTCTGTGTTTAGAACAATGTTCTTCTTACATGTATGTTTCTGTGTGTGTGTGTGTGTGTGTGAGAGAGAGAGAGAGAGAGAGAGAGAGAGAGAGAGAGAGAGAGAGAGAGAGAGAGAGAGAGAGAGAGAGAGAGAGAAAGAGAGAGAGAGAGATAGAAAGAGGCTGTAAATGTATTTGTCTCATCTATTTATTTGTATGCTGGATGCATGTAGTAACAATGTGCAAATATTCGTTGCATGTGTGTGTGTGTGTGTGTTGTTTGTATGTGTGTGTATTGATATGGGTGGCTGACTGAATATACTGGGTGTTGTGGTTGACACCACACACACACTTGCCTGCTCGTTGTGAGTAGCGATCAGCCTTTATGTTGAAGTCAGTCAGACAGGCAGACAGACAGACAGACAGACAGACAGACAGACAGACAGACAGACGGGGCAGTGGAGTGTATGAGAGGATTACCAGTGGACGGCCAGTTCTTTAATTGTTCAGTGAAAATTGAGGGGATTTTGCTTGCCCCACACGCACGCACACACGCACGCACGCACGCACGCACGCACACACACACACACACACTAATGTTCAGCTGCCAGTTTGTGTCACTCTGATCTCTTCCGAATCCATCCTTATGTGCATATACACTTACTGTGCACGGTGACACACATATGTACAGTGAAACCTGAAAACACATTGTGGCAAATTCACAGAAGGATTTTGCATCTTTTGCAGCCACTTTACCTGCACAAGACCAAAAGAAACTGTGTAATTCTCAAAGCACGTGCAAAGGGTAAAATGCACCTCTAACTGTGCTGTCAAGCGAATAGCATCTCAGTGCTCCTATGCTGTTTGTGTGTATTTCAGTAATATGCATACATTTGGTGAAAATTATCCCCTTTCAATGCAAAAAAAGCGACAACAGTCCAAATCACAAAAATCAGCGCTAATAACCACACACAGTTACAGTGAAATATTAGCACCTTCAGAGAGTTGGTGTTAATTAAGCGCACTGACAAACTGAGATATTAAATCCCAAACACATTATTTCTCTGTCATGTTTCTAAACCTCTGCACCTCATTGGTCAGGACCTGTACAGTAGCTTGCCTTCTGAAAATTTCACTTTTCTTTTTCTGCTAAGGTTCTGCCTACTGTGTTCTTGGTGCAAAGGCAAAATTTATACTATGGATAACTGCACTTAGCTGTAAAACTAAATGGGTGTGTTCATGCTGTAATATCATTAGCGTGATATCTTTTGTAAATTGGACCTTAAGATGGGGCATATGGTGGTTGCAAGTGATGCACAATTGATGTTCTTGATTGTCCCATTTGAAGTTACACAGAACAGTTTGGGACTTTTGTGTTGGAATATCAGGGACTTTTCTGTGGGACTCCAGCTTTTTTATGCCCCAGTTAATATGCAAACTCCCAAACCTGGAGCTTCACAAATACACAAATACAAGTAATTCAAATGCTGCAACAAATAGTCACTTCTTTTTAATGCATGTCTAATAATTAAGAACTCGATTTGGTTATGAAGCCATTTTTATACTCTAATCTGCTGCTATTCACATGTGTGGGCGATCAGCCAGTAACTAAGAGCGTAAGAGGCAGAAATGCCTCTTTGGATGCAAAAACAAATCAATCACTGCTCTTGGCTTTTAGCCCTCTTCATTGCAGCAGACAAATGACGAAGTAAAGAAAAAAATCAAACAGCACTGAAAGACAATAGCTGCCCTCTCAGGTTTTAGAATATTTTCTACAGTTAAATGAATAAAAGGTGATGGTTTTTTCTTTTTTTTTTTTTTTTTTTGCATAGACTGATGATTTCACCAGTACCCACCTTGAACCCAGATTTTGTTTACATCCACCTGTTTTTATGTGCATTTTCAATTTGTGCGTAAAAAAAAAAACTTTTTTTTTTTTTTTTCAATAAAAGGAGTGTAAATACGCAGTGCTCCCATGAAACAAAGAATAAATATGAACATAGCAGTAGTGGTATTGCCTGACATTCACTGCAGTTGCCTTGTCAATAATGCGGTATTGCAGTTTTGCAGCTATCGTGACAGCCCAGTTGTTTTACCCATTTCTTCTTCAATTGTTTGATGACACCTGATTGGAGAATTGGTGTTTTCTAATATTTGCATAACAGTAGTGGATGGAAATGTGCATTCATTTGCATTTTCTTGGGCAGATTTTCTGGAAATTATTCAGTCAAAATGTGCGTTACACTCGAATCAAAACTTGAAGCACCATGGAAGCACCAGTCTATTGGTGTAACTTTAAAATACAGTCAGAATTATTTAGTTATATTGGAGGTTTTTATTTCTCAGTCATTCTCAGAGGGAATCATTGTGTGCAGAAATGTGTGTTTGTCAGTAAAGGTTTGTACGGTTGACCAGTGTGTGTCACCCTCGTTAGACTGGTGACTTCCTCTGGTGACTCACTCAGCTTACATCTGTACGCAACTCATTTTGATGATGTCATGCATCGTATTGAGGTCATGTCATCGTCTTCCCCAAAATGAGTAATCCTGGTGATGCATGAACACAAAGATGAAACCATGAACCTCTCAATATATACATATACTTAAACTCACATGTCCATGTCCAGCAGTGCAAAGAGATGAAATGTGAAACCAGACATCCTAACGCCATCAACATATTAGAAGATGCTCCCCAGAGGATGTGTGTGTGTGCGTGCGCACACATGTCAATACTTGTGTGTGTCTCTGTGATTGTGGCCCTCATCCCTCTGAGCCTGCATGTAGAGTATGACATCATCTCTGCAAGGTGTGACCCTGCATGTACGGCATCTCTAATGGGATATTAGAAGCCGATCAAGCAGCTAATGTACCAGCATTAGGGAGGAATAAGTCATGTGTGTGTCATGTCTGAGAGAGAGCGAGAGAGAGAGAGAGAGAGAGAGAAAGAGAGAGTGAGAGAGTGAGTGAGTGAGAGAGAGTAGAGTGTAGTGTATGGTTATCACATCAGGGTTGGTCATAAATCAGACAGTACAAGCACCTAGACACCTCCTGTTATTCTTTCTCTCTGCCAGCACATCTGTCTTTACTTTCACTCATCCTCTCCTTCACTGTCTGTCTGCACACCTGAAACACACAAGAATAGATTACACTGAAAAAGTCTTGATGATGAGTTAAATAAACTCAGGGCTTTCAGTTTGAAAATTATTTGTAAAGACTGACAAGACATGACAATGACGGGTACATGTCAGGCGTATATTCCTTAAATATTTGACAGCAGATAAAGACAGTGTAGGACCATGACAAGGCAAATGTTTTACTTTTAGATTAAAGCTTTAAAATCAGACTTTATTGCAGCAATTACAGGAATCAAAGAAACGGGCAGCACTCTGTGATTAAAAAAGACACATTTCAGAGTTGGTTCCCGTCACTCTGTTGTCATAATTCATCATTATCTACTGTAAACCCAGAAAGCAGGTGATGGACAGAAACATGAGAGAGAGGGTCAATCTCAACATAACCCAGTAGAAGCAGTGATTTGGTGATTTGCATATTGTGACATCCAGGTCACAACTGGACTAAACTTGTCCTCTTACTTACTGAGCAGACTTAATTCACTGATGAAGGCAAAAATATGCCGGAAAAAAGATAGTAAGCGGACCTTAAATTAAGATTATATTGTCAAACTATTATTCTAAAGGTCAAGATTGAACTTCATCCCTGGACAAATTTTTGTTGCAGTGTATTTTAGACATCTAGGTTACATTGAAATTCAATTGACTTCAGTTTTGTTTATATAGCCCAATATCACAAATCACAATTTGACTCAGCCCTCTGTCCTTTGACGTCACAGCAGATAAGGAAAAACTCCCCCTCCCAAAAAAGTTGGAGTAGGGGCAGAAAAAATGCACTGTCGTTTCAGTGCTTGAGACTATGAGGCTGCCCCATTGATTGGACATACAAAGATACAGATTCACAATAAAAGATTTATCTAACAGGTTTCAAAATTTGGGGTTCAATACATGTTTAAACAGCTTTTCAAAGACTACATTTTAAGGTATATTTGGGACAGTTGGTGCCACTGACAATCTTAGGATGGCACACCAAAACCAAAGGCCATAACTGAATTTCAGGAAATTCTGTTATGCTGTTGTTGCTGTTTTAGTATAGGCTAGCTGAAAACTATGTCAGTGTGAGAGTAAAGGAATTGCATTTGGTTTCCCATCTTGCAGTTAATGTACAAATTATCTGATGTACAAATACTAATTCTGACACATTCTGAGTTCCACAACAATCCTGTTTTTATGTTATGTGTCTGTATTAGCATATCAGGTGATTCATTGTTCTTCAAGTGGCTACTTTTTCTTAAAAAGACAAAGATACAAAACATTTACTGGGAACAAGCTATATAAAGTTTGAATACTTGAAATGCTTTGCCGTGTGTGTTTTTTGTTGCTGCTGTAGGCAATCCTATTGACAAAAGTTTAAGACCTCAGGATGTCAAAGCTGGATTATTTTAGACTTTTTAATCAGTTTTGTAACATAAATGATGCCCACAAGATCGACAACAACACTTTCATTGTCATTCATATCAACACAATGCAGCTGGAAGCATTATTCATTCGTATTGAATAGAATAGAATAGAATAGAATAGAATAGAATAGAATAGAATAGAACAGAACTATACTTATCCCAAAGGGAAATTCAGCTGTCCAGCAGCTCATCAAAGACAAAAAACTAAATAAAATACATTAAATTAAGTGCACAAATATAGAAAAAAGTTAATTAGAATAAAATTGTCCATTTTACAGTCCAGCCAATTATAGCTAATGTGATGAGTGACTGGATTCAGGAGGTGTTAAACAGTCTTATTGCTGTGGGGATGAAGGATCTCATGAAACGCTTTGTTCTGCAACGCAGTGAGATGAGCTGACTGCTGCTCTCCTGCCGCTGCAGGAGGCTATAGAGAGGGTGTTTGCTATTGTCCAATATAGCTTTCAGTTTGTTCAATGTGCCCCTCTCCACTACAGTTCTTAGTGGGTCCAGTCTCCTTCGAGCACTGAGCCAGCTTTTTTAACCAGCTTGTCCAAATGCTTGCTGTGAGCAGGAGGTAATCCGACAAACAATACTTTCTTATTTACAGACGCAACCTGGGAGAGATTAACTAGGTATTCAAAGTGCATCGATCCCAGCAGTCAGAGGCTTTGAGTGATTTAGTAGCAGAAGCCTGCAGACCTGATAATGACGATGTTACTAGAGGATCATCTTTCCTTCCCGTTTATCTGCTACTGCCTTACTGGAACTGCTCGAACATTTAAGATCAGGTTTCTGGGAGTGAGTGTGTGTGTGTGTGTGTGTGTGTGTGTGTGTGTGTGTGTGTGTGTGTGTGTGTGTGTGTGTGTGTGTGTGTGTGTGTGTGTGTGTGTAAGCCGCTCAGCTCAACAGTCTAATAATGAGAGGTTAACAGAGAGCCAGCCTGGCCATAATAATGTGTAAAAGATTCATTTTAGCACCATGGACAGGCACACTAAAACTGCTGACTGGCTCCGTGACCTTCTCATATCATCACACACACACACACACACACACACACACACACACACGTACACACACACACACACACACACACACACACACACACACACACACACTGATGGAGAGGCAATATGTTCCACCAGGCACAAACTCAAAAGGAGCACACATGCAGTCAACCATGAGTGTGTATGTGAGTGTGTGTCACACAGTGCAGGTTAATGCTGTGAAGCACAGAGTAATTTTCTCTCTGTCGCCGGGCGGCCTCACGCTGTGGAAATGACAACACATTAACTGTTAAACAAGACACCTTAGACCCAAGGGTGGGAGCCGAGAGAGAAAGAGGGAGAGACTGAGAGGGTGGGTGGGTGAGGAAGAGAGAAGAAACAGTAAAGTGACTGAGAAAAGAGAGAATTGTAAAGGGTTTGGTGGGTGGGGAAAATAAGAAGGGCAATTCCCAATGAAGAGGCAGAGCAGGAAGAAGGGAGCGGTGGAGAAAAAGGTGAAAATGGACTGCGGGAAGCAGAAGAGGAGGAGGAGGACATTGATACATCAAATCTAGCAATAAGTGATAACAGTAAATGCAATTATAAATGAGCCAACTCCAAGCCAAATTCAGTCCCTGTCGCAAGTTGTTCATCTTTACAAACACTGATAGAATTTTAGATCATAAAATATAGGGGAAAAAAATCTAAGATGTTATCCTGTAGAGGGTTGTCACTCCAGAATGGCTCACACTGGATCATTGTGGTCTCATTTGAACAGCAGTGTACAGCAGAGGAGCCTACAGAGCACTTTAGATTTACTTTAGAGTATATTTTAAATGCCTCTCACTTCAAGATGTAATTTAGACACAGAGGGAAGAACACATAAAAGCACTTGACAGCAGATAATCTGCCTTTAAAAGGAGTGAAGAGCAATTTGTTTATCATGAGTAGATGGTGAAATGGATGTTGGGTGATGGTGCGATGGGGGGAGAAAGGAGTGGAAGAGATTGCACACGCGTGTTTAAATAACTTATGTGTGTGATTTTATGTGTGATTGCGCATCTGCCTTTATAGCTTCATGTACATCTAAATCCTTGATATAACTTATGGGTGACTTTTGATTTTGATGTTTTTCCTGCGAAGGAATTGCATACAAACTGAGGCTAATTCTGCCTTCTTCTTTTTCTCTGTTTCTCTCAGGAAGTTATTTTGAAGAGAGCAGCTGACCTGGTAGAAGCCCTTTATGGTTTGCCCCATAATAACCAGGTAAGGAACACAGAAACACACACAAATATCCACAAGGACAGTGAAGAAGAGAATTTTACATGTTCCCTGCATTTGTTCATACTTTTTCTTGTTAGTGTCAGTACGTACTGCATTTGTCAAAGTACTGTTGCATGGAGTACACACACACAGTTAGGAGATACAACCACATCATAAAATTGTGCCTTAAACTTTACCCTCTTGCTCATATTTTTGACGCAGATTGTAGTGTGAAATTAAGGAATATTAGTGTATTAATTATACCCACGACTTGCAAAAAACATGTAGTGCATACACATGAATGAGCTGTCATCCATCATTGTCAGCTGTCACTGAACTGTCATCGAGCTTTCATCTGTCTGCAGCTCAAGTGATGTAACTGCAAAATGCAACCAGGTGGACATTCCGATATTTTTGGCATTCTGTGTATTGGGATATACTAAATATTTTCCTGGTATGCTAAATGGTAGTATGACTAATGGAATACACAGATTATTTTACCTTTCGTGTTTGTCATCATCTGTCTTTTGTGCTTTTCTCTTCCTGTAGGAGATCATCCTTAAGCGTGCAGCAGACATTGCAGAGGCTCTCTACAGCGCTCCACGAGGACACACCCAGCTGTCTGGCTCCACCCACAGCAGCATGATGGGGGTAAACTCCTTCACTGGTCAGCTGTCGGTTAACGTCTCGGAACCCCCACAGGCCAATCAGGGTAAGACTTAAGAATTCTCTACTTCAAAACACAGATATACCCTTATTTTAATTTTTTTGTATATTATGGTTTGAGATATATATAAACACATTGACAGGATCTGCTACAACACCCTCTTTTGTCTTACAATCAAATTTGAGTTATTTCTAAACTCAAATTCAACTCAGAAAATTCTATGCATTAATATGGACTAGTGCAGTGCCCGTAGGAAGTATGCATTTCTACAGAAAAGTGGAAGCTTAACTGGATTTTTCATGTATGGCCAAATGAGGCTGTGTTCGATGGTTGGATGTACAAAGAGGTGTACATACTCGTACGTAGTGTTAATAGAGAAACTGTACATTGGGTAAGACATGAACGTACATTGAGATATGGAGGGACACGCAACATCATTAGGTTTCCTAGCTTTCCGTACGCGAACAATCTTGAAATGGTAGCTAGCAAGCACGTAACCCTGCACGCCTGACAGGAAAAACAAACGTTTCCGACCTAGCCATACTTTGGTATGGGAAGTTTAGGCAATGTTTTAGTCAATCTAACCATGTTGTAGCCATGTCAGCAAACACCATGAGCAGATGAGAAGAGCGTGGTGAAACTTAAGAAATACTACTTACCCATGAGATTACTGAAACATGTCATGTTAATGCAAACTGCACCACTTCATCTATTCCTATATGGGGGAGGGACGAAAGGGAATGCCATAACCCCGGGTGTACACTGGATCCGTCGCGTGCGTGGTCCGGCCGTGGCACGGACTCCTCCGCCCTGTGCCGGGCGTGGATGTCTACTGGAAGTGTATCTATAGCAGCGTGCACGCGAGTGGCTGGAATTGACAGATCGCGAGATCATGATGTCACGCAATAATGTGCAGAAACACTGGAGGTAAAAACGCTTGGTCGCGCAGCGTCCGTAAAAAAAATAGACCTGGCGCGTATTTTTAGCGGAGCGCCGAGCCGCTTCTGGTGGAGCAGTTTACATAGACTTGAATGGCCGCGATTAGCTCCAGCACCTTACCTGTCAAGTTTTGGATTTGAAAATAAGGGAAATTTTCCGGCGCTCGCTGCGAGCCTTCCCACCACCCCAACCAAGCTCCAGTATCCCTTACATTTTAAGACAGGTGTACAAGATATCTAAAAACAACTTGTGAACCGCTTACTAACTACAATTAGGTGATCAGAATCTGATAGGCCTACCTGTGTTGACATTGAAATGCTGTGAACATTCCTATGTTATAATACAGCCTAAATGAAAACACAAAGGGTATATGAAGCACACTTATTTATGGTTTATAAAACGGGTGCTTCCCATCCTTAAATGTGAGCCGCGTTCCATGCCGTTGTAAAATCAGTGTAACCCACTGGTAGACCGCAGCGTCTGTGTTGCTTGGCAACCATTCTGTCCACTCGATCTTGCTTGGTGGAAGAATGAATAGTTCTCAGTTTTATTGTTGCATTATTACCAATAAATTGATTATTCTTTTTCGTGTGTGTTTATTTTATGGGCTATATGTAGGGTAACCGTTTTATAAAGCTATAAGCCCAGAGAAGCCGTGAGTTACAGTAGGTGCGTTTACATGGACACTTTTCCTCTTTCCGATTAAATTCATTCCGAATGAGTCTTTCGGGTTAACTGTTTACATGTAACATGATCTAATCCGATCGGGTGTTTACATGAGCCACAGAATAAACCGAATAAACTCGCTGTGACGTTTGCAGTCAACTTTTGGCGGTCAAATTTGTTAAAAACAGTAGAAGAAGAAGCTTTTACTTCCGTAAACAACTGTCAAAATTATCCTTCACTCGCCCGTCTCCCAGTTCGTCTTCCCTCTCCTGCGTACCTGTGTCAGAATGGACCCGTATCGTGTGCTTCTGTCTTTAGTTGTTTTTCTTGTTTTCTCTCTGCTTAAACTACAAACGCAGCAGTTTCTCCTCCTCCTGCGATCTATACGGGGGGATCGGCTACAGCAGGACCCTCTCATACGAACCGCAACGGTTAGCTATATTCCCCTTCCACCACCAAGAACCAGGAGCCAGTGGATGAAGATCAGGAGCAGAGACTGGTGGGAGAGAGTGGTTCTGCTAGAGTTCACTGATCAGGAGTGGAAGCAAAACTTCCGGATGACAAGGCGGTCATTCATGAAGTTGTGCTCTTTGATGCAGGAGTATATGGCCCCGGAGGATGTGACAGTGAGAACCCCAGTTCCGCTAGCCATGCGTGTAGCTGTGGTACTGTACAAACTAGGAAGCTGTGCAGAATACCGGGTCGTGGCAAATCAATTTGGAATCAGCAAGAGCAGCGTAAAAAAATTTGTGTATATGTTTTGTAAAAGTATGGTCGACGGGCCAATAAAAAAACTGATACGTGTGCCGACTGATGAGGAGGCAACGGAGATTGCCTTAAGTTTTGAGGCAGCTCATCACATCCCCCAAATCATGGGACTCATCAATGGGTCACACATCCCTATCCTTCCTCCCTCAGACGGGTATAAAGATTTTGTAAACCGCAAAGGATGGCCATCTTATGTTCTGCAGGGTGTCGTCGATCACAGATGCTGGTAGGTTATTTGCAAACACAAGCTACTGTGGGCCGTAGCCAACGCCAACAAAAAGTCCACCGGCCTCACTTTTAGCTCTCCTTTTCCCTCACCTGTCACGGCTCCTGCACACACACACCCCCGGGTCCCACGCCAGTCCCCGCCCCCTCTCCAAAATAACACATTGTCATGGGAACCACAATGACTGACAGGCTTCTCAGCCTCCAACTGTATGCCACATTCATGAACGTAGGAAAACACAGAACAACATAAAAGATCCCTATCATATCCCGTCACACAAGCACTGAACTTCCCAACAGCTGATCCGCGCTACCTCTACACAGGGACAGAGAGAGGGGGAGACAGAGAGAGAGAGACAGAGAGAGGGAGACAGAGAAATAGAGGGAGGGAGACAGAGAAAGGGAGAGAGAGAGGGAGAGACAGAGAAATAGAGGGAGGGAGACAGAGAAAGGGAGAGAGAGAGAGAGGGAGGGAGGGAGACAGAGAAAGGGAGAGACACAGAGAGAGAGGGAGACAGAGAAATAGAGGGAGGGAGACAGAGAAAGGGAGAGAGAGAGACAGAGAAATAGAGGGAGGGAGACAGAGAAAGGGAGAGAGAGAGAGAGGGAGGGAGGGAGACAGAGAAAGGGAGAGAGAGAGAGAGGGAGGGAGACAGAGAATAATGTATACTGTATCACAACAAAGAACTAACAAAAGTATCACATTTGCTTGTCCCTAGTTTCTGGAACATTAGTTGCAAAATGCCAGGCAGTGCACATGATGCAAATGCTCTGCGACAGTCAGATGTCTTCCAAAAGGCTCACCTGTTGCCAAGGGTAAGGACAGTAAAGTCTGTAAATTGACAATAATATATTTTTGTTGGCTTAAGGCTTAGTTCAGAAGGGTATTAAAATGATGAAATAGCAATACATAATTGCTATAGTAATTAATAATCATATATAAATTTTTTACCAAGTGTGTGAAGACTATTGAGGGGCAGAACGTCCGTCTCTTCATTGTTGGTGACCCTGCGTACCCCCTCTTGGACTGGTTGATAAAGGGATACCCCAACTCTCCTCATCTGACTCCCGAGCAGCAGTCATTTAACGTCTACCTCAGCTCACTACGGGTGGGCGTAGAGATGACCTTCGGGTTGCTGAAATCAAGATGGAGGGTTCTCCAAAAAAGAAGTGACTTTCACTTCACTTTCGCACCGACTGTGATAGCCACCTGCTGTGCACTCCACAACTTCTGTCAGAAGGAGAGAGATTATGGCAACAGCAACTGGCTAGAAGAGACATATGACAGTACCAACAACTCTCAACCTAACCAGCCAGTAAATCATCACTGCAGTACAGGTGGTAGCACTGTAAGGGAGGCATTAACAACATATATGGCAAGCAACTTTCCACTTCGCACAGGGCATCTACATTAAAGGTGAAGTGTGGTAAAGTGTGCGCATAGAGTTAGGTGTTATGGTGCCCATCAACATGATTTTGGTCAGCAACATGCTTTTCAGTATGAGGTAAAAAAAAAAAAAAAAAAACTGTTTTAGGGTGGAGATATCTACAAATGTCTCACTGGTAACTGCATTTGTAGAACATTAATTTAAAAACAAGGCAATTATCAGACACAAAAGCACTTCAATGCTCTTTAATTTTTCTTATTTCTTCTTTAACATTAATGAAGAATTAATGAACCTGTATAAACAGACAGCTATTCACTGACAAGCGCTTTACACTCGATCCTTTATAAATTTAGTGAACCAAGGCCACAAAGAGACCCCTTTACTTCTGCATGTGTGACATGCACAACAGATGGACCAGCTGCTTCCAGTCACATTGTCTTTCCCAGTCTGTGATGACTGAATGTGGATGACTTCTTCTTGAACATTAATTAACATGTAAAAGAATTTTTTTTAACATTCAGAGTTTTGCTACACAAATATTTGAACAAATATGTGCTTCTTTCATCTTAAAATATAGTGTTTAAACAAACAACACCAAAAAAATATATGAACAATAAATATTTTAACTTAAGAGTCACATTCTCTAGTATTCAATCCAGGTCATGGAAGTGATAGTCAGAGTTGAAGTTCTCATAGTTTGGGTTCTTGTGGGGAAAGTGAGCAGGCCCACTGTAGCCAGAGTAGGGATGCTGAGGCGGATAGGAGTGTACTGGAGCTACTCCCGGCTGGGGTGGAGGAGTTTGCGGGAAGATGGCCCTTAGACCCTCGAAAAGTTGTCCAACGAGGCGCTCATTTGCGCGTGAGTTTTCTTCTACAAACTTTGACAAGAGCCTCTCTTCCTTTTCTAGACGTTTTTCCTGTTGCTCTTCCATCCATGTGTTTTGCGTTTGTTGCATGTTCTGCCAGAATGTTTGTTGTTCCATAGACCAAGTGTGCATTGCTTTGGCATATCCAGATGAGTTCTTTGCTGATCCTAAAATGTTGTAAACAACCATTAGTTTGTGTTTAAAAAACATTTACATTTCATACAAAGTAAAAAAAATGTTTTCAACAAACTGAATGTGTCTTCATTCATCAGCTCAATTTGTGTCCATTAACAAAGTTAGGCAAGGCACGGCAATTTAATTTTATAGCCCATTTTTACACACAGGTAGTTACAGTCACAGGAAAATCCTTTTAACAGGGAACAAATTGAGGAAACCTCAGGGTGAGCAACAGAGGAGGGATACCTCACCCAGGACAGGTAGAAGAGATGTGCAATAGATGTTGTATTCCATAGGTTCTCAAAGTGTGGCCCACAGAAATGTTTCTGGCGGCCTGCGAGGAGTTACACTTAAGTTTTGCCAGATTTAGCCCAATTTATTAATTAAAATGTGTTTATTGCACATTGCTGTATGTAAACCAATAAATGTAAACTGTAGAGATGCACCTTGGTCATTAAAATGATAACAAATGTTTTTTTTTTTTTTCTGTTTTCAATTTTCCCTCCCTTTGGCAGCCCTCAGTCTGATATTGGCTTCCTAGATTGGCCCTCAGCTATCAAAAACCCCTATTGTATACAAACAAGAAAAAGTCACTTACTCCTTCTGGAGGTCTGTGGCTCTGTGGGGGTCTGGTGACTTTCCTCTGCAACTTCCAGGATGTTGTCGGTCCCTTCAGGGCTGGAATCATCATCTAAATTGGAAATATAAAATATATCATATATTTTTACATATAAATTGTGGGGTTGCAATCCACTCGAGAAGAGTCAAGTTAACGTTTAGTTGCTTTAACCTGACGAAAACAATTAAGGCATATGAAAGATTCGTATGTAAGGGTAACGTACAGTACACATCACTAATGACAAAGCCATTTTCTTGAGTTACGTTACGTTACGTTACATTAAATTGTGGTGGATGACAAATGCTGCTAAGACGCATCTCAAACCTCTATCAATCCCTCTGAGACATACAGAGCAAACACAGTGCCACTACTGCACCAACTATGAAAGAATATAGTCATATTATACATCAAATTAAACAGCAGAAGAAAAAAGGCCGCGCTGTAACTTAAGGTAAACTTACCGGACATGCTAACGTTAGCTACGTTAGCTTCATCAGCATCGACATCGACATCATCAAAACCAACATCCACGCCGTGCTCTGCAACGTTGGAAAGTGGCCGTCCACCCATTAATTCGTCCATTTCGTTATAAAATGGGAAGTTGCTCGGGTCGTAGCCGCTTTTATTGTTGTGGGCCTTAGCCTTGTAGTAGGCCGTCTTCAGAGTTTTCCATCGGTTTCTTATTTGTTCAATACTTCGGTCTTGCCCGGCTTCTTTCATTTTTTCGTGGACTTGTTTGAATAATTCTGTGTTCCTTGTTTTCCTGCCGTCGAGTCGATTAATGATGTTTAATTCGTTGAGGATTCTTAGTAAAAACAAACTCTCCGCTGAGGACCAATTTTGCTTCGCTGCCGCCATCTTAGATTCATCAAAGTGACGTCACCACAGAGCATGCGCAGTAACGGCGCAGCCGCACAACAAACCGATCGAGTGTTCACATGACACTTCTTTCGGTTTAAAGAAGGTTTATTCCACCTCTCTGAAACCGATTGAAATTTCATTCGGTTTGGGCATGTTTCTTCCGATTGAGGTGTTTATATGGAGTAGTTTTAATCGGTTTGGGCTTTTAAACCGAATAAAACTGGAATATTTGTGTCCATGTAAACCCACCTAGTGATTTTACAATGGCGGAGGGGCCCTGAACGCCCCTCAGCCGTTGTAAAATCACTGTAACTTACGGCTTCAAGGGGCTTCTTGCTTAAACATATTTTCAGTTCATAATGTGCCCATCCTGCTCCTCTTTAGGAAAGTAAATTCGCTGTCCCATTTTTCGAGATATTTACAGGACTTCTTTGTTTTTTGGCAGGAATGCCTTCTCCTTCAGTCACATCCATCCATCTCTCTCTTTTGTTGTTCCGGGTTTGTTCCTGCAGTTGGCACTAACCTCGCGACAACTGCCACCCAGGCTACTGCAGGTCGCAGCTCTCGCGAGGCTAGTGACAGTTCAGTTTGGAGGGGTAGAGGAATGTTGTTGTTTTTTTATTATAATACGGGAGATTTACTGGAGAATACTATTACGGGAGGACGGCGGGAAAGAGGGGTAAAATACGGTAGTTTCCCGGCCAAAACGGGAGACTTGACAGCTATGTCCAACACCCGCGCCGTGGCTGAATCGCCCACTTGACGGATCCAGTGGACATCCGGGGTAAGCGTGTGCAAAGTTTTGGGTGACCCAGAGCGGTATAGCAGTAGGTAATTTGATCTTGTATTCCGTGAGGCGTGGCTACAGCTGCATCAGAGAGCGCGACAGGCTGACTGGTTACACGGAGGTGTATGGGATTTAAACTTTTAATGATAACGTTGTGAATATCAATCCAAAAAATTCAAAATGACGGATGCACAACATCGTGCCATGCGCAAGCCATATCCGAAAGTTCAGGTCGATCTGACAAACAGTCACAGAGATATGCGCGCCACACAGACACACAGACTGACAGACACACAGACGCACAGACTGGCAGACAGAGATTCCTTGCTTTATAGATAGATGTGTAAACAGCCAATTAAACTGCTTTGTTCTGATACCATTTTGATATAAGCCTCACAAAGCCTTGCAGCTATTCTAAAATTACTGCAAGATGAAACTGTGTATCTTGTTAAATGAAGTATTTTACCACTGGAAAGATCGTCTTTTTATAAAACCAGGCTGTCTTTGCAGAAGAAACATGCAAATACTTGTTAAATTGGTGTTAAATGACCAGAGAAAACAGAAAAAAGAGCTGTGGCATTTGCTAAAAGGGAAAAAAGACTTAACTTCCACAATGCATTGCGCCACACCAGACCAACAACGCTCCCACTAATGAGTGATGTAATGTGAGGTTGTCTGTTTTGACACAGGAAGCAATACGGTGGCCAACTGGTAATAAACAATCTCAAGTTACAGTTGAACTTAAAAAATCTTGGCTTATATTTCACCAGTACATCTTCATTTAATTGCTTTATCTCTCTTTTCAGCGTCTGTTTTTACAATACAGGAAAAAATACGGCACCCACTTCCTGATCACAAACTCTCATATTACAACCAAACAGTGCACTATGATATCTTTCTGAAAACATTTCAGGTGAGAAATAGGCAATAGAGTAACAGAATCTTGGTTCATATCTGATCAATGCAGCTTAGTTATACCATTTGATCAGAGTTTGGTCTGTATTTGAGAGTGAGAGAAAGATGCAGCTCTCTCTCGATCCCCTTCTTTACTTTTCGTGACCATGGTGGTGGATTAAGAAAATACGTAAATACGATCTGTGGTTAGAGCAACAGCCCTAGAGCCAGGGGAAGTCCACTGGATGACATGAGAAATAAGCAGGAAGATCTGGGCGCTGGTCATATGAAGGAAAGTTTACCACAGTTCATTTACACATACTACCCACATCATTATGATGATGATGTGAAGCTGGTTGAAAAAGTAAGCAAAGTATCCCTTCAAAAATAAAAACGCTCAGGTCATTTATTGGTCAGCATTACTTTATTACATATTACTTTCCAACCCAAACCCACGCAGAACAGCTAGATCTATTCTGCGAATGATCTGCGTTCACTTCAGGCTTAGGTCTTTGACCAGTCACCACATGCTCCTCTTCCTCTCCACCACACTTCCCATAGGTTTTGTGCGCAGTAGCAGTAGTGTGTCTCCTCATGGTTACGTGCCCAGCTCCACGCCTCAGCAGACTGGTTACTCTTCAGTCACCAGCACCATGAACGGCTACGCAAACAACACCGGCATGACCAACCTGGGAGGCTCGCCCACTTTCCTCAATGGCTCTGCAGCCAACTCGCCTTATGCTAGTAAGTGTACATGTGTGCATTTACACAAAACACATGAATATACACACACACACTTCACTTGTACCAAACTGTACAGAAATTACTTATAATAGAGTAATTTTAGCTGCCACCAAGCTACTTCAAAATGCAGCTACATAGCTACCAGTTTGATTAGAGGTGCTCAGCACTGCATACATGCATGCAGATCTTACACACTGTGCCCACACACATCTGTGGACAGGAAGTGAAAGTCTCAGATCTGCTGAGTAGAGATTCCCCCATGGGCCTTTCTGTCTCTGTGTCTTCAAAAACAATCACCAACTCCATTTTGTCCCCTGTCCATCTCCTCCCTCTTTCCCTTGCCTCCTTTCATCTGACAGCCACACCTCTTTTCTCTTTGTTGGTTAACTGGATCCCTTAGCAGAAAAATAGAGAAAGATGGAGAGAGAGAAAGAGGGATTCACAGAGATGTTGTTTGCTGATATTTTTCTCACTGGTGATGATGATGATGGAAAATGAAGATTTGACTCTGGAATGGAGTGGAGTGGAACCTTTAGGTGTCACCTCTTATAAAAGCTCATTATAAGCCACAGTTTAAAAAATACACTACATGGCTAAAAGTGCATGTACACATGAACATGAACATTAATATGTGATTTATAAACATCTCATTCCTAAACAATGGGCATCAATATGCCTCTATAACAGCCTCCCACTCTTTGGGAAAATTTTCAGCGTGATGTTGGAACCTGGCTGCAGGGACTTTCTTCAATTCAGACACAAGAGCATCGGTGAGGTCGAGCAGTGGCCTGGCTCACAGTCTGGCTGCTAAAATCAATCCCAAAGGCGTTGGATAGGGTTTAGGTTAGGGCTGTGCAGGTCAGTCAAATTCTCTCACATAAAACTCTTTTGTTATGATCCTGTGTTAAAACACAGGGCACATTCACACCAGGATAGTCTGAGAGACTCAGTTCGATTGGGCAGAGAATGCTGAAAAATGTCACACTTTTATTTGGTTCGGTTCACTTTCACACTGCACTTTTTAAAGCGGACCTAACCGCCTGGACAACATCACGCATTTACAACAGCAGCTTGTTTGGGGGCGGTATTGCCTGAAACGACCACTGACCAGGAAGAAAAGAAGAATGAGGAAGAAGAAACCCTGGCTCATGGATAGGCCAGGAACGAAAACGGAAATCCATCCCCTTCAAGCAAGATTTATAGTTGTGCGTAGACCCTACGCACGTTGCCTATGCACATCGTCTACACCGTTGTGAGCATTTTTACTTGAGCGGTGGTGTTTCTGTGTCACTCTGCAGTTACTCCTCCAAAACGCTAGTCAGCAGCAAAGGTTTCTGTGAAGTGCTGTTAAGTTTAGTTGATTCAAAACACATTAAATATGGCTTAATAGAGACTGTTTCAAACACAAGTACACAAATCAGCTTGACTTTAACTCGCAGCATTCACAGAATAATACTTGTGTTAATCCGTTTTCATTTCATTACATTTTCCCCACAAATACAACATGGTAACATTATTAGCACAAGCCTATAGCATTTTACATTGTATAAATTAGCCTAGCAACTAGCGATCTTTTCCTCCTCTCGTATAAAGCCAGGGACAACAGCAACATTTAACAGAGGTAAAGGTGAAATTACTGGCAGTTAAACTCAAGAGGGTGTGAGATTGAAACAAACTTGTTGTATTAGGTAAGATGATTTATTTAGCCATTGAGATCTTTAGCAGAAATGGTTTGTTATTTCCTTTCACACAGGCAGAGAACATACATAGTGGTTGGCCAGTAGCTGTTGTCTTTGCTGCGTGTTGAAATGCAACTTTTTCAATGAGACACAAGTGATCCGAGGCAATGCAATGGTCAGTTCTGTGATGTCAGCTTGGTGTGTTTGGGCCTTTAAGCACATAAGTAGGTGGACAGGGTTGTCATATTGTATATTCCCAAAAGGCCAATTTTAAGCAACATTTTGTCACATATCAAATTCAAATTTCTTTGACACAACATCTTAAAAACATGTAATGTATATCATTATGTATTTCATATTGTGGAGAATTCTGAATGTCATTGATGAAACAGTAAGTTGGAGCCTCATGTTAAATATAGTAAACATTATCTGCCTCTTTCCTTTATTTAAATCCTTTATTCTTAATCCACCTTTTTCTTCTTTATCCCATCTCTCTCCTTCCTTTCTCCTTACTCTTCTTCTCTCCCGTAAAAAAAATAATTACCACCACCCCAGTTGTACCCTCCAGTCCCACTATGGCCTCCTCTACCTCTCTCCCCTCCAACTGCTCCTCCTCCTCTGGCGTCTTCTCCTTCTCCCCGGCCAACATGGTGTCGGCGGCCGTTAAGCAGAAGTCTGCCTTCGCTCCAGTGGTCAGGCCCTCCTCCTCCCCTCCGCCTTCCTGTACCAGCGCCAACGGCAATGGGCTCCAAGGTAATTTACCATGACAACAGTCAGTCAGTCAGAGAATGCTTAGCGGGAGGGGTTCCCCAGCAGATATTCTGCCATTAGAGTCCCTGTAACATCCTTCTCTGGTCTATCAGTACGTGCAAATACTCAATCGGTCCACCACTTTGGTCCAGACTAAAATATCTCAACAACCTTTTCATTGATTGCCATGAACTTTTTTATAGACACTTACACTACGTTTACACGTAGCCGGCTATTTTCATAAACGGACATTTCACCCTCTCCATTTTCAAAAATAATTTCGTGCACGTGTCCGTTTTCAGAAAACTTTGCGTTTACACCAACCCGTGTATGTATGCCGTCTCACGCAGTCTACCCTCGTTGGACAGGTAATACAAGGTGCAGGCAACTTTTTTTATGACACTGACAGGAGACCGCATGACGGTCATCTCACCCTCGATGTAGGGACACAGCAAGTCCGAGAGTGACAGCAGTGATGACCGCAACATCCTAAAATTTTCACGCCACTCCTCCGGGACAACCACTTAATTTTCGAAGTTCTCCCACCAGACAGCAGTTCTCCCAGGACGGACCCAAAACTGGCGACGCTGGTGGTGACACGGACTGGCTCTTCGTGTTGGAGGGAGGAGAAGTTGTTGCTGAAAAATTGCGGACCTCCGAGCACTCATCCGTCTCTGGTCCTTGATATAATAGAGCAGCTGTATTTGCAAATGCAAACATATGAAGAGGGCTTGCACCAACATAAATGTGGCTGCTACTCTGAAGGCATCCATGATCACCATAGCAACATGTAAACATAGGTTGCACTTTTGACGCGGGTGCAAGTTCTGTCGCATAATGTGACGTCTGCTGCCTGTGTTTTCTCTGCTCAGTTTACATGCAAACGTGCAACCGGAGTTTTCCAAGATCTCCACTCTGGCCGGAGTTTTTAGAATGAATCGTTTTCAGAGGCAAATTCTCTGTTTGCGTGTAAACAGAGGGCACAAACGAAGGGATATGTCTCCGTTTCTAAAAATACCCATGTACGTGTAAGCAGGGCATTATGGTCCCTAATGGGGGAATCATAACAACTTTGGTGATGCTTTTCCTCTAGTGCCATAATGAGGCTCATATTTGTCTTGTTTTTTTCTGAAATGTCCTCACAGTTATTGAATGGATTGCCATGAAATTTCAAACACGTATTCATGTTACCTTCAGGATGAATTGTAAAACTTGATTGATCCCTTTACATTTAATCCAGTTTGGTCCAGTTTGTCCAACATTTTGGTTTATGACCAAATACCTGCAAAACTAATTCCCATCAGCTTCAGCATTACATGGTGTTTATAGCTACGTAGCAAATCTTAACATGCTTACAGACCGCACTAAAACACTGTTTACACTTGGGTTTGTAAATGCATTTCAGTGATCCGGACACAGCCTAGACCAGGGTTTTATTTAATTTTTAAAAATTTTATTTAAATTTTTTTTAAATATTTTGTCTACTAAAATGTACATCAGACATCTTGCTTGGCACCTTTTCCTCTAAAAACATCACTAGCAATGGCTACAATAATCCAAAATAGTCCAAATCCAAAAAATGAAATGTCTCAGGGGAAATTAGGGAAGGTAATAGTGAGTGGGCAAATGCATTTGCTTTCATCGGCAACGTTGCAAAGTTTAAGTACCAAAAACCAAAAATAGCCCACTGCAGAACAGCCACCCTCTGCTAAAACATAATGACTGCTCATTTAGATTTACACTTAACAAAAATATAAACGCAACACTTGTTTTTGTTCACATTTGTCATGAGCTGAGCTTTTTATATATACACAAAAGACCATTTCTCTCAAATATTGTTCACAAATCTGTCTAAATCTGTGTTAGTGAGCACTTCTCCTTTGCCGAGATAATCCATCCCACCTCATAGGTGTGGCATATCAAGATGCTGATTAGACAGCATGATTATTGCACAGGTGTGCCTTAGGCTGGCCACAATGAAAGGCCAGTCTAAAATGTTCAGTTTATCACACAGCACAATGCCACAGATGTCGCAAGTTTTGAGAGAGTGTGCAATTGGCATGCTGATTGCAGGAATGTCTACCAGAGCTGTTGCCCATGAATTGAATGTTCATTTCTCTACCATAAGCCATCTCCAAAGGCGTTTCAGACAGTTTGGCAGTACATCCAACCATCCTCACAACCGCAGACCACATGTAACCACACCAGCCCAGGACCTCCACATCCAGCATGTTCACCTCCAAGATCGTCTGAGACCAGCCACCTGGACAGCTGCTGCAACAATCGGTTTGCATAACCAAAGAATTTCTGCACAAACTGTCAGAAACCGTCTCAGGGAAGCTCATCTGCATGCTTGTCGTCCTCATTGGGGTCTCGACCTTACTGCAGTTTGTCGTTGTAACCGACTTGAGTGGGCAAATGCTCACATTCGATGGCGTCTGGCACGTTGGAGAGGTGTTCTCTTCACGGATGAATCCCGGTTTTCACTGTTCAGGGCAGATGGCAGACAGTGTGTGTGGCGTCGTGTGGGTGAGCGGTTTGCTGATGTCAACGTTGTGGATCGAGTGGCTCATGGTGGCGGTGGGGTTATGGTATGGGCAGGCGTATGTTATGGACAACGAACACAGGTGCATTTTATTGATGGCATTTTGAATGCACAGAGATACCGTGACGAGATCCTGAGGCCCATTGTTGTGCCATTCATCCACGACCATCACCTCATGTTGCAGCATGATAATGCACAGCCCCATGTTGCAAGGATCTGTACACAATTCCTGGTAGCTGAAAACATCCCAGTTCCTGCATTGCCAGCATACTCACCGGACATGTCACCCATTGAGCATGTTTGGGATGCTCTGGATCGGCGTATACAACAGTGTGTTCCAGTTACTCCCAATATCCAGCAACTTCGCACAGCCATTGAAGAGGAGTGGACCAACACTCCACAGGCCACAATTAACAACCTGATCAACTTTATGCAAAGGAGATGTGTTGCACTGCGTGAGGCAAATGGTGGTCACACCAGATACTGACTGGTTTTCTGACCCCTCCAGACCCCCCCAATAAAGCAAAACTGCACATTTCAGAGTGGCCTTTTATTGTGGCCAGCCTAAGGCACACCTGTGCAACATTCATGCTGTCAAATCAGCATCTTGATATGCCACACCTGTGAGGTGGGATGGATTATCTCGGCAAAGGAGAAGTGCTCACTAACACAGATTTAGACAGATACGTGAACAATATTTGAGAGAAATGGTCTTTTGTGTATATAAAAAAAATTTATGAGTTCAGCTCATGAAAAATGGGAGCAAAAACAGAAGTGTTGCGTTTATATTTTTGCTCAGTGTATTAGTAATATTGATAGGCTAAACTTGACTTAAAAGGCTGTTTTACATTTATTATGAGGCTCAAATATGTTTTGTGGCTCCAGACAGATTTTTTTTTTTTGGCCAAAAATGGCTCTTTTGATAGTGAAAGTTGCCGACCCCTGGCCTAGACGTATGAACATTTACACCGGTGTCTGCCATGTGTCCAGCTGACCTCTTTTGTTCAGATTTCATTGCTGCCTACATCACTTCCATTAAAACAGTGATACTCAACTTGCAGGCTGGGGGCCAAATCTGACCCACAATAGGGTGCTTAGTGGCTCGCAGACCATTTTCTAATTTACAATCAAAATAAACTGATTCACACTAGATTCACTACTAGTTTTTTTACTTTTCATGTAAATAAGATGCCAAAGTGAATTAAAAGCATTAAAATAGAGCTTGTTTATTTAACAAAATGTTCAGGAAGGCTCCCCAGGACCCCCCCAGCAGAGGTCCAGACTAACTAATGCCTGTTTATTAACCGGCCTCCAGCCTCTTGTCATTTTGCACGTTAAGTATCCCTGTGCTAGAATGTCAAAGGGCCCTACCCAGTTATTTTGTCCACGCTCTCTATAGTCACATTAGCAGTTGTTTCGTTACAGCTGAGATATCGCTGTCAGCTGATTTCAACACGTCTGGCAAAACAATGAACGGTCACGCAACTAACTTGTAAAATGGGCAAGTTACAGAACAGCAAAACAACCACCACACACCACCACACAGATGCCCCCCAGACCACCTCAGCAAGTGATTTGGAAGTTATTGGATCACAATGTGTCTTGGTGATCATTTACACTTGTATTTAGTGCTGTCCACTTGTGATCTGATTGCATAAGAAGCATTTTAAAACCAAGTGTAAACAGGGTAAAGATGGTTAACATGAAAGAAATTATACCTGTTAAATTTCAGCATGTTAGCATACCAAAACAACAAGATATAAACTGTTATGAGTGTTTTGTCTATTAAATCTGTCATGCAGAGGACAATATGGACAATTTTATCCAAGTCAACTTGTTATATTACTTCACTCTTTGGATTAACAGTTTGTTTCATTCTCTCTCCTCCCTCCTGTCTTTCTCTTGGCTTTTAACCCTTCCTTGTTTTTATTCCTCTGACCTCACACCCTTTCTTTGTCATGTCTCTGTCCCTGTCTTTATCTTGCCTGTGTCTCTACCAGATCAAACATTTGTGGACTCTAGCAAGTACTCAACAGCCAGCTCCCTACAAGGCCTGGCCTTCACCTAAAGTATGTCCCTCAATATCACTTCCTCCAACTTTGTTGACTAATATCATTTGCAACTTTCAATAAACTGGCTGATTCCAATCAAATAATGATTGTCTTGCATGTTAGATATCTTTTATCCCTGTTTCTGATCTTTCCCTCACTTTGCTGATTGTTTACCTCTAACTCCTCTTTCATGTCTTACTTTCATTTTTTCAGTCTCCATCTTCCCTCTGTCTCATTATCACCTCTCCATCCTCCCTCTCCTTAACTTCCATTCACATCCCACAGCACAGGTGCAGTGAGATGTCGTTTTATATTGGCTGGGAAATAAGGCAGGAAGTCAGATATTTACAGAAACCACAAAAAAAGACATTTGGCAGAGACAATTTATTTCTCATCACTGGTTTTGTTTAGCTGTGTGTGCATTTGCTCATGGTGTGTGTGTGTGTGTGTGTGTGTGTGTGTGTGTGTGTGTGTGTGTGTGTGTGTGTGTGTGTGTGTGTGTGTGTGTGTGTGTAGAGAGAGAGAGAGACAGCATATGCGGGGGTGTGGAACTCAAAGCTGAGTCTAAAAGCACAGCTGAAATAAACACTCCCCACTTACAGCTTACACATACACTTTCCTCTGTCACACACACTCGGTGATCACACACTGGCAGCATACTAGGGAGCGATCAACAATGACAGCTGTTCGACTCTCTTGACAGTTTATACTGGCAGTATACCTGCTCTGTGGTGTGTGTGTGTGTGTGTGTGTGTGTGTGTGTGTGTGTGTGTGTGTGTGTGTGTGTGTGTGTGTGTGTGTGTGTGTGTGCGTGTGTGCTTCTGAGACAAAAAGTTAAGTTTTCACTCTCCATCAAATCAAATATATAAAAAGCATACATTTAATCATTTCTCAAATGTGCGTGCGTGCGTGCGTGACTTTGGGCTGGGCTCTGTCTGTCACATGTTGACACCCATCCCTTGGGTTTAAATACAACACACACCATGATGCAATCTGTCAAGCACACACACAAACATACAGTAAAATACGCCAACTGTTCCTGCACAGAATTAAATGTGTGTGTGTGTGTGTGTGTGTGTGTGTGTGTGTGTGTGTGTGTGTGTGTGTGTGTGCGTGCGTGCGTGAGAGAGAGCATCACCAAGAGCCAACTTATATTATGTGTCCCCGCTCGATTTTACTGATTTATTTGTCTATTGATGTTTTAAATGTCGCTGCAGTCACACAGCTGCACAGATGGGAAAACATATTGATGTATTTACGAGGGAATTTTTTATGATGATGAAAAATATTTGGCTGTGTTTTGAGAGTTTTTTTCACTCCCCCTCTCCGCTTCTCTCTCTGCTTTTTCCACCCAACAGCAATCCCGGGAATGATCGCACCACCCATGTAAAAGTGTGAGTGCATGACTGTGCGTGTGTTTGTGTGTGAGGCTGTGTGTGAGATGAACCAAGCACACTCACACCGATCCCGGCGGAGGATTTCGGTGTGACTCAGACTCCGGCCGGGGATGGAAGCAGCTGTCCCGATCTGAAGGAACAAACCCAACTCAGGCCCTTTCTAACAATAAAGCGACTGCAAAAAACAGACAAAGAACAAAAAAAACAAAGTATGTTTACAAGGAAATAAGTTGTTTAGACTTTGTACACCTTGATGCTTTTATAGGAGAACGGCCACGCCTACATTATGACTCTCCATGTACACAGAAAGTGTATTTATTTCGGAGAGAATCAATTTCTTCCCTTGAGTGATTTTTCTTTTTGTGCAACAGTTAACATGTGATAATCATCTTCTGACTGTATCTCACATGGGGGATTTTCTATTTATGAATTTTGGTCATTAATGAAGGAATATAATGTGAAGAATACCTGACGATGATGGTGATGACGATGAAGAGGCTGCAGGATTCATGTGGGGTCGAATCCAGCCGACACTGACAAGCCAAACCAGACACACACTTTAATTTCTCATTGCCAAATCCACACCGCCATCACTCTCTCTGCACAGACACTTAGACAGCGAGGTCTTCCTCTGCATTTAATCAATCAGATGAAGGATTGAGATGTTGCAGTTTTAGCCGTTCGCCATGTTTGCTTTGAACTCACTTCACATCTGCACTGCTGCTCCAGTGTGCTACATTTTCTAGATAGAGAAAATCGGTCTTTCAGGTGCAGAGAGAATCAAAATCCAATCATCTAACAAACCAAGAAGAAACATATTTTCACCATGCAAGATTCAAGAATTTAGACTTGCTGCAGTTCAGATTCAGGACAGATTTGAGGAGCTGACTGTAAAAGGGCCATAAATAAGAGCATGAGTGTGTGTTCACTGGGTGCCAACAGCAGCTTCACTCTTGAATATTTGACCCAACAGCTCTGCTTGTGAGTCTGTCCCCCAACCCTGTTACCTTATGATCTGTTACAAAGTCGGACACCGCCACAGCAACCTCTATAAGAGGGGGAACATGTCTTAAAGACTGCTGCCTATTTTGAGTTTGATTTTGTTGTGTGAGGGTTACCTTCTCAAAATGTTTGTCTTAATACATAAATCCTTATTTCTGTTTGTTTTTTCTTTTGGTATGTCCTTATATTCTTCCTGCCATCAGGCGGCCAATCAGATTGTGTGTCTGTTGACACCTGCCCACATATCTGGTGTGATCGACAACTTGAGTGAGAAAATAATCTAATGGTGTGTCTTAAATGCTGCACTACAAAGAATGTCATATGTATAAGTGAGTCTTAAAATCCAAATTTTTGGTAATTTTGTGAAAACATCTTCCACTGAGGTTTCAAATCTGCCCCTTAATTAAGTTCATTTTTTTCTTTTTTTTTTTTTTTTACAGTGCAACTGTATATAATTGAACACCATCTCACCGTTATTGTTTCCCATTTTGCACTTGTTTTCTTAAGAAGTAAAACATTTCCAAACGAAAGACTTTTTTGCAGCGCAGGACAAGTAGCCAGCAACATGTCTTAAATACCTGGTGTGCAACAACGAGAAAAGTAGCTTATGATTTGTTGTCACTGTTCCCTTAGCCCTGCAGTGTGTGTGCTTCAAAAGTCTTACTTAATTTCCGATTGTGTTAATTTTGCCAAAGCCCTTATTTGGAACATTAAGGCCTAAACAGTCTTATGCCACAGTTTCTACGCTATTTGTCTTTTCTTGTCATACACAGTCAGAAACTGTGAGAATGCCATATGTCAGTACAATTGTCAGTGTCAGTTTTATACCAGCCAAAGGTACAGTTCATAATTCATTAGTGCATCTTTGTTGTTTGTTCAGATTGATGACATTTGCCACAAATAGAAACTATATAAAAGTAAATTTGGATTCTTAACTGGACAGAAAGCCTAACTAGCATCTTGTGCAGATAAAGTAAATCCCAACTATTTGATAAACAAGAATCAGTTGCCTGAGTCCATCTGGCCCATAGACTGTATATAAAGATGGATGACATGTCTCTGCGTCCTCCTACTATACAAAAATGCCAAAATATCCTAGATACAGCCGTCACCATCATGTGCTGGTAACACAATTTGGAGCCTGAGGCCATGCAGTAGTGATCCCTGTGGTATCGAGTTCCCACCTATACACCCACACAACCAATCGCGTCAAAATCTTGATGTTACATCCCCACTTTTTAGGATCAAATCAGTTAAAACCAAACTTATCAGAAAAATGAACCACCAGCGTGATAAGAACTACCCAAAATGCCAGAAACCATCCTTGACAATTATTTGATGTGTACTTCGATCTTTAAATTTGGCTCATGTCTGCTAACACAAAGGGGCCAGGGTTTACATACTGTAGACATCCAACAGGGGGCGATTGAGATGTTTAGTCTTCACTTTTGGGGAGCTGTCTTGCCATCCATCTTTGTTATACAGTTTATGGTCCAGCCTTGGATGTTAATGCCTGATCAGAAAATGGTAGAAAATAATAAACATCCTTCAGTTTTTAAAGCTGAACCAAATCAGTGGAAGCCACTTCATTTGACAGGAATACAAATTGGATGAACTTTAAGGTATGTGTTAAAGAGTTTGAAAAAAAATTACACAAAATTTTTCTGAGATGAAAAAAAAATCTGAAACCCAGAAAACTCACATCCTGAAAGATGTGCTCCTTGCTTCGCCTCTCATGTCTGAGGATTTGAACGTTATTAAGACATCTTATTTGCTCTTGTATTATTGTGTCTGTTTATTAAGAGCCATACTTCCACTGCTAATTTCAATCAAACTAAAATAAGTCATGTTTTTTTTCATTTGTACAGTAAGTCAAATAAGCAGGAGAATTTTTTCATTCTGTTGTTGTTAAAGGTTGCATAATTTAGTTGTGTTAATAGGTGTAGAGTTCATAAATATGTCATTATGATTACCTGTGTTTGTCTTCCATGTGATGGACTTGAAGATGGAACAGAGCTGCTTAATGAAGGCTTTCTCCTGCAGCCACTTCTCCTGCTTCAGTCAGGTTTTCTGTCCTCTCTTTGCTCTCTTTCCCTCCTCCACCATGTTTTGATTGTGCTTTTAATACTCTGTATGTTTGCTCTCTTTTTTTCCTTCCCCTCACAAAAATGAGCCACCTATTTATTTTATATTAAATATGGGTCTGTAGACCACTTTTCTGTTTGTGTCTACATGTGAGAGTGCCTGCAACTGTGTGTGTGTGTGTGTGAGCGTGCGTGTGTGTGTCTTCATTTTTCTTGGAAAGAAAAATGTGATGTTTTAAAGCTAAGGGATGTTTTTATAGTACATATATAAATACCTGTACAGGAAGGAGTACATAGAGGGTTTGGTTAAAAGACGTATGATTATGATCTGAAGCACAACAACAGTAACAACATTTATCATGGCTTGTCTGCGTTCAAGGCTTACAGTGGTGGTCATCATTCATACACACATCATCAGCAGTGTCAGTGCGGAGAAGAAGAGTACAGAGGAAACTACTGTAAGATGATAGTGTTGATTCTTTTTTCTATTTTAAACTTTGAAGTGTAAAATAACTTTTTGAGTCTCACTATATTTAATTAAAGTTCTTTCTTCTCTGTGAAAAAGGTGTCATTGTTTCACTTTGTTGCACTGTCACTTAAACTGCAGGATAATGTGGTGAGAGCCACACATGCCAGAAAGACACGTGAGGATGCAATTAAGGGAACTGAGATGCATCAGTGCAGTTTTCAGTGGAGAAATTTCAAGTCTATTTCTCTGCAGGAGGTGCAGGGAGGAGTCAGGCCATTACAAAGATTCAGCTCACCTTTGTTAACTGCCTGAAAACTCTATATAAACTTTCTTTCGACAGATTGCATTTAGTTTTGCCTCTCTTCACTTCTGATAAACCTAGTTTAGTTTACAGCTCATGTGTCTCAGCTTTTTGTCCCAGCTTGAGACCTTCAGCTTTATGACACATACTAAAAAGCCAAAGAAGCATGTCTTCAATTGTTTCTGTTTAATGTACCTGCTGAGAGTGATGGAGTAAAAGAAAGTCAAGGAAGTTAAAGATCTGCGATGAAAGAATGAATGAGGGGTCAATGATGAACGAACAATGAGTCAGTAAAAAGTGATTGTCTTTATCATGCATTGTGTGTCACCAAACAACCCTGAATTCATGCTCCATGATGCCAGGGAGTCAAAACCAGAGCACCAAAACTCAAAGATTGTATGAATTAGGGAGTTTTCAATTGATAAAAACTGACCCTGAAGACTGTTTAATGCCACAATCAATAATGGCCTGACCTAACAAGTGTGACGCACCGAATGAAAGAGAGTGATTTGGGGCACATGCCACATTACCCTGCATTTATGTCTCATGCCGCACTCACCCACTTCCTACTGACTGAATGATTCCAGGGTCATTTTCATTCATAAAACTGATTATGTACATAAACTTTAGTTACTGATGCTGACAGGTGAAACAATAAAACCAGTCCCTAACACCTTACGAAGTGCCAGTATGTTTTGAAAAACGGCAAGCTATTATTAATCAGGGTCCAACATGTAGTCTCTCATGACTTTGAGCTAAATCATGGCAATAACTTGAGTGTATAATCTCTTGGTCTAGTACAGTGACCATCCCTAAAGGCACAAATTTCTTGTAGCTCAAGTGTTGGATGTTGGAGCTTCCAACACATCTGAATGCACTTTACAACCCAGTCACCAAAGTGTTTGTATTATACATTTATGCAATCCACGACTACATTACATCTGCTCTTTTCATACGTATAGACTTTAGAAATAAAGTGACATATAAACTGAGTTTTGTCTCTGTAGGTGGAGGGGTGTCTCCTAGGCAAGATGTAATGTAATCATGTGATTTGTGAACCTGATCACACCATCACCACAGCTTTGTTGACAAATGTAAATTTTCAGTGCATCCACTTCAAAATGTACAAATGTAAGGTATCCATGGTTGCAAAAACATAAAATACTAACTTATTCTCTGACGTTTGGGTTTGACTTTTAACCCTTTCAACAATGTCACACAGCAACAACTTCATATTGAGTGTTTCAAGTTTCTTACTTCAACTGATGTTAATACTGACAATTAATGTAAACAAAATCTAAGAGCTGATGCTTTTTTAAGTGGTCACTATTTTTCTAATTGACAATTTTTTGTAAATGTAATAAAACATGCAAGACTGAACATTTAAGCAACAGCTAAAGACCTGTTTAATTTGGTATGCAATTAATGTCTTATTTTTTTTCCAAATTCTTTTTAACCATTCTTACTGTTCTTTTTACCTTCTTATACACTTTTATCATCTGTGTTTAATTGTCAGATTTTGTTGTCCTTTAGTTTAATTGTGTTGAATATATTGTGAAGCACCTTGAGCTATATCTCTTGTATCAAAAAAGTGTTTGACTATAAATTATTAAATTCTCCAAAGTTTATGAGCACACAAAGACATAAGATGAAATAAAATGCATCGAACCATTGACAAGGAAAGTGACAAAGCTTTTTAAATATTAGTTTGACCTGAAAGGTAGCGGTTTCACAAAATTATCAGCAGTCAATTCATTGTTTCAACCTTTTTGAATTCACCTTTCATTCAGTACAGATTAATGCCATTAAAAGTGATTTGTTGACTCAAAGTGAAATGAATAAAAACACATTATGGAGGACAATGCACAAAAAAAAAAAAAAAGCACAGCTAAAGATTTATGGAGTGAAATAAAAAGAGAAATGTGACTCATCACAAGGCGCTGAACTCTTCTTTACCGTTCTACTCTCTTAATTCCAGTAAAGATCACACACAGAGAGGTCAATCTGTGTCAAACTATTACAGAATATATTGTAAAACTCAAACAGGAGTGTCACGGATGTGAGACTGAACCCAAATGCAGCACTCTGAGGCAGGCAGACAGTTGATAATGACTTATTTAAAACAAGGGAACAGGGACATAAATGGACAGGTAATTCTTCGGGCTCAGAGCCCATACACAGTCTCTGGGTTCAGGGTCCAGGAAATGAGCCGAGAAAACAGAAGGACACACACACAAGGCAGCGTGTGGTGTCTCACAACAGCCAACTGACTGCAGGGGGGAATACTCACATTGAAACATCATGGCAGCAAAACACCACACAAACACAGGCAGACAGAAACCAGAGACGCTGAGGCAGAACTCGTGGTTGGGGACAGAAGGCTGGTGAGTTTACCAGGAAACAGGCGAGGCAGACAGATCAGAACCAGGGAATCAAGCTGAAGGTGAATGCTGGAATGTCTTGCATGAGGTGGAAGAACAATCTGGCACTGAAGGACAGGCAACAGCTGCTTAAATGCGGGGAGAGCTGATGAGCAGCAGCTGTGTGAACAGGTGAGTGGAGTTGGCTTGATGAGGGGGCGTGGCTGGTTGGCAGGGTGCAGGTGAATGGAAAATTACCAGGACCAGGTGAGGGAGAGAAGGGAAACAGAATGCAGGCTGTGGCAAGGAGGGTATTCACTCTGTGGGTATATTTGTTTTATTATTTAAATAATTTTATTTCTCCTCCTTTCTTCTGTCACGTTAAACTCCAGCAGTTCTGATTTTGAGCAAAGTTACCAGCACGACCAACGATGTGATCATATGCACTGTGAGTGTGTGTGTGTGATGTGTGTGTTTGTGTTTGTGCGTGCGTGCGTGTGTGTTCATAAACAATACAAATTCTCCAGTGAGACCTGTTTTTGTAATGAGACAGATGGGCCCTGCCTGGAGTTAGCTATCAGCACAACCACAGGCTCTGTGTGTGTGTGTGTGTGTGTGTGTGTGTGTGTGTGTGTAAGAGAGAGAGAGAGAGAGAGAGAGAGAGAGAGAGAGAGAGAGAGAGAGAGAGAGAGAGAAAGGGAGAGCGAGTGTGTGTGTGAGGTGTTATTCTCCTATTCCTAGCCTGCAGGCTTAATCAAAGAGGAGCCACAGATGTCTTATTGACACCAATTAGTTTCTGTCTCATGACACACACACACGCACACACACACACACACGCACATTACTACAGATGTATTTAGAGTGTGAACACATATCCGCGCTTTCATTTCATAGAGTTGATCTGACTTGAATTTGGGATTATTTATAGGCCTCGTCTCAATGGGTTAAAGAATGCAGACAATTTGTTTGAGCACTATCTGCACACATTCACAATTCACAAAAACACACCAGTTCGACAGCTTGTTGCCTCTGTGTGTGCAGGTGTGTGTGTGTCTGTGTGATAAGTCTGACGAGACAGGACTGAAGACATCCATTAGCTAATGGATCTCTCCCCTCTCAATTTTTTTCCTTTCTCCTCTTCTTTTATTCCTCTCATCCTCCCACCATCACCACATCACACTCCCGGTGCTCTTAACCCTATTAGGAGGAAACACACACACACACTTTCTCACACACACCCTAATCCCCTTTCTCTTCCCTCCTCCTCCGTCCTCCTTCAGCTCGATGCAAAACCTTTGTGTGCACAGGCTGTACATGCTGACAGCAAGCGTCCTTTTGAGGTTTGGCTCTACTCTCAGAACAGTTCAGTTTAAAAACCCAAAATGTGAACATTAATTTAATTTTTACAGAAACACAGGACAGAGAAAAGTGGACAGAGCAGCTTTGCCCTCAAATGATGGTGAAACCGCTTTTTCAGGCTGACATACTTACAAAGTACAGTAAAGTGCTGCTGCAAACAGGCACATATGCAAATATTTTGATAAGCAACTGATATTTACCCACTTCTCACTGTGTATTTGTCAAACTAAACATTGGTGTGTGACTGATTCACTTTCATTGATCAATACCTGATGTGAATACAGCTTATATAAATCTACCTCAGATCATCCTCGCAAGCATGCTCACTGTCCACCTGTGTTGTTAATGTCAAAACTGTCAATTTTTTACTTTTAAATCTGTAAAAAAAAAAAATAAATCATAAATCAGTTGTTTATTTGTCACGTGATGTTTTACAAAGTGCATCTCCAGTGAAAACCCATCAGCTGCTTTAACTAGCACTGGGATTTAGATCTTTTTTGCAACTTCCATTGTTGGCTGCTGCTTTATAATTGCCCATGTTTCTTCTTCTGTTAATCCGTGGTTTCTGGTTGTAGAATGCACTGTCCACACAGTCCACACATAGTTGCCTCTAAACAATGTATAGCAGTGATCCACAGCAGGAATGGGACAGCACCTCACATTCCAACTGACACACCAGTCCTTATCATCATAAAGCACACACTCCCTCTCCTTCCAGCCCAGTCTCACTCCAAAGTTGTCGAAATCCGCTTATGGAGCTAGAACAGTGTCAAAATTAATAAATACACAAAAAAGGATTCACGAATGTATTTGGGGATTTATTTATATATATATATATATATATATAAATACATATATGACTCAAAACACAAAAACATTTTCACTGCACACAAAAATATGTTTCATTCCATATATAAGTAAAAGAAAATCCACATATAAAAAAAATAAGATCTTAAAAAATATTTATGATGAACACACAAATATTTCTTGTTTTAAATATGTGCAATTGAAATTCACAAATGTACGCATGTAAAAAGTATTTACAATTTTCATCAAATACATATTGGAGGTTGTTACATTGATATATGAACTGTCGAACCTGCATTTACAAAGTGCTTTTAATTTGTAAACTTCCCTGCATTTGTGTGTGCGAGTTTTCAATCAATCAATCAACTTTATTTGTAGAGCGCTTTTCCTGCAAGGACATGCAACACAAAGTGCTTTACAGAATTAAAAACAATTACCAAAATTAAAGAAAGAAAACAATTACAAAGGAAGCCCCTCCCTCCCACCCTCCATACTAGACAGACACACACACACCCACCCACACACACACAATCACACACAATAGGGAGACATGGCATGGCACTGAGGATCAAGGAAACGCCACCTTTGGGGCCGTCCACACTGGGAGGAGCCGCAGGCCATGCCATCGGGAGGACCAGCACCCAGGCCCCCCGACTCCGACAGACAGGCGGACCCCCACGTCAAAGGGAGGAACCCCCAGCCGGCCGGGCCGAAGGGACCCAAGGACAGCAACCCCATCAGCAGACCTGACACAGCTCCCAGTGTGGAAGACCCCTCTGAGGAAACACTGGAGTTAAAAGCTAAAGACTAAAAGCATAAAATAGGACTAAAAGCATAAAATAGGATAAGCCCTGACAATAAGTAAATAGAATGAGCAGCTAAAAGGGTAAAAATATGTAAGATAATAAATACAGTACCAAAAATAAAAATAAAAATGAAAATAGAATACGCAAGATTATAAATAAAATAGAATAAATACAGTACCAGTGATAAATAAAAACAAAAAATTATTTAAGATTAGTATCATCTTAAAAAGCAACATAAAATAGGATAGAACCAGATAAGAACGTAAGAAGAGTTTAAAATATTACTTAAAAGCCTGATTAAAAAGGTGTGTCTTTAATCTTCTTTTAAAAATATCAACAGTCTCTGCAGTCCTGAGGCTCTCCGGCAGGCTGTTCCACAGGTGGGGGCCATAGTGGCTAAATGCTGCCTCACCGTGGGTTTTTGTTCTGGGTTTTGGTATGGTTAAAAGGCCAGTGCTGGAGGACCTCAGGGTCCGCGAGGGTTGATATGGTAAAAGCAGATCAGATAAATAAGAGGGCTCAAGGCCGTTAAGACATTTAAAAACCAGTAAGAGAATCTTAAAATCGATCCTGAAGCGGACGGGGAGCCAATGCAACGACTCTAAAACCGGTGTAATGTGCTCCCGCCCTCTGGTCCTCGTCAGCACGCGTGCGGTTGAGTTCTGTAATAATTGGAGATTTAAAATACTCTTTTTGGGAAGACCACAGAGCAGGGCATTACAGTAATCTAAGCGACAGGAAATAAAAGCATGCATTAGCACCTCCGTACTGGCCTGAGAGAGAAACGGGCGGACTCTGGCTATGTTCTTAAGGTGATAAAAACCTATTTTTGTTATATTTTTGATATGTGGGATAAAATTTAGCTCAGAGTCAAAAGTCACGCCCAGATTTTTTACTGATTTGGTTGGTTTAAGATCCTGTAGTTTTGGTAAAAGTTTCTCTCTCTGGCCTTCAGGACCTATAACTAAAACCTCAGTTTTGTCCTGGTTGAGCTGTAGGAAATTCTCTGCCATCCATGACTTGATGTCTACAATGCAGTTAAAAAGGGCATCAAATGGCCCCGTGTCATCAGGAGACACGGCAATGTATAGCTGTGTATCATCAGCATAACTATGGAAGCTGATGCTGTGTCTCCTGATGACGTCCCCAAGGGGAAGCATGTAAAGATTAAAAAGAAGTGGACCTAAAATTGAGCCTTGGGGATCCCCACATTCAGTTTCATGGGTTCCTGAGGAACATGTATCCATACTTACATAAAAGCATTGGTCTGTGAGATAAGAACAAAACCAGTTAAGAACAGTACCGGAAAGGCCGACCAGGTGTCTGAGTCTATTTAATAAAATGTGATGGTCTACCGTATCAAAAGCGGCGCTTAGATCCAGTAAAACCAACACTGTGAGTTTTTTGTTATCTAAATTCCACCTGATGTTTTAAATTTTTAAAAGTGCTGTCTCGGTACTGTGGTTCCTCCTAAAACCAGACTGATGTTTCTCTAAAATGCTATTTCTGTTTAAAAAGTCATAGACTTGGTTAAAAACCAGTTTTTCTAAAATTTTACTTAAAAACGATAAGTTGGATACAGGTCAGTAATTATTAAGAACGTCAAGGTCTAAATTGCTCTTCTTCAGAAGGGGCTTCACCACCGCCGTTTTAAAGGCGGTGGGGAAGACACCCTTCTGAAGAGAGCAATTCATGATGTTTAAAAACTGCTCCTGAAAGAATCCATAAAGTGATTTTAAGAGTGATGTGGGAATTGGATCTAAAAGGCAGGTTGCTGGGTTTACTTGGGAGAAAACTCGACCAAGTATCCTTGCATCAACCAGGGCAAAACTCTCCAGTGTCTCCTCAGGCAAGGACAACAGTCCAGGTGTGTTAACAGACAAAGCTTTCTGGGATAACAGGCAGGATCTGATGTCCTTGATTTTAGTTCTGAAGTGGTCTGCAAAGCTTTCACAAAGATCATCTGTTGGTGTCTTAAGAACTTTATTAAAATTAGTGCCTGTTAAAATATTAAAGGTGGAGAAGAGGAACCGGGGGTTGTTTTTATGGTTGGTGATGAGTTGTGAGAAATGGGAAATTCGTGCCTTTTTACTGCGTTATTGTAGGTTTTGAGTTGTTGACGTAAAGTCTCATAATGAACCGTCAGTTTACTTTTTCTCCATCTTCTCTCAGTGCTCCTGCATTTTCTTTTCAGTTTATTGATTTCATCGTGTTTTCTCCACGGGGGTGTAGGTTTTCTTTTTATTGTTTTAGTTAGAAGTGGAGCTACTGAGTCCAGAGTTGAGTTCAGTTTACTGTTAAAATTATCAACGATAAAATCACAAGGTGCAGGTAAAATTTCAGCCACTTCAGAAGTTAGATAGCGCCTCCTCACTGTTCTCACCGGGGCCTCCTCCTGGTAAAAACTGGTGATGTTAAAAAATACACAATAGTGGTCGGACACAGCCAGGTCAACAACAGAGGACACACCGATGGACAGGCCACGGGTTATTACCAGGTCCAGGGTGTGTCCTCTGTTGTGAGTTGGCTGTGTGACGTGCTGCTTAAAATCAAGACAATTTAAAAGGTTTAAAAACTCTCTGGATATTGGATCCGAGGTATCATCAACATGTAGATTAAAATCACCAGTTATTAAAATCCTGTTATAAGAGGTGTGAATGATTGATAAAAGTTCAGAGAATTCGCTGATTAAAGAACTAGAGTTATGGGGTGGTCTGTATACAGTAATGCAAAGAATTGGAGGGCTGCTAAAAGTAAAGGCATGGTGCTCAAATGACTTGTAACTGTTAAAAGACACTCCATTTGAGGTCAGTGAGTCATTTATGATGGATGCCGTCCCACCTCCTCTTCTACCCTCTCTAGTAGAAAATAAAAAATTAAAATTTGGTGGGCAGGCCTCGGTGAGAACAACAGATGCGTCAGTGCCAAGCCATGTCTCAGTTAAAAGAAGACAGTCTAACTTATTGTCTAAAATCACGTCATTCCTTAAAAAAGTTCTATTTAAAAGAGAGCGAACATTAAAAAGTGCCACATTGATGGTGACAGGTGGCTTAATCAGTGAAGGTACAGCCACCCGTTGTGACTCGTATCTCTGGCTGTCTGTTGGTTTAATCCTGATCAAATTTTCAGGATTTCGGAGCCGGATTTGTTTAGATTGCTTATCAGACCGAGCTGTGCTTAAAACTGAAATTATAGAAGCAGTAGGAGTACACTTAGTAGGAGGAATAACAGAATGAGTGGCTAGTGTAGGGGTTAGTGACAGCTGCGGCCTGAGGGGGGAGCTGTGGGTGGAGTAGGTCTGCGAGGTGGCTTGCTGGGCCGTCAACGAGTGAGGTGGGGGGTCTGGGCAGGTGGGGGTGTGTCGGGTAAACAGTCAGCCACGTGGAACAGGGATTGACTGGGCAGAGTGTATGGCAATGAAATACTGAAAGTTAGCCGCGAGCATGAAGTTGCCCAGGTTATTGAGGTGAACGCCATCTGGTCTGAAGAAGGAGGGACGGTCCCAAAATAGGTTGAAGCTGTCGATGAAGCAGAAGTTGTTTTTCCTGCATGTGTTCTGGAGCCACATGTTCAATGCCACGAGCCTGCTGACGGGCAGGGGGCCGCTAATGAAGACGGACAGTGCACAGGTTTTGAGGAGGTTAAAGAGGGCAGTAAAATCCTTTATGGTTTGGACGTAGTGTCGGCGAGCTGTGTCGTTGCTTCCGACGTGGACAACCAGCCATGTGACTGAGGATGGGATGGACCTCAGCAGGTCTGGGAGGATCTCCAGAATGCCAGCGACACCTGCTCCGGGGTAGCAGCGGGTGACAGCGTTGAAGAAGCGAATCCTTCTGGTTATGCTGTCGCCCACTATCAGGGTGGTAGGGGGAAACAGAGGTCTCGGTGGAGGAGATACAGAGGAATCCCGGACAGCGAGAGCAGCCTCGGCACCAGACAGCCGGCCCGATGGCAGCTCAGAGCCACGGTCAGGGCCGTTGCGGCGAGATGACGGCGGGAGGGTGGTCCCATCGCCGGAGCGTCGCCGGTCCCGCACGGGTCACAACCAGCGGCCGGAGCCGCACCAAGCAGCGACAGGACCTCGAACCGATTTGACAGGCTGAGGTGAGGAGGGGAAGCAGCGCTGTCCGAGATCTTCTTTCTGCCCCGAGTAACCACCTCCGTCCAGAGCGGGGTTTGCCTCGGTGTTGAGCTGGAAGGCGGCCGGGGGCTGGTGTCAGGATCCCAGTGAACTGTATCCTGAAGGGCGGCTTTGAGCGAGGTGATGCGGAGTGACTGTTCATGAGCTACATCCAGGATAGAGATCAGCTGCCCGGATTTGAATCTAAGCTCATCGGACAGCTTGCGGATGTCTTCCCTCAGGTTAGTGATAGTTTTATTTGCTCTGGTGAGCCGTGGGTCCTCATCTGGGAGAGTGAAAGTGGTTGCGGTTGTAGCCATTAGCTTAGTAATCGAGCTAACCCGCTTAGCCACCAGCTACAGGCGATCCAGCCTGTGCCCAAACAAAGTGCACAAAGTGGGGTAAAACAGTCACTGATGGTATTAAAACCAGGCAAGCTGCAGCAGTGATGTAAAAAGCAAATAAAAGCCACTAAAAGCAGGTCCGATTTGTGACTTAAAACGACTTAAACAGTGTAAAAGGCAGTGTAAAAGGCAGCTCTTCTCAGCAGCATTCACGAAGCCCCGACAGTGTATATGCCCAGTTTTGAGACTCCCCTGACGTAACTCAGAATCAGAATCAGAATCAGAAATACTTTATTGATCCCCAGGGGAAATTGTTTTCGTTACAGGTGCTCCTTACAAGTGTAAAAAGAAGAAGATATAGTGCAAACAAGTGTAGAAAAAAGATATAGTGCAAAACGAAGCAAAATATAAGAAATATAAGAAGATAATTTACAAAATATATATGTAGAGACCACACAACATAATTTACAATATATACAGGAACCTTATATACAGACTGAGATTCACAATTTCATTTTTTCTAAGAGGGGATTGTCTGCAGTCAATCAGATGTCTCACTCCTTTACAGCCAATCACATCAGTGCCTCCCCACGAGGGGTGTTATATGACGTCATTAAAGCGCGCGTAGATGGCCAGAGGCTGGAGGAGGTTTGTAGCCTACCAGTATTCAAAGAAAAAGAAGGCTGGACTGCAGCAACATGGCGTCTGGTAACAGGAACCCCTTTGACTAGGCATCTCTCAAGCAGCATGTGGAGAACAGAGGAAACAGGTATCAAACATTAGCAACTAAAAATCTTGGTAAAGAAAACAATGACCACTAAATGTTAACCAAAATGCGTGCACTCAAACTGGAAACATAGTGTTATTAAATAAATCAAGGAAAAACAACAAACATGTTTAACCAAAAATCTAGTGTCTAGTGATTTATTTAAAATGAAAAGGAACATCACTAACACTGCATGACGTTGATGGTTGATGGAACTGTCACAGGCACCAAATCATGTATTTTGAGCCAAAACATTATCATTTCCCAACCATATCACGTGTTTTTTGTGCTGACATTTAGCCACAGCATTGCTACAACGTAAAGAAACAAACAAATGCTACATATTCATGATTGGCAGAAATCTACATTTACTCTGGTGATTGTGTTGCACTTAGTACGGCCTCACACATCGTCTTTGGGTGGTTCAGGGTGACAGTTTGTTTAAGGAAGCAAGAAGAATGTGAAGGAAAAGGTGTGTAGAAGAGACACTAACAAGAGCAGAAGATAAAAGGATGAGAAAGAGGATAAATATGAGAATGAGTAGCAGATGGAGGATGAGGAGAGGGTGTTAGAGAGAGGAGGAGGGTGACATGATGATAGTGTGTGTGAGGGTGAGTGGTAATGGAGTCTTCTCTCGATAGAAAGGTAATGTTGCTGTATGATTTAACAATCGAGAGCTGAAGAACAATAAAATCTCATTGGTGTGTGTGTGTGTGTGTGTGTGTGTGTGTGTGTGTGTGTGTGTGTGTGTTGCCTGAGAATTTAAATGACATGAGCTTAAGCTAAGTACAGGGGATGACACTCCCTCACTGCTGCCACTCCAAAAGCACTTGTAACATGCACGCTCACACATACTGAAACACACTCACACACACTGATATCCACTCACTTAAGTGGAGGGTTTGAAATTGAGCTGGGACTTGGAAAGAATACTCCAAACAATTATCTTTCACTCTTGCATCTAGTAATCCATTTCCCATGAATATATTCACATCTGCCTCTCTTTTTTTTTCTTTTCCCACTCTTCTTCCCTCCATCCTCATCCACCCTCACAGGTGACCGTGTCTTTCGTGCCTCGGACAAAATGCGTCAATACAGCAATCATACATACATAATGTCACATAATGTCCACACTGTGGTCACTACCAGCTGCAAGTGACGCATGCAAGTGACTCTCTACAAGAAGGGCCAGAGCCGTCTCTATTTTCTGAGGCGACTGAGGTCCTTCAACATCTGCCGGACTATGCTCAGGATTTTTTATGAGTCTGTGGTGGCCAGTGCTATCCTCTATGCTGTTGCGTGCTGGGGCAGCAGGCTGAGGGTGGTGGACGCCAACAGACTTAACAAACTGATCCGCAAGGCCAGTGATGTTGTGGGAATGGCGTGTGACTCTCTGGTGGTGGTGTCAGAGAGGAGGATGCTGTCTAAGCTGCGAACTATCTTGGACAATGTCTCACACCCACTCCACCATGTGCTGATTGGGCACATTTCAGTGGGAGACTCATACCACCAAAATGCACCACTGAGCGCCACAGGAAATCATTCCTGCCTGTGGCCATCAAACTGTACAACTCCTACCTCTGAGTTGCCCTTGGACTGTTTCACCACTGTCACGAACTCATAATAAATTATTACATATTTATTTTTAAATCTGTAATCTGTGCAATAACTGACTACATTGTTCAGTCTGTATATAAGGTTCCTGTATATATTGTAATTATGTGTGTGGTCTCTACATATATATTTTGTAAATTATCTTCTTATATTTTTACTTCTGTTTGCACTATATCTTCTTTCTACACTTGTTTGCACGATATCTTCTTCTTTTTACACTTGTAAGGAGCACCTGTAACAAAAACAATTTCCCCTTGGGGATCAATAAAGTATTTCTGATTCTGATTCTGATTCTGTGACACACAGTGTTGGCAAGACGTGGCCTCCTCCTGGAACAAAAATGAAAATTTGTTGTGCAGTGGTAAAATATGTGCAGGGCTAATTGTGATGAGTGAAGAAGAGGAAGGCATATTTTAAAAACGAAAAATCTGAATTTTTAAAAATGCAATACTAGATTTAAAAACTGCCATTTAAAATGCAGCTACAAAAACAACTAGCAATAACAAATACTTAGTTATTTTTCTGCAAATCAATAAAAACAAATATTTTGCAGTCTATAGCAGCTGTTTAAGTAAATTACTGTTTGATATTGTGATTTAAGATAAACTTTTACTGTATAATTCGTATTATAGTTTTTTTCCTGAACAATAACAATTATGTGCAAATAGGTCTTGTAAAGAAAATAAGACTATGCTAATGTTTAATTTGTATGATATATACCATGTTTACATTTTAGTTTAGCGCATTGGCATCGGAGTTGGATAGTAACCGAGTACAAGTAATGCCATTATGCATTTCATATACAAAGTATGAATAACTGTATTCCAGTACAGTAACATTTTGATTGATGATATTCAGGTATTCAGTTACTGTCTTTAAAATAGATTACTTGAAGAGATTATCTTATATGTTTTTGTTTGTTTGTTTGTTTGTTTATTTGTTTTTATTTACTCTAAGATAGTGTCCTAACTGAATGGACATGAGCAGGCAACGGTTGGATTGCGTTATTCTCTGCTGGAATTTTTAAATGCTACGCAACACTGATGTGATGTGATGTGTGTAGTGATGCAGCGCTGCCATTTTGAGCTGAACTTTTGACGGATGCCTTGTTTCTATTTATTCCTGTCTCTCACTTTGAAATCTTTGCAATGGATGGGGAATGGCTTATTTGGAAAGTTGAAATTAGGAGTTATGTACACACACAAAAAAAAAACCTCACTAAGGTGGCAGCTGTCTGGAGGGAGATCACCAAAACGTGTGCTCTCTGTTTAAGAAGTACAAACATATAGAAATAGCAAGTATTCATCTTTTGGGGTGCTTTTAGTTCACTTGCTTTGGGTCTGAATCAGGGACTCATTTTGTTACAAAGTTGCATAATTGCCTAGAGTCGGTTTGTGTTTTTACGGCAGGGTTTTCAAGCGGACCAGAACAAATGCCTGCCTGAGAAAGCTGCTCTTGTTTGGTCAGAATTTCCATGCAGGAAAAATCCAGGAAGTAACCAAAACTCTGAAGAAGAGTACACTTGAAAGATATATGCAACACTTCATGATGTCACACAGGTTGATTTTAATGGTGGTCATTGTGTACTATATCGCTTGCATTGTTAATTTTAGGCAAATCATACGGTTTGAGAACAAGGTGCGGCTCCAACTAGAAAACAATGTTTTGATGAACTGATGGATTAGATGCACCGAATGTGCATATTGAGGCAACATGGGAGGGGGTGCAATAATCCTCCGGGACTGTAACATGCTCATGCTTATTTAAACCAAGCAATGTGTAATCAATCAATTCAATCAATTTTATTTATAAAGCCCAATATCACAAATGACAGTTTGCCTCAGAGGGCTTTACAGCATATGACATCCCTCTGTCCTTGGATCCTCACAGTGGATAAGGAAAAACTCCCCCCCAAAAAACCCTTATCTGGGAGAAAAAGTGGTTGAAACCTCAGGAAGAGCAACTGAGGAGGGATCCCTCTTCCAGGACGGACAGACGTGCAATAGATGTTGTACAGAACAGATCAACATAATAAATTAACAATAATCCATATGACACAATAAGACATACTGTAAAGAGAGACAGAGACAGGGAGAGAAGTTGAGACACAGCCAGAGAGAGGTGCAGGACAGACAGCAATGCTAATAGCTTACAACAACATTAATTTAGGTAACAATATTACAGTCATAATTGCAGTAATTGTGTTACAATATGTTGTAGGTATATATTAATATATGATAGTACATGTATGTGACAATAATCATATGTGTATAATAACAGTACAAATATGACTAATAGTAACAGCAGCAGTGGGAGGCATCAGGCAGGACCAATGCAGCAGCACAACCATGACACATAATCCAGGCACAGCTGCAATATGAGTTAAAGGAGAAGTCCAGTTTTTTGCACTTTGAGCTCCATTCCTGGGTTGTTTATGATGAAATAGAGTGGTTAATACCGAAATCTTGACGATTGCTCCTTCTGTGAGAGTTTGAGAGAATTTGGCTTTCCCCTGCCTGGCTTAACAATGCTGTCTATGGCAATGTGCAAATCTGTCCTAAAACCACCTTAAACGTTTGTTTTAAAAGCCATGAAACTCACCGAGTGGTCAGTGTTGTTCGTTGATGTTCCGACATAAAAATTGTAGCAAACTGTGGTTTCCGTGATGATTTATTTGACATTTATGGAGGTATTTGGTCATAAACTAAAGTATTATTGGACAAATTGAATTTTTTACCTATGGTGGCACTACAGGAAAAGTCAGTGGATAACCAAAGTTGGTAGAATTCATCCTCAGGGGACCATGAATGTCTATACAAAATGTCATGACAATGAATCAAAAGCTGACATTTTGTACCAAAGTATCATGTGGACTGAATAACACTGTGATCCAACAATACATTCCACTGACACTGGCATAGTTAAATATTATCAAACAATCAAAACAAATCAATCGAACAAACTCTGAAATCAAAATGTATTTGTTTGACTGCTGCTGTTACTATTAGTCATACTTGTACTATTATTATACACGATTATTGTCACATACATATAATATCATATATGAATATATACCTACAACATATTGTATTACAGTTACCGTAATTATTACTATATTATTGTTACCTAAATTAATATTGTTGTAAGCTGCTGTCTGCCCTGCATCTCTCTCTGGCTCTGTCTCAACTTCTCTCTCTGTCTCTTTCTCTCTTTATGTCTCATTGTGTCATATGGATTACTGTTAATTTATTATGTTGATCTGTTCTGTACGACATCTATAACACGTCTGTCCGTCCTGGAAGAGTTATCCCTCCTCAGTTGCTCTTCCTAAGGTTTCTACCATTTTTTCTCCCCGTTAAAGGGGTTTTTGTGGGGAGTTTTTTCCTTATCCGCTGTGAAGTTCCAAAGGACAGAGGGATGTTGTATGCTGTAAAGCCCTCTGAGGCAAATTGTTATTTGTGATATTGGGCTTTATAAATAAAAATTGAATTGAATTATATTGAACTGCTTGTCCTCTTCTTGTATCTCTTCTTTCATTCACCTGCTTCTTTCTAAACAACAGACAATCTGCAGATGATCTGCTTCCTGTTCTGTTTCTCATCTTCGACTCTATTGAGTTTATATTTAATTTATCTCCAGCATCCCCTCTCTTGCTAGCTGATGATCTGTGAAGAATTAAATTGTCGAATTCCTGCTTTCTTACTCACTTTTAATTTGTTTCTGTGACATCATCACTTACGACCTAATGCTATCATCACTTGCTGCCAGGAAGCTGAGACTATCAATGAGCTGATGCCCAGAAATGTGTGGTGATTGGCAGGGATGATTGATGATGACATCATTCTGTTGATCGCCATTAAAAAAGAACATTTCTGGTTTGCAGAATGTGGATATGATATCATCACATCCCACCGGGAGTAATGCCTATCTCGGTCATTACAACGATCTCACACACACACACACACACACACAAACACAGACCACACACAGTGTTCTGGCAATGCTCTTGTCCAACCGCTGTGTTAAAGGCCAGACGCAAAAGTCAAATGTCAGAGTCATGAGTTTCTGTTCATCTTGCAGAAACACTGAGTCTGTCCTGAGAATGCCTGAGCTTCTGCACAAAACGCCTCTGCCAAACAGCTGACGTTCTGAACACAACACATCAGAGTACACTGTGAGAGGAAGCACAGTAGGAGAATGATGCTGGATGGTGAATCAAGATACAGTATCTCTCCAGTTTAAAATTTGTTCCCTTGTCAGTACCCCCACCTCTTTTCACAGTCAAATAAATCCTACACACACACAGCAAGTAATAAAGGCAGCACAACACAAATTCCAATGTAATATTCAAGTTATAACATGCTTGTTTTTCTTGATTTTGGGGAAAAATTTCTTGAGGTACTTGCTTCATCACTAGTGTTCAATAAATACAAAGGACCAGCATTATCATATAGTTTTTTTTATCATAACATAGGCAAATGCTGGTTTGTACCTTGTCTTCACCGGCTGTTTACTGAAAGCAACATGTCAGCAGCACGACAGCATCAGCTGCCGTCCAGAGTCATGCTGGCACTCTTCAGGCACAGTACTGCTGTGAACTCAGTGACAGTTTTGACATCACTCAATCATACACGCAAAAGACTACCTTGACGTGGACTTGCCATGACTCACAAGCATAGCAAACTGCTCATTTGTTAAGAAACTGTGTAAATTAGCAACTGCCACTTTCTCCAACAATCTATGTGACTTTGTGCCAAACAATAAGTCATTTTTATTTGTACCAGGGTGCTCCACTAGCTCAGAGATTAGACTCCTATTATGAACCTTAATGTCGCTGGTGAGTCAGACCTTTTCCACCTCTCTGTCTGTCATTTCCTGTCATCTGCTTTTTCTCTATAAAGGCATAAAATGGCAAAAAAAAAGTTTGTACCTGTAATCTTTGAAAAAAGGTTTTACACAAAAATTACATTACTAATTTTCTCAACAGCCACGCCTTTAAGTGTGAATAATGCCATCTTTAATTTCTTTGTCTTCAACCTTATATTGACTTTTGCAAAAGCCAACACAAAAACAAACAAAAGCTAATGCCAGAAAGGACATACATAACTAAACAGTGCAATACACAGACATTTTGTGAGGCAGGTGTTCAAGTGAAAAAAAATTGTGTGCTTGCAAAGCATGCTGGGTGGTTTCTTTGTGTTTGCCGGCACTCTAGGACTAAGTAAATACAGTATATTTGTGCATAGTGGTGAGCAAATGAGCCCAAAACAGAAGTGCCAAAAACTGCAGTTTTAGCTACAGCCACTTGGGGCTGGCTCCAGAAATGCCCAACTTTACAGCAGAAATAAACACGTTTACAGCCGAGTCTCTATTGTTAATTTCCCCGTTCATGACAACTGTACGGAAGGTGACGTTTTTTTATAACCCATCCATTTACATTTTATTAAGACTTGTAATGTAACTGCATATAATTAAGGGCAGGCTGCTTTGAGTGACAGGCTGTCTGGCGATAGTGTCCTTGGCTTCTCTCAGATCCACCCCTTGCTCCTCAACAGGCCTGTGCTCTCATCCATATGTGGTTACTTGTTGTCTGTCTGTCACTGTTTTGTGTGAGGTGTTTGTCTTTTTGCCAGTGCCAAAGATTTTCCATCTCATGTAAACTGAATGGACGATAAAGTTTTCTAAGTCTGAGTCTGAGTCTTCTTGCTCCAAAAGGCCAAGATGGCAATGGCCAAGTGCTGAACTTGAGGTTTCAAAATGGGAATCCACAAACCGTGGGTGACATCATGGTGGCCATGTCCATTCATACAGTCAATGCCGCTGACACAAAATCCAATGAAAACAGAAGCCATGAAACTGTTAATTAAGTTTGTATAAGTGCAGTTTTTTGTGCATTCATTCATGCTGTCACTATTTACGCTACCAGTGTTTTGTCACAGTCATGGCAGACGACAGTGCTTCGCATTCACCAACATAAAGTAAATGCTTTCATTTACCAACTGGGGGCAATTTGACACCAACCAACCCTGCTCATCGACTTGGCCAAAACTACTGATGCTTTAGTCCAAACAAAATGCTTTTCCTGCTGCAGGTGAAGGTTATCACGTATCAGTTACTGCTTCTCCATATAATTTTATCACCAAATTCCAGCCCAATATCAAATGATTGGAACAGCAGATGTAGGATTTTGACCTGAGTCTACATTGAACCCTCACCGTGTTATTTCTTTTAACAATAAAAAGTAGAAAAACAGATGTACAGTACAGGCCAAACGTTTGGACACACCTTCTCATTCAATGCGTTTTCTTTATTCTCATGACTATTTACATTGTAGATTCGCACTGAAGGCATCAAAACTATGAATGAACACGTGGAGTTATGTTCTTAACAAAAAAAGGTGAAATAACTGAAAACATGTTTTATATTCTAGTTTCTTCAAAATAGCCACTCTTTGCTCTGATTACTGCTTTGCACACTCTTGGCATTCTCTCGATGAGCTTCAAGAGGCAGTCACCTGAAATGGTTTTCCAACAGTCTTGAAGGAGTTCCCAGAGGTGTTTAGCACTTGTTGGCCCCTTTGCCTTCACTCTGCAGTCCAGCTCACCCCAAACCATCTCAATTGGGTTCAGGTCCGGTGACTGTGGAGGCCAGGTCATCTGCCGCAGCACTCCATCACTCTCCTTCTTGGTCAAATAGCCCTTACACAGCCTGGAGGTGTGTTTGGGGTCATTGTCCTGTTGAAAAATGAATGATCGTCCAACTAAACGCAAACTGGATGGGATGGCATGTCGCTGCAGGATGCTGTGGTAGCCATGCTGGTTCAGTGTGCCTTCAATTTTGAATAAATCCCCAACAGTGTCACCAGCAAAACACCCCCACACCATCACACCTCCTCCTCCATGCGTCACAGTGGGAACCAGGCATGTGGAATCCATCCGTTCACCTTTTCTGCGTCTCACAAAGACACGGCGGTTGGAACCAAAGATCTCAAATTTGGACTCATCAGACCAAAGCACAGATTTCCACGGGTCTAATGTCCATTCCTTGTGTTTCTTGGCCCAAACAAATCTCTTCTGCTTGTTGCCTCTCCTTAGCAGTGGTTTCCTAGCAGCTATTTGACCATGAAGGCCTGATTCACGCAGTCTCCTCTTAACAGTTGTTCTACAGATGGGTCTGCTGCTAGAACTCTGTGTGGCATTCATCTGGTCTCTGATCTGAGCTGCTGTTAACTTGCGATTTCTGAGGCTGGTGACTCGGATGAACTTATCCTCAGAAGCAGAGGTGACTCTTGGTCTTCCTTTCCTGGGTCGGTCCTCATGTGTGCCAGTTTCGTTGTAGCGCTTGATGGTTTTTGCGACTCCACTTGGGGACACATTTAAAGTTTTTGCAATTTTCCGGACTGACTGACCTTCATTTCTTAAAGTAATGATGGCCACTCGTTTTTCTTTAGTTAGCTGATTGGTTCTTGCCATAATATGAATTTTAACAGTTGTCCAATAGGGCTGTCGGCTGTGTATTAACCTGACTTCTTCAAAACACAACTGATGGTCCCAACCCCATTGATAAAGCATGGAATTCCACTAATTAACCCTGATAAGGCACACCTGTGAAGTGAAAACCATTTCAGGTGACTACCTCTTGAGGCTCATGGAGAGAATGCCAAGAGTGTGCAAAGCAGTAATCAGAGCAAAGGGTGGCTATTTGGAAGAAACTAGAATATAAAACATGTTTTCAGTTATTCCACCTTTTTTGTTAAGAACATAACTCCACATGTGCTCATTCATAGTTTTGATGCCTTCAGTGAGAATCTACAATGTAAATAGTCATGAAAATAAAGAAAACGCATTGAATGAGAAGGTGTGTCCAAACTTTTGGCCTGTACTGTATATTTTAAGAAATATGTATCGCTTAAACCTCTCGGGGCAGAGCTCACTCCCCCATGATCCTCTCTGTCTCCCTGAGTGTTGCTGTTGAACCCAAGCCAATAGAATAATGCCTCTGCCTCTGTCAGCTGTGTGTGTGTGTGTGTGTGTGTGTGTGTGTGTGTGTGTGTGTGTGTGTGTGTGTAACTGAACCCTGGATTTTTGCTAATTTGTGAATATTTGAACAGAGGGAGTTTACAGCATGTAACACACACACACACTCACGCACACACACACACACACACACACACACACACACACACACACACACACACACACACGTGCACACACACAAGTGTTTTTACGGTTTCTCAACATATCCCCAGTGCAGTCCTCTGAAGCTTTGTGCTGCCAGCTGAGTGCTCAGGCAGGAGAGCTGCAGCCTCCGCTGACCCCCTCAGCGACCCCTAGGAGCCTTTTTCAGAGAACCGTGGCTTGACTGTGTAACACTGGGTACTGTTCAAGGCTTGATCTCCTGTTGCTCTCCTGCTGAAGTAAACACAGAAATACAACACCAGGGATCAAACAGTTATCAATAGTTCATCAGCTGCCATGGACTTTAACCCTTCGATGCAGAGCTGCAGACTAACAGACCCTGCAGCTTCTTTCTAGTGAAGCATCTTGTTTAAAAAATGAATTTTTGATTTGTTTTCTTAATGCTTCAGTTACATTGTTTGAATAAAAACTGTATTTTTGACAAAGGCTAAACAACCTTTACATAACTATATAACTCTACTGATTGTGTTCTACTGTTTTCAGCACTATGATCTGAAGGACTAATGTGTTATGCATTTTTTTTCATTCTTTCACCATGAGTAGAAGTAGATCCTCACACTTTTGCAAAAACTCCTAAGAAGTCATCATGGTGTGCTGCTGCTGGGATTTCAGCCTCCCAGTTTGGGTGCCAGTCTCTTTCAGGAGTGTATTTACCACAAAACCAGCAAAAGTTACATGCAGCCTAAAACTTAAACTTAAAGGGAAATCTTCAACTTTTGGAACATATGCTTAAAGCCATTTCACACCAAGCATGGATTTTCATTTGATAAAATTCACACAAAAACTGATTTTGTGGGTTCTTATGAATGCTTGCTCAGCCCTTGTTAAGGTTCGTGCAGATTTCCACCTGTGCAGATGTGTTAAACTAATTAGATCCTTTGCTCTAACTAATGTCATACAGATTTTCTGTATTTCTGCCTTGCAATTTCTCATTGCACTGGTGAGAAATGGCTTTTACTGCATTTGCTTTTTTTCTGAGACACAAGGACATCAATATCAATCTCATGTCTGTGCATATGATAGGCACCTAATAAAAAATAGTTACAGCATGTAATTCCATTTTAGACCACAACTGTAATTGTTACATTCCTGGCTGTGTATAAATCCAACAAATGAGATCTGACATGCTAATTAGTGAGTTTTAGAGGTGTTGGTAGGTGGATTTTGGACTTTGGACAGAGCCAAGCTAGCTGTTTCCCCCGCTTTCAGTCTTTATGCTGAGCTAGGCTAACCATGCCCTGGCTACAGCTCCAATCCTATTCTCAGCAAAAATTTTAGTAACAAGGTGGATCACATCCTGGATTTTTAATATATCAAAGACCCTACACATATATGGTTCACCTACACAGGTCATGATTAGACCTTTTCTTTAAAGGCTCAGACACAACACAGCCTATGTCAAGGAACTAGTGGCAACAGAGGCTGACTGGTACATTGCCTTGTGTTGCCTATGTTCCTGCTAAAAAGCTGCATTTAAACACACAGCAAAGACTACAGCCAACAGCTAACTAATATGTAAGTTCTGTGCCTGTGTGAGAGAAAATAACTCTCTACAGCAGGCAGCAGCAGGCTGTATTTGTCATTTAAAAAGGGAAACCAGAAGAACAACTGGATGGATTCTGGAGAAGAAGAGAAAAAAAAGAAGATTCAAGACACTAGTTAGCCCCATAGCACAAAAACAACACAACCTGATGTTGAAAGAATAAATATTTATCATGCACTAGCAAACTAAAACACAAACCATCATTAACTGTTTCTGCTCAGAGCTCAGTGGCTAAAAATAATAATCTTACCTAGTATAACAAGTTTATTTTGATTTCACACCCTTTTGACTTTAGCTGTTTGTTTGCTTTCCACACTTCCGTTTCTCTTCTCGTGCACTAAGCTGAATGCCAGTCAGAGTGATTTCTCTCCAACATTGATAAAACAAGCTGAATCGATTGAAAAGCAACTGACAATGGCCAACTAATGCCAACGGTGGCACAAAGCAAAAGCTAGGGCAACAACCTAATGATCGTCAGCTTGGTGTGTCAGTGTCATAGACTGTATATAAAGATGGACAACATGACAGCTCCCCAAAAATGATGCTGAAACATCTCAATCACGCCCTGGCAACTGTCTCAAAGACTCAAAAAACTCAAAGTGCACATCAAATAAATTTTCCCAAAGATGGTTACAGTCACTCAAGGTGGTTTTTTTTAATCACATTGCTGTATGGTCAGTTGTTCATTTTTCTGATAAGTTTGGTTTAAATTAATTATTTAATGTTATAAAATGGGGATTTTACAACATGACTGACAACTGTGTGAGCCAGTTGGTGGGATCGCATTCGGTGGCACTGCTCGCAGTTGGTCAGATGGGTGTATGAGTGGGAAGCTTGATACTGTGGAGATTGCTACTGGGCAGACTCTTATACGCCATATATATATATATATGACTTCTGTACAGTGGGGATGAGTGGAGACATGCTGTACATCTTCATATGCAGTCTATGGTCAGGACCTTAAGACTGTGTGGCATCTCTCCCTCTCCCGCTAACAGCAAAATGGTTAAGAAAAAGTCCTGGACCAAACCCATCTGAGAAGCAATGACATTTAATGCGGTGGTAGAAAACTATTGGGGATCAAAGCATTCAGACAGAAAACAGCCCTGTATTTAAAAAAATAATAAAGTGCTTGGGTGTCACACCACAGTATTGGTGAGACGATGAAATCCAGTGTGAGTAATGACTTTGAGCGCTTATCAGACTCCAGAACACTGCACAGCGGTTCATAATACTACGGGAAAGGACTTTAAACACGGGAAAGTTGTCACACTAACACCCATTGTATGCTCTGTGTTGATGGTAAACAGTAGATATAAGCCTTTTAAGTTACAGAGAAATCTGAATGTAGACTAGTATCATGTTGTGAAGTTGAGACAACATTTGTTTGCCAGACAACATAGGATGCTAACTGGTTAAATGTTTTCTTAATCCAACACTGGTAGGGGAGATGATATGAGTTTATATGGCTGTTTTTTAGAACTATAATGCAGATAAGATTTGATTGGAGAGGCAGACGTCTTTCTTACATATCTCTGCATAAAGCTGTGGCAAAAACATTAAAAACAAATACTGTTGGAAACATCTGAATCATCATGTTATGGAATAACTGAATCTTTTCTTTACAGCAACATCTTAAATTTTGGTGACACATGAGTAACTGAAGTCCCAATACAAACGGACAAGAGAGCATTAACTTACGTCACTCATCACATTCTAATCTGCACACAAACACACACACATAAAAATGTGTAACTGTAGGTGGACACTCTCAAGTCCACATCACCACATACACAAATGTGTGTATGCCATACTGTATGCACACTCTCACAAACACACACACACACACACACACACACACACACACACACACACACACACACACTCACGTCCAACTGGGGTTTTTTTCTAAGGAGTGTTTATGTTAAGGAAGCTGGATCCTGAAACTTGCTGTATACTTCACATTTATGAAGGCTGGAAACTGACTGGCCTGATATGATTACACCAAGAAGCAAGCAGGAAAAGCTCTGACATTCTCATATGGAAGCCATTATCCTTCCTCTACATCACTTTCTCTCTCTATTTATCTACACCTTTTCTTCCACCCCCTGACGTTCCCTCCCTCATTCTCTTAATTTCTCTTCTCATTTCTTTCTCCTCAGTGTCTCACATACTGTTTGTGTTTATGAGTGTTTGCTTTGCACCAGTTGCATGCATGTGTATCTGACGCCTGCTGTGAATTGTTCTTGTGTAGACACAAGTATCAAAAGTGAGGCGCACAAACACACACATACAGGGAAATAGTTTGATTAACAGCTAGTTGGTCTGACTCTCCTCTGTGGATCAGCCACAGTGTTAGGCATTGAAAACCCTTAATTCACTATTAACATCCCACCAGATCTCTCTCCCTATGGAGAACAAAAAATGACATAAGTATAAATAAATAAATAAATAAATGCATAAATAAATAATTAAATACACGAATAAATGAAAAACCAAGGACATTTTGGTAATAAAAAAGGCTATTTCTGTATTTTTACATTTATTTCTTTATACATATATTTATTTATTCTTTTATTTCTACATTTATTTATTTATTTATACATTTATTTATTTATTTATTTCCACATTTATTTATTTATTTATACATTTATTTATTTCCACATTTATTTATTTATACATTTATTTATTTCCACATTTATTTATTTATTTATTTATTTCCACATTTATTTATTTATACATTTATTTATTTCTGTGTCAGTGTCACACAGAAATGTAAATATGCTAATTAGGTGGGCAGGCCTACGTCAGTCGATGTGATTGGATCGGATCTACTAGTGCTGCCTTGATTTGGCTGGCTCTCACGTCAGCCTTTAGTTTGCTATTAGCAATGGATAGTTTTGTGCGGGCTATTGCTGCTGATTTAAGAGCATTAGCGGACAGTTTTGATTACAGCGAACCTACCGACTATCTTCAGTTTCGTTTCGAGAGATTACTCGAAGATTTAGCTCAACTCTCAGCTGATAGGGACATAGAAGTTGAAGTGGTGCTAGATGGTCTCCAAGAAGCTGCCCACGAACTTCAAATCCGCTCGGTGACAGAGGAAGAGGGAGTGACGTTTGGACGTCCACAATATATTTTACCTCCTGATATAATTGAAGCTCACCTGCTTTTGGGACACACCGTTGGAGACATTGCACAGTTGTTCGGTGTGTGTGAGAGAACATTTCATCGGAGGATGGCACAGTATGGGATAAGGTAATGTGTGTAACATTATGTCAACCTATTAAAATTCCGTCTAGTCTGTCTTATTTACATTCAGGGTGCTTTTGCCAGTGGTGGAAAGAGTACTGAAAATCTGTACTCAAGTACAAGTACTGTTACATTGCTAAAATATTACTCAATTACAAGTAAAAGTACTGGTGTTAGAAAAATACTCAAGTAAAAGTACAGAGTATTCGCCAAAAAAACTACTCAGAGTATTAGTTATTTTTAACCGTTGATGTCACAGTCACCTCTTCAGTTAAAATGCATTTTAACTATTGGTAAAGCAAAACACACAAAATTTAGAGCCCTAGTCTGCAAAAGACTAGTAAAGCAAAAGTTAAAATGCATTTTAACACCAGTACTTTTACTTGTAATTGATTATTATTTTAGCAATGTAACAGTACTTGTACTTGAGTACAGATTTTCAGTACTCTTTCCACCACTGGCAAAAGCACCCTGAATGTAAATAAGACAGACTAGACGGAATTTTAATAGATTGACATAACGTTACACACATTACCTTATCCCATACTGTGCCATCCTCCGATGAAATGTTCTCTCACACACGCCAAACAACTGTGCAATGTCTCCAATGGTGTGTCCCAAAAGCAGGTGAGCTTCAATTCAGTGGCGGCTGCTGGTCTTTCAAACAGGGGAAGCTCACTTTAAATTTACATCATAAAATTTGTCATATTTTAGCGAGGCAGTAACTTATAAAAGGAACATTTAGCCTAATTGAAGCCGTTTTTCAACCACACTCATGCCATAGAACCACACCTGTCAAGTTTTGGATTTGAAAATAAGGGAAATTTGCCGGTGCTCACTGCGAGCCGTCCCACCACCCCAACCAAGCTCCAGTATCCCTTACATTTTAAGACAGGTGTACAAGATATCTAAAAACAACTTGTCAACCGCTTACTAACTACAATTAGGTGATCAGAATCTGATAGGCCAACCTTTGTTGACACTGAAATGCTGTGAACATTCCTACGTTATAATACAGCCTAAATGAAAACACAAAGGGTGTATGAAGCACATTTATTTATGGTTTATAAAACGGGTGCTTCCCATCCTTAAATGTGATTGGCTGAGCCGCGTTCAGGGCCGTTGTGAAATCAGTGTAACCCACTGGTAGACCGCAGCGTCTGTGTTGCTTGGCAACCATTCTGTCCACTCGATCTTGCTTGGTGGAAGAATGAATAGTTCTCAGTTTTATTGTTGCATTATTACCAATAAATTGATGATTATTTCTGTGTGTGTGTGTTTATTTTATGGGCTATATGTAGGGTAACCGTTTTATAAAAGCTATAAGCCCCTTGAAGCCGTGAGTTACAGTGATTTTACAACGGCGGAGGGGCCCTGAACGCCCCTCAGCCGTTGTAAAATCACTGTAACTCACGGCTTCTCGGGGCTTATTGCTTAAACATATTTTCAGTTCATAATGTGCCCCATCCTGCTCCTCTGTAGGAAAGTAAATTCGCTGTCCCATTTTTCGAGATATTTGGAGGACTTATTTGTTTTTTGGCAGGAATGCCTTCTCCTTCGTCACATCCATCCATCTCTCTCTGTTGTTGTTCCGGGTTTGTTCCCGTTGTCGGCACTAACCTCGCGATAACTGCCACACAGGCTACTGCAGGTGGCAGTTCTCGCGAGGCTAGTGACAGAGTTCAGTTTGGAGAGGCAGAGGAATGTTGTTTTTTTTTTATTATAATACGGGAGATTTACGGGAGAATACTAATACGGGAGGACGGCGGGAAAGAGGGGTAAAATACGGTAGTTTCTCGGCCAAAACGGGAGACTTGACAGCTATGACTCAGAAGACTCCGCTTGCAAAATCCGCGATGGGACTGAGCTGAGCTGTCAAATCTCCAAATAGCTGTCAATCAAAACGGGATTCAGCCTTTCGACTGATCCTCCAATCATCATGCGGAAGCTCATCGTCCAGCCCGGCCGAGCCCTGCCCACAGCTCCATTCACCCCCAGAGACGGTGAGCGTCCGGGGGCGGGACAAAATCGTGGCATTTATCCAATGACCGTCGAGTTTCGAGGCAATGAAAAAAACTGTTCCCTGCAGTCCCATTGAAGTGCATGGACGCTCAGCTTCTACAGGCAAATGCCATAGACCATAGACCGTATGAGAAAACTCCGCTACGGGAATGTATGAGAAGTTAACAACATCGATAAGTAGCTGATTCTGAACGAACTCGTCTTCGAGATGAACGTGTTTTAACGCATCTGTAGTCAATGAAATGTTAACACAACCGTACATATTTGACCATTCAATTTTTGACATTTTAGGGGAAGCTGAGCTTCCCTTGCAGTTTTAAAGAAATCGCCTCTGCTCTAGACATCTAGGCAACTGCCCAATTTGCTGTCTTTCCTCTGTGTTGTAGATGTGTTTTTAATTTCCCACAGTACGAGAAGGCAGCAATTGAGACGATCATGGGATTTGAAATCGTTTGCTTCTGTCTGGTTTGCCCAGTTGACCAATCGGGCTTTACTAACGTAGCCTGCCTACCTTATTAGCATATTTACATTTCTGTGTGACACTGACACAGAAATAAATAAATGTATAAATAAATAAATAAATAAATGTGGAAATAAATAAATAAATAAATGTGGAAATAAATAAATGTATAAATAAATAAATGTGGAAATAAATAAATAAATAAACGTAGAAATAAATAAATAAATGTAGAAATAAAAGAATAAATAAATATATGTATAAATAAATAAATGTAAAAATACAGAAATAGCCTTTTTTATTACCAAAATGTCCTTGGTTTTTCATTTATTCGTGTATTTAATTATTTATTTATACATTTATTTATTTATTTATACTTATGTCATTTTTTGTTCTCCATATCTCCCTCTCTCTCTCTCTCTCTCTATCTCTCTCTCTCTCTCTCTCTCTCTGAGTGTATGGTGGAGTGAGTGGAGCATGGAATTGCAGATTGGGCTTCAGTGTGAGTGAAGTTTCTATCTTTCTTGCTGTTTCATGTGTTTATTTTTCTTTATTTTCTTTCATACAGTTCCTGACAGGTGTGTCTGACTGTTGTACAGGTGTAGTCTGTGGCTACCGGCTTGGTTGGGCAGTATGCCCGTGGTGGAGGGAGGTGTGGAGTTTGAGAAGCTGACACGCAGTCAAACTTGTGCCAGCAGTAAATTGTTCTGTGGAGGAGGCTATCTTAGCGAGAGGTGGTGGGTTGCGGCAACGTGAAGTCTGCCTCTAGCATGAATGGAGCTATTGTAATCTTCCTGGATAGCACAGCCAAAGATAGCAATGTGGTGGAAACAGGTGTAGTCATACAAGACACCGTCACTCCTGTTCTCCCGCTGGTTAGTCCAGCTAGAAAGATAACTATCTCTAATGCTCCCCCGTTTATTAAAAATGAAGTGCTGGCTAAAGAACTCGCACGGTACAGACAACTAGTCTCCCCGATAAAGATGGTTTCTCCAGGCTGCAGATCCCTCCTGCTCAAACATGTAGTGTGTCACCATAGGAAGGTTTTCATGGTTCTCAAAGATAAAACTAACGATCTTAATCTGCCCTTTAATTCAACTATATGGTTTTCGCCACGTCGGAGACCATGAAGTGTTTTGGTTGTGGTGGTCCATTTAATCCGCTCCTGCCCGGAGAGAAAGGGAGGGGGGCTGCTGGCCCTGGCCCCCGCCAAGGAGCCATGGGCTCCTGAGCCGAGCCTCGGCGGAGCTCCCTGTTATGTCTGGAAACTCTCATAACTGAGTCCAACAGGACAATGTGAACACAGAACTATTATGCACTACAAGTGACAGGTTACTGTGCCTTTAAGGCTGACGGCAGTTTGTACGGCAAGGGTCGTAAAATGTAAGGTTTGCGGCAGTTCAGTAAACGCCGCATGAATGGAGCTACGCGGTGTGGTTATTGAGTCCTACACAAACATAGCATTTGGCCAACGAGGATGTCTGAACTCGTCGCCACCTCGCCGCCACCTTTCCTACCTGTTCCCGGCGACCCAGCTGTTCCCTGGGACCGATGGCATTGTCTCGGGCAGGAGGGACAGCGAATCCTCGCCACGCTCACCTTAGCGGATGATAAGTATGCCACAGCCACGGCCGCTTTGAAGGCTCACTTCAGCTCCGGAAGAAGCCGGCGGATGCACCGTTTTGAGTTTCCTCAGAGGATCCAAAGGCCGGGTGAGACCGTTGCCCACTACATATCAGCGTTACGTGAGCTGGCTAAACATTGGGGTTTTGGGGCTTTGGAGGATGGACTTAAAGTTGACCAGCTAATAGAGAAAACGTCATGTAACCAACTGAGGGAGAGACTTTTGTTAGCGTCAGACTCCATGACATTAGCGGAGGCTTTGGTAATTGGAAAGCAGTTGGAGACAGCCCTACTGGAGGCGCGCAAGTTTTTTTTTTTTCAGTGAATAATTTACCTGATTTATTTCAGTGTTTACAGGAAGTGACGTGTATCTGTCGCCCTCTGTGGGCAGCAGGAAGCCTCTGCAGCGTGAACCTTTTTTTTTTTTTTTTTTTTTTTTTTAAATCTTTAATGAATCAGTACAAAGGCAGTTAAAGAGTCTTCAAACAGGTATATGGAGGTGCGCAAGCTCGGCCTCGCTGTGCTCGAGCCGGTGACGTCATCACCACTGTCCGTTCATCACACGGAGACTACAGAGGCAGCTGACAGGGTGAGTGACAGTTTGGATGTACAAAGAGTGGACAGGGCGCCCAGGGACAGTGGACACAAGAACTGTAGCAACTGCGGCTCCCTTAAACATGCACCTGCCTGGGGAAAACGCTGTCGTAACTGCAATAAGTTGAACCATTTTGCGCGCTGCTGTCGCTCCTCACCTGCTGGCCATGTTACTACTGCTGTCCCCATAAACACTGTACAGACCTCACAGCCTTCGTTTAAGCTCTGCACATGCCGTGTGGGCACAGCTCTCATCCCGCTCCTCGTGGACACAGGCGTTAAAGTGTCAATCCTGAACAAATGCACATATGACCGCTTCTTCAGTCACGTGCCTTTGGAGGCAGCAGCTAAACCCCTGTTAGGCTATGGCCATTTCCACATCTCCACTCTGGGTGTGGCCCGCCTCCCTGTCAGATATGATCAACAATGTGCACCTAACACCAACTTCTGCATCACCAGGAGGGGAGCTAACATTATGGGTCTAGACTTGTTCCTTGCCCTGGGTTTTACCGTGAGTGATGCTAGGGGCCAGCATGTCCTGCAGGTCGCCACCTCCTGGCCTGACCGCTACCCGCAACTGTTCAACGGGCTGGGCCGCATGACTGGATTTGTTCACCAGCCTACTGTTGACCTGTCAGTCCGCCCTGTTATCCAGCCCCTACAGCGCATTCCCCTGGCTCTCCGTGACGCGGTGGAGGCCAAGCTACATCGCCTGGTGGAGGCGGACATCATAGAGCCTGTTGACGCCTCACCGTGGGTGTCAAACATGGTGATAGCCGAGAGAAAGGGGGGTGGACTGCGACTCTGTGTTGACCTCACAGATGTAAACAAAGCCATCATCCCTGATAAGTACCCCCAACCTACAGCGGAGGAACTCACTAGCCATTTCCACGGCTCCACCGTCTTCAGTAAGATGGACTTACGCAACGGCTACCTATAGGTCCCTCTGGCACCAGTCAGCATGGACCTTACAGCGTTTGTCACACATGTGGGGGTTTTCAGGTTTAAATGCATGGCATTCGGACTTTCATCAGCCCCGAGCTGCTTTCAGAAGATAATGTCACTCATACTGCCTGGTATCCAGGGTGTTTCCATCTACCTGGATGATGTGGTGGTGCATGCGCCCTCCGCTGCACTGCACAACGCTCACCTGGAGCAGGTCTTCCAGCGTTTCAAGCAGCATGGGGTGACACTGAACTCTGAGAAGTGCATGTTTGGGGTTAAGGGCACCGGCTGCTCAAGAAGGACGTCACGTGGGACTGGACCCCGGCCTGCCACAACGCTGTGCACATCATCAAACAGCAGCTCACATCCCCACCCACACTGACCCATTTCAGCCTGACTGCGCCCACCATGGTCACCTGCGATGCCTCCGGGGTGGCACTGGGTGCGGTGCTCTCCAAGAGGGGGTGGAACACCCGGTGGCTTTCGCATCACGGGCGCTCACTCTAGCAGAGCTTGCTCTCAATTGGCCTTCCCTGAATAAATAAAGGTGAGAAGAAGAAGTACTCAGTGGGGGAGAGGGAGGCCCTGGCCTGCCTGTAGGCGTGTGGACACTAGCACATTTACCTGTACGGGAGGCCTTTCACCATTTGCACAGACCACCAAGCGCTGATGGCACTGCTGGCGACTCAAGGCTCGGGTCACAGGCCCATGAGACTGCTGAGGTGGGCTGACAGGCTGAACCAGTACAACTTCAGACTGGAGTTTATGCCTGGGAGGGCCAACACGGTGGCTGACCTTCTGTCGAGAGCTGTGTCAACGACGAAGGAGCCAGGCAGGGTGACACCGGACACAGAGAGCGACGAAGACTGGGTCCACGTCCTGCACGGGCCCCTCAGTTCAGTAGTCACCCTGGCAGAGCTCCAGCAGGCCTCTGCTGGTGACGAGGCCCTCATGACTCTCCGTACCTCCAGGACGGCTGGCCTGCCAAGGTGGAAGACAGGCTGCTCCCTTACTACCGCTTCCACGATGAGCTCTCCTGCTGGGGTCGGTGTGCCTAGCCCGAGGCCACCGTGCGGTCATTCCAGAGATTCTCAGGTCCAGAGTACTACACATGGCGCATGAGGGGCACCTGGGAGTGGTCAAGGTGAAGCAGCGCTGCCGTGACACAGTGTGGTGGCCCCACATAGACTCTGAGGTTGAGGAGCTGGTACGTAACTGTGCCTGCTGCCTTCTGAGTGGGAAAACTGGCCAGCCTGCCACAGCCCCTCTCACCCCGACTCCTTGGCCGTCTTCACCTTGGGAACACATTCAACTTCATGGGGCACCTGCCCACGCTCACTACCTGCTGGTTGTGCACGATCTTCACTCGAAGTGGCCAGAGGTTTTTCAACTGAGCTCTATCACTACACACTCCATCATCGACCGCCTGGACAACCTGTTTGGGCGCTGGGGCCTCCCTAGTGTCATCACGATGGACAACGGGCCCCAGTTTGCATCAACGGAGTTCACAGAGTTCCTCAAGCTTTGATCCATCAAGCACATCTGAGATTAGGAAATTTGCAGTCAGTTTTTATAAAGATCTGTTTAAGAGTGAACTAACAGAAAAACCCAGATATATGCAGAAGCTTCCTCACTGGTCTTCCTCAGGTGCATGCTGGAGCTAATGCAAAGCTGGAGGCTCAGGTATCCATTAATGAACTGTATACTGCTCTGATGAGCTTACAGAGTGGAAGAGCTCCGGGTATAGATGGCCTTCCCATTGACTTTTATAAGTCCTTCTGGTCTGTGTTGGGTGAAGACCTGTTCGAGGTTGTCACAAATAGCCTAGAGAGAGGACGGCTGCCTCTGAGCTGCAGGAGGGCAGTCATCACTGTGCTGCCCAAGAAGGGAGACCTGTAGGAGCTGAAGAACTGGAGACCTGTTTCTCTGCTCTGCATGGACTACAAGATACTGTCCAAGGTCCTGGCCACCAGACTCAGAGAGGTGATGGCTTCTGTCATTCACACTGATCAGACAGCAGATGGCAGGTTGATAAGTGACAATGTCACTTAAATTTGGGATGTTTTGGCGGTGTCTAGCTCATTGGCTGTAGACACTGGTCTGATTTCTATAGACCAGGAAAAGGCTTTTGACTGGGTTGAACACCAGTATTTATGGCAAACCTGAGCTGCTTTTGGGTTCAACCCAGGTTTCATAGCCAAGATCCAGGTTCTGTATAGTGACATTGCGAGTGTTCTGAAAATTAATGGAGGTCTGAGTGCTCCTCATAGTGTTCAGAGGGGGGTCAGATAGGGCTGCTCTCTGTCTGGCATGCTCTACTCTCTGGCCATCAAGCCTCTGCTCCATAAACTGAGGAATCATCTGACTGGTGTTTGTTTTCCGGACTGTGATGCCTCTTTTAAACTGTCGGCGTACGCTGATGATGTCATTGTCATGGTTAACACAGAGAAAGATATTGATGTGTTAGTGAACACTGTTAATCTGTTTGGTTGCATATCCTCTGCTAAAGTAAACTGGGGGAAGAGTGAGGCTGTCATGGTGGGGGATCGCCTGAGGGATCAGCTCAGGTTAACTGGAGGTCTGGTCTGGAGCAAAGCAGGGCTAAAATACCTGGGAGTTTTTTTGGGCGATGAAATGTTTTTACAGAAAACCTGGGACAGTGTCTTAGAAAAGGTCAAAGGTCGGCTCATGAAATGGAAATGGCTTTTACCTAAAATGTCCTACAGAGGTCGTGTTCTTGTAATCAACAATTTGGTCTCTTCTGCTCTGTGGCACCGGTTGGCCTGCGTTGATCCCCCAGCTTCTCTTTTCTCTGGGCCAGGTTGCACTGGATACCTCAGAGCGTGCTGTTTCTTCCTAAGGAGGAGGGTGGACAAGGTCTGGTCCATCTGGCCAGTAGGGGCGCTGTCTTCCGCCTTCAGTTCATTCAGAGACTGCTCACTGGGCCCACAGACCTGGTGTGGGGAATTTTATCCTGCTGCATGCTGCAGCGGTTTGGTGGTCTGGGACTGGGTTTGTCACTGTTTCTGATGGACTCCCAAGAAGTTGGGCACTTTGTCCCTGCCGGCCTTTTATAGAAGTGTTTTTTTCAGTGTGGACTTTGCTGAGGAAGCAGAGGCAGGAGCAGGATGACTCTCTGCACTGGCTCCTACAGGAGTCTGTACTGTTTGGAGGACTTTTGCATTGTTCCAGCAGGGGTGGACCTTCATTTTCCAGACTCTTTCACACTGCAGGAGTTTCTACTCTGGGGCAGGTGGTGGAGCTGGCGGGTCCTCGGTTGGATCATCCTTTTGGACTGGCTGCTCGGCTGGGAGTGAGATCTACACGTGTCATAAATCAATTACTGAAACATTGGAAACAGAAGCTGACAGGACAGCAATGTTCTCTTTTAAGTGACTTTTGTGATGGCGCGCTGCTGCCAAACTGTACGGACCCGTATCCTGCCATTGGACTGTGTCTGGATTTTAAAAACTGTTCTGGTCTTTTACTTGAGCCTGTCAACCCTGTGGGTGCTTCTTTGGAGGACGCCTCAGCAAAGGCTCTATATAAGTTAAACTTTGAACCAGAATAAACTGAATGGATGCAGTGACACCCCATCTAGACTTAGACCCTGACGTCAAACCAGCATGGAGGTCTTTGTATGAACCTCCTTTAACAAAAGCCCCTTTTACACTGCCAGATTTTCCACGAATGTTGGGCCGTTTTGCCGGCAAGCTGCGAGTGTTTAGACACACAGAGCTGGATTGGCGAGTTGATCCGAGGTGTCCAATTAGCCGCCTCGTAGGGTAGTCATATTGGTGGAATGGTTTTGGTCATCAACAGACAGACAGACAGACAGACTAAAAAGAGCGAGGCTTTCCGTCTCGCTCTTTTTAGTCTGTTGATGACTCGTGGGAGGGGCTGTTGATGATGCCGCACGTTTGACCCACTGGCGTGGACTTCAAACCAGGAAACAGCTGATAGCAGGAATGAGTATCTAGCAGCATTAAGGAGACGCAAAGTAGAAGATGAGCAGCTGGGGAGATAAAGAATTCCGCGCCCTCCTTGCGCTCGCTAACGAGGAGGCCATTAACTGTCAGATGACGGGAACCGTGAAGGACGGCCGATGTACGAGAGAATTGCAGACGGACTGACCAGCCACGGCTTTCCTCGGTACGTCACCGTTTACGTCACACGCTGAGCTACACGTTTTGTTACTCACTCACGCCCCCCTTTGCCCTGAAAAAGGCACATTCTGTATAAACTAAAGTAGGCAGGCGGCATTTTGCCACACTCCCCGATTTTGTTTTTATACTGCCAATGCTGAAAGAAGACGGATTGGGCTTTCCCGCAAATTTGCACAATTCCTATTTAAAAAGGGATAAAGAAGCATGTAGACCTGCAGTGGAGAATCCTACATGGCACTGTAGCAGTGAACTCATTTATCTCTGTTATTAATGCTGCTGTAGAGGAGAAATGCCCCTTCTGTAGCCAAAGAGAGATGGTGTTTCATTGTTTCTCAGAGTGCACTCGTCTGACAGCTCTGTTTGTGTTGTTGGAAACCATTTTTAGCAGATATGGAGAATTTTTTTATGAAGCAGGTTTTATTTGTGGTTTTAAATATACTTGCCAACAGAAGAACAAATGTCAGATATTGAACTTTTGTTTTAGGACAGGCAAAGATGGTGATGCATGTGAGCTGCAGGAGGAAGGTGGAGGAAGAGTGAAGTGGTGAAGTCCAGACTGCTGGTAAAATGTAGTTTTTACAGAGCTGCTCATGACCTGGAGAGTTTCCAGCCTGATTTGGGGTTATGGGGGGGTGCTCTGCTCTGTAATAGATGGACAGTTGAGTTTTGGACATGTGCTGATGTGATTTTGATACCTATGTAATTATATTATGTACGTATTAATGTAATGTACTATGTTTTTTTTTACAGAAATGTTGGTTAATAAATGTAAATCAAAATAAATCAAAATCAAAATATTTCTCTCTCTCTCAGGGAGGAGTCACAGTTTGATGCAGTGGAGACATATCTCTCTCTCTCTCTCTCTCTCTCTCTCTCTCTCTCTCTCTCTCTCTGTCTCCATCTGTGTGTGTGCGTGTGTGTGTGTGTGTGTGTGTGTGTGTGTGTGTGCGTGTTTTTCTCATAAGCCCCCTCCACCCATCAATCCACTCCCAAATGACATCAGAAGAGTGAGGACTGAGAACAGTGCATGACTGACAGAGACCAGGAAAAGAGAGGGATAAACCCTGATTCCACATTCTGTGTGTGTGTGTGTGTGTGTGTGTGAACGAGAGAGAGAAAGAGAAAAAGACAGAGCAAGAGAGGGAGAGAAAGCTCTCACGCCTTGGATGCTGTAATGACACAATCATCTTTGGCTGAACAGAGTTGGTGTAGACAGAAGACATACACACACACAATCACACTGAAACTGGGATCCACCCTGCCTGACTGCGGCTCGGTTTCCAAACATTGCATCAAATTCCCAGAAATATGACAACAGAAACCTGAGTTGCCAGAGCGAGTCTGTTGCCTCCGTGTCCTGCACAGTCGAGGAGTCACCACTCAGTGTGATACTTTAACGTGAAACATGTATGAAACTGACCGTGCCCTCTTTATATATAGATCTATGACAGATTAGTGATGGTTTAGAGTTCCAAAGTCAGCAATTTCAACAATCAACTTCTGCACGTATCAAAGTACAGCTGTGGTTTGTTACATACGTTTGTCTTGTTTTTATAGTTCTGGCAACCATTTCTATCACTACTTTATAATTTTGCCCTTTTTTAGAGGGAAATTTCTATTATACTCTATTGGCAGCTACAGTTACTGGTTACTTTGAAGACTGAGATTTTTAAATTGTAAAAACCAAAGAGCTTATAAAACGCAATGCATTGTTATACAGTACAATAAACCACCTAGCATTATATAAAAAGGGTAAACTAAGCTCTGCAGCAGCCAGCTACATCATTAAAATGCTGCTGTTAATACATTAGTAATTATAATCCAATAATAGAATACTGAAACACTGACAGAGCTAATTTTGTATGCAACAGTGCCTCCTACTTCTTTACATTAATCATCAAGTGCATGATGCTGGTAATAGATCTTTTAACTTAAAGCAACTATAATCAATATTATAGCTTTGTTTAAAACCTGGCATAGACCTGACATTGACTTATTTCGCACCTCTCCCAGATCTTAGCTATTAAGGCTCAGACACACCAAACCAACATCAAACAACTAGTGATGATGAAAGCCAACAGTTGCATTGCTTGACATTGCCTGCATCTCTGCCAAAAAGTGGCACTTAAACTAAGCGGCAGCCTCCAAGGCTGAAAAGTGAAGCCAATGTGGAAGTGCCAAAAACTGTAGTTCTGGCTGGCTCCATGACAGAGTCAATCCTTAGAGACCCCATGTTAAAATGCCCAACTTTACAGCAGAAATTAGCATGTTTACAGCTTGGTACAAAAAAACAGTTTTGGTCTCTGTGGCTAATTTCAACTTTCATAACAATGTAAAGGGGATGACAAGACTCGCCTGTTTATTTTATCAGGCCTTAAACTTCCACACAATTGAGGGCAGGGCCATGTGTGTGACAGGCTGTCAGCAAGGTGTCGCTGTACTCTGTGATTCAGATCCACGCCTTACTACTCCACTGCCTGCATCTCTCCCAAAGGACTTTTTACGCTACGAGTCACATTCACCCATTTACACACACATTCATACACAAGTTGACACCTTCTACTCAGTCTTTTTCACACACACACACACACACACACACGCACACACACACACACACACACACACACACACACACACACACACACACCTATAGAATAGCTCAAGGATACTTTGACATGTGGACTGGAGAAGCAGGCGATCAAAACCCCTGATCTTTCGATAGGTAGACATGCTATACCTTCTGTGCCACAGCTGACCCTGTGGTCACTTCTGACTCAAAAAAAGCAAGATGATGATGGCCAAAATGCTGAGCTCAAGGCTTCAAAATGGCAGTCCATTAACCAGTGGGTGATGTCACGGTAGCTACATCCATAATTATGTTCAGTCTATGGCTTAAACAAACTGCAAACACTACAGCTGAGAGCCAAACAGCATGTATGTTCTGCCCCTGAGTGAGAGGACATAACTCTCTGTACCAGCAGGTGGCAGTAGTCAGGTGTTTTCATCATTCTAAAAGGGAAACCGGAAGACCTATAGGACAGATTCAAGATGCTAGTTAGCCAGTTAGCACATTAACAACATTTACAGAACAAATGATATTTACTGTGTGCTAGCAAACAATAACACAAACTATGATGAACTGTTTCTGCTAAAGATCTCAGTGGCTAAAAAATAATCTGACCTAATATAACAAGTTTATTTCAATCTCAAGTCCTCTCAACTTTAGCCATTTGTCTCCCCTCACTTATGTTTCTCTTCTCGTGCACTTGGCTGACCTGCCAATGAGATTGACTTTGCTCACCGACAGGCTCCATCAGCTCCGATGTTGATTTAACCAACTAAATCGACCCAAAACAGGTGACACAGGCTGACTAGTGCCAACAATGTGGAACACACTGCAAAGACGAGGGCAGCAGACGCTCACAGACACCTCGACATTAATCGACGGTCAGCTGTCGACTTAGTGTGTCAGGGTACTTAACTTTAAATGTTATTATTACCACCATGACTGATGTCAAAAACTATTAAAACAAGAAAAGTTGTAATGAACTTCAGTTCATATTATTTTAAGTAGCTCTAGTCCCTGGTTAACAAAAATAGACAAACAAGCCAAATGCTTTTCACAGTTTAAAAAAACAGATGTTAATGTAAAAAAAAAAACCTGAAGCCTGCATTAAAAATATATGCTGCAGCCTGTCTGTCTCCCATGTATAGAACAGGCCAGGGTCTATTAAGGAAAACACATTTGCAACACAATAGTTTGAGGTCTACCACATATCACCACCAGAGAGGAGCAAGAGGTAAAGAGAGACAGACTACAAGAGCAGAGACACTCAGTACATTTACATGCATGCAGTAGTTGAGCTAAGCTCATAGCTCGGCTAACCAGTCAAGTCGGACTTCTCATTTTGTCTGAGTATACATGCAGAAGAGAAAATCTGACTGAAGTACGTCTGACTCCGCCTCGATAGGCGGCGCTGTGTCCTTTTTAATATAGTGCATATTGAACTAGCTCCGGTTGACCGGAAGAGAAATAATACATTAAATAAAATAAATCTGTGTTTCGCGTTTTCCTACCATCTATAAACTTCAAATTGTTTGGCTCCTTTAGCTGTCGGAGCATGAATGTAGTTTCCTCGTCCATCTAGAAGTGCGTGTTCTGCTTCTCGGTCGCCATGGTGTTTGTGTGTTTGTTTTTCCGGGAGTGAACTGCTGCCACGTCATCTCTTTCTTCTTCCAGGTGAAAGCCCCCTAAAGAAAAAGTGGTGCATGCGCAGAACGCCGAGTCCGACTCCAGTCGGACTAAGTGCATACATGCAGCAATAGTTTGATTTTCAATCAAATTATCTAGGTGTGTTAGTCAAGCTACAGATAGTACAATTTCAGTTGGACTAAGCTGTTTACATGCAGTTAAGAGTCCGGTTTTAGTCGAACTAAGCCAATAATTCGATTTTCTCAAGCTGCATGTAAACATATTGACTGAGAGAAACAGAAAGACAAAATCAAATTAAATCTGGCAAAGACAGAGGGGTCATATGCGTCCTGGACTGGTAGGTGTCCCTGGGGTCTGACATTGTTTTACTCCTGTGGTTGCAGCCTCCGCGTTGGGCTCTGGTTTGGGTTAAGTCTGATATGTTTCTCTATTGAAAACATTGGCATTGCAGTGGGACAGCCTGGGAATGTGGTGGGGGAAAACACAGGAAAAATGAGCTGAGAAATGTCTGTTTGTTTGTTGCGGAGAAGAGAAAGGGAGCGTGAAGGCATTTGAGTTCATCTCAGGAGAAAGTTTGAAGTTTCATTGACTCCGAGTCCACAAGCTTTTTCCTCTGTGGATTTGCAAGTGTTGGCTTGAATGAAGAATGTTTGTGCGTGAAAATCTATCTATAGAGAGGGTGGGTCTTTTCTCCACCTGTGGTGTGATTGGTAGTTTGTTGTTCTCTTTGATGGATTGATCGAGGCTGCTCTCCTGCGGTTGGGCTGAAGGGTTAATCCATCATTCACCTGTCCAGGTGCACTGCAGACGTTTAGTTTCCTCTCACCACATCTAACTTTTCATCCTCCTCCCTGCACCTCAGACTTATTAGTTTTCTTGTGCTTCTATAAAATGGAATGGTGACAATATACTCACACATGCAGTGTGTTAAAGGTTACAGCGTCAAAAACTATTTCTGTTTTATTTTGCAAAATGATTTGTACATTTCTCTCAGTTAACCACCGAAATACTGGACTTGTTTTCTGGTTTACCAGGGAGTTATTATGGGCCTTACAATATACAATATTCTGTATATCTGACATGCTGAGCAGCTGTGACTCCAGAAAAATATCCTCGGTCTTTCACACATTGCAGGACACAATCAAAATCTACTGAAATTTCATTTAATTTTGCAGTGGTCTGCTGGCTGACCTGAGATCTGCACTGACAATATGCTCATGAATAAATACCTGTAGACTGACAACCAGGGCCGGACATAGCAGATTCACCTGACGCCCCACCCAGCCCCCTCAAATATTATTATTATTATTAATAACAATAATTATAATAATAATAATGTTTCCTTAATCATCAATCAATCAATTCAATCAATTTTATTTATAAAGCCCAATATCACAAATCACAATTTGCCTCAGAGGGCTTTACAGCATACAACATCCCTCTGTCCTTAGGACCCTCACAGCGGCTAAGGAAAAACTCCCCCAAAAAAACCCTTTAACGGGGAGAAAAAAATGGTAGAAACCTCAGGAAGAGCAACTGAAGGAGGGATCCCTCTTCCAGGACGGACAGACGAGCAATAGATGTTGTGCAGAACAGATCAATATAATGAATTAAAGCTGCAAGCAGCGTTTTGCGGGACCTCGCACCCACGCCGCGTTGCCCGTTGCCCATTGCCCGTTGCCCCTAGCCCCTTGCCCGTTGCTCGTTTCGGCCTGTAGCTGGACAGTTAGCAGTCCTGTGAAGTTTGAGGAAGATTGGAGCATGTATGCCGGAGATATAAACTACTTCCTGTTTTGTTGCGGTACACTTAGTGTGACGCCTGACATGTGAAAGTTTTAATGTACACGAGGTACAGACCACAGTATGTAAATTTTGGGTAAATCCAAGGAAAAGTGTGTGAAAACACGTACTTCCTGTTGCCACTAGGGGGCGCTGTGTGTAATCCCAACTATTGACACATGGGTGTGTTCAGGGCGGGGCTGTCATCAATCCTGTGAAGTTTGGGGGAGATTGGAGCATGTATGCTGGAGTTATAAACTACTTCCTGTTTTATGGCGGTACAGCTAAGTGTGACGGCTGACATATTAACGGCTGATTGTACATGAAATATAGTAACCCTGCATTCTCAGAGCGCAGTGTTCTGGTGGGATAATAGGGCACTATGAGCTCTCTGAGATATGATGGAGCCTGATCATTTAGAGCTTTGTAAGTTAAGAGAAGGATTTTAAATTCAATTCTGGATTTTACAGGGAGCCAGTGCAGAGAAGCTAAAACAGGAGAAATATGATCTCGTTTCTTAGTTCCTGTCAGTACACGTGCCGCCGCGTTCTGGATTAGCTGGAGAGTTTTCAGGCACTTATTAGAGCTGCCTGATAATAGAGAATTACAGTAATCCAGCCTCGAGGTAACAAACGCATGGACCAATTTTTCAGCATCTTTTAGTGACAGGATAGGCCTAATTTTCGCAATATTACGCAGATGAAAAAATGCATTCCGAGACGTTTGTTTTAAATGGGAGTTAAAAGACAAATCTTGATCAAATATTACGCCGAGGTTTCTTCATATAACCACTGACTCCATTAGGGGTCACAGGAGGACTGGAGTCTATCCCAGCTGACACGGGGCGAGAGGCGGAGTACACCCTGTACAGGTTGCCAGACTATCTCAGAGCTGACCATTCACGCTCACATTCACACCTACGGGCAATTTAGAGTCACCAATTTACTTAACCTGCATATCTTTGGACTGAGGGAGGAAGCCGGAGTACCCGGAGAAACCCATGCTGACATGCAGAGAACATGCAAACTCCACACAGAGGGGATGCCCCACCCCGGGGTTCTTGCTGTGAGGCGACAATGCTAACCACTGCACCACCATATTATTATCATTATTGTTACCTTTTAGATTTTTTTGCATTTAGTGTTACAAACAAAAGCAGTGGTAATGAGGTACTCAAATACAAATAAACAACTTAGCAACAAACAATAATAATTTAAAAACTAACAATAAAAGAATACAATAACAAATAATCCAATAACAAAATACGGTATGTGCAAATTTCCTTCTTTTTTCTTTTGTATTGGGCCCCAGATTACTATGGCCTTTTCATTTTCTTTTTTTGTAATGCTCTCTATATATCACCAACCCCCCACCCTAGGTTGGCGCCCCAGGTGGCCACCTAAGAGGGACCACCATTGCTGACAATCACATATAATGCAAAAATGATGGCATCTTTGTATTTTTTAAACTATTACAGTATTACAGTCTGCTTGTAAAGACCGCAATCCTTAATCTATAACTTTAAATACTGGCATCATCAATGAAAGAACAGAAGAACACATTGTTTGACTGGTTTCTGTCAATAAAGTACATACTATATTATGACATTAAGTATTTTTTAGTGTGCATATAGTTTTTAATATCATCTGTTCTTTCCCCTGTGGATATACTTTCTTTTTCTTTTTTTTTTTAACTAAATTGTGCACATGCTGTACATATTTTGTGGTCTTGTAAGTAGAGCATGGTGGTACGGCTGCCAGCAGACAGCCACGCTAAAATTGCATGTACTTGTGCTATTGCACAGTGTTTTGGACATCAGTGCATCACATAGCTTACATTAATAGAATATGCTGCGATCTCCTCTTTGGCAGATCATATGAAATAACTCACAACCTCTGTCTGTCTTTCAGAATGATTTTCATATCAGCCAACAGGCAGATATTTTTGGTCAGCACACAGCGCATACAGCAGCTGGATGTCAGAGCACAGGATCACCCACGTTGCAGTGAGAAGCTTTTCAAGGTGTTGCATTATTGGCGTTGCTTGCTTTCTAGTGTTTCTGAGCAGCACCTGATGGTCTGGCACCTTTCTCTGGGCTGATGTTGTAGAGGTGCAGGGTCCAGTTATGAATTCTTCCCATCTGGATTGTTGGCGTTAAAATTTTTTTGCAAATGGCAGTGTTGGATACTCAACACAGACAACATTTTAATTTACTTGACTGCAGCATAAACACATCTCAGCAGCGTCACTGTTTACAGCAATTCAGAAGAGCTTAACATTTTGTGTTTTTTCATCTCATGAGACTTAAATTATATTTTATAAATACACATATGCACAAAGCAGTGGCGGCTGCTGGTCTTTCAAACAGGGGAAGCTCACTTTAAATTTACATCATAAAATTTGTCATATTTTAACGAGGCAGTAACTTATAAAAGGAACATTTAGTTGAAGCCATTTTTCAACCACACTCATGCCATAGAACCATACCTGTCAAGTTTTGGATTTGAAAATAAGAGAAATTTTCTAGCACTCGCTGTGAGCTGTCCCACCACCCCAACCAAGCTCCACTATCCCTTACATTTTAAGACAGGTGTACAAGATATCTAAAAACAACTTGTCATCCGCTTACTAACTACAATTAGGTGATCAGAATCTGATAGGCCTACCTTTGTTGACATTGAAATGCTGTGAACGTTCCTACCTTATGAGCCTAAATGAAAACAGAAAGGGCATATGAAGCACATTTATTTATTTTTTATAAAACGGGTGCTTCCCATCCTTAAATGTGGTTGGCTGAGCCGCGTTCCATGCCGTTGTAAAATCAGTGTAACCCACTGGTAGACCGCAGCGTCTGTGTTGCTTGGCAACCATTCTGTCCACTCGATCTTGCTTGGTGGAAGAATGAATAGTTCTCAATTTTATTGTTGCATTATTACCAATAAATTGTTGATTCTTTTTCGTGTGTGTTTATTTTAAGGGCTATATGTAGGGTAACCGTTTTATAAAAGCAATAAGCCCCGAGAAGCCGTGAGTTACAGTGATTTTACAACGGCGGAGGGGCACTGAACGCCCCTCAGCCGTTGTAAAATCCCTGTAACCCACGGCTTCTCGGGGCTTATTGCTTAAACATATTTTCAGTTCATAATGTGCCCCATCCTGCTCCTCTTTAGGAAAGTAAATTCGCTGTCCCATTTTTCGAGATATTTACAGGACTTCTTTGTTTTTTTGGCAGGAATGCCTTCTCCTTCGTCACATCCATCCATCTCTCTCTTTTGTTGTTCCGGGTTTGTTCCCGCAGTCGGCACTAACCTCGCGACAACTGCCACCCAGGCCACTGCAGGTGGCAGTTCTCGCGAGGTTAGTGACAGAGTTCAGTTTGGAGAGGCAGAGGAATGTTTTTTATTATATTACGGGAGATTTGCGGGAGAATACTAATACGGGAGGGAGAGGGGTAAAATATGGTAGTTTCCCGGCCAAAACGGGAGACTTGACAGCTATGACTCTGCCAGAAGACTCCACTTTCAAAATCCGCGATGGGACTGAGCTGAGCTGTCAAGTGACGGTGTATATCTCCAAATAGCTGTCAATCAAAACAGGATTCAGCCTTTCGACTGATCCTCCAATCATCATGCGGAAGCTCAGTGTCCAGCCCGGCCGAGGCCCGCCCACAGCTCCATTCACCCCCAGAGACGCTAAGCGTCCGGGGGCGGGACAAAATCGTGGCATTTATCCAATGACCGTCGAGTTTCGAGGCAGTGAAAAAAACGAGGGTTACATATGTAACCACCGGTTCTATGAGTTTCGGATGACCGCCAGAGGCGGTGCTTTCAGCACCTGGATATCCATCGCACGCACGTGCAGGTCGAGTACTTGTATCAACAAAGTCACCTGTGACCTGGGTGACGTATGCCCTGTGCCCCGGCACAAAAGGCAGGTCAACCCAGGAAGTGACCTCTTGGCAATCTTCTCGTGAATATTCCGAGTGACTGCCGAGGTCTGGCGGTCATCCGAAACTCATAGAACCTTGGTTACATACGTAACCCTCGTTCTATGTCGTTTCTACTGACCGCCAGAGGCGGTGCTTTCAGCACCTGGATGACTAATATCAACAAAGTCAGGAGGCACGGGAAGTACCGCTGTAGCCACTGGGTTGTGTGGAACGACGTTAACCCTGTAGAATCTGGCAAATGTGCAGGTTGAGGCCCATGATGCCGCTGCACAAATGTCTGAGAGGGGCACGCCTCGTAGGGCTGCCCATGAGGTAGACACACTCCTGGTGGAGTGCCCCCGAACATGAGGAGGGGCTGGAAGACCACTGCTCTCGTAAGCATGGCCGATGGTTTCAGCTATCCATTTTGACAGCTGCTGTCTGGACAGGCCATGGCCTCGTCTTGGCCCTGTATGACAGATAAACAAAGCATCTGACTGCCGGATTTCGGTGGTCCTCTGAAGATAAACCCTGAGTGCTCGTACAGGGCACAAAAGCTCAGCGCTCAATCCCTGTTCGATCCCCATATCTTGGGGTTTGAAGGCTGCAAGCCTAAGAGGATGGTTTATATACGAGGAGGAAAAGGTCTTCGGGAGAAAAGAGGGGTTAGGCCATAAGGTTACTCCTGTATCCCCAGGGTGGCAATGCAGGCACTCTCTGCTTATGGACAGGGCATGTAGTTCCCCTACTCGTTTTGCTGATGTAATGGCCAAGAGAAAGGCTGTCTTCATGGACAGCCAGTTCAGCTCTATACCCCCCAGCGGTTCAAATGGGGGTTTGCACAGCGCCCGCAAGACAAGGGGCAAGTCCCAGGACGGCACTGGGTTTCGTCGAGGAGGCCTCAATCGCTGTGCTCCCCTTAGGAAGCGTGTCACCAGAGTATGGGACCCCATAGTCACTCCCACCATCTTATTGTGCCTCGATGAGATGGTGGCAATGTACACCCTGATTGTGGAGGCTGTGAGGCCTTGATCGAGGAGTGACTGGAGGAAACTGAGTACAACCGGTATGGGGCATCGTGTTGGCTCCTGATTTGAGCTCGGCACCACTTGGAAAAAAGTTTCCACCTATTAGCATAGAGCACATTGGTGGAAGGTGCCTGGGAACTGTTAATGGTCTGCACTACTGCTGGCTCGCAGAGCCCTAGCAACGGCTCTGGCCCTTCAGCGGCCGGACCCAAAGTTTCAGCCGAGATGGATTCGGGTGCCAAATTCGGCCGTCCAACTGTGAGAGGAGATCCATTCTCACTGGGAGGCACCAAGGCTCCCCATGTAGAAGTTGGTATAACCTTGGAAAACATACCCTCCCTGGCCATCTGGGGGCTATTAGCAGTATCTCGTGTTCTGCTGCGAGCACCCTGTCTAGTGTTGGCAATATTAGTGGCATAGGTGGGAAAGCGTACAGCAGCCGCCTGGGCCACGCATGTGCTAGAGCATCCTGACCTAGGAGACTTGGTTCCCCGAGGGAAAACCAGAGGGGACAGTGTGTCGTCGCCTGGGAGGCAAAAATATCCACATCCGCCCTGCCGTACCTGCACCAGATGGCGTGTACAACCTCTGGGTGAAGACTCCATTCTCCAGGATGGGGACGCCGTCGGGACAGGAGATCTGCGGCTTTGTTCTGGGTACCTGGCAAGTACATTGCCATCAGGCTCAGTAGGCGAGGGTGAGCCCATTGCAAAAGCTGTTGAGTCAGTCTCATGGACTGCCTGGCCTTGGTGCTCCCCTGGTGGTTGATGTGGTACACTACTGACATATTGTCTGTCCTCACCAGTACATGTCTCCCTCTCAGTACTGTGAGAAAATGCTTTAGGGCGAGCAGAACTGCATGCAATTCCAGCACATTTATGTGTCGCCCCTGCTGCCAAGGACTCCACTGGCCTCTGACTGCCCGACATTGCCATACAGCACCCCATCCTCCTAAGGAGGCATCTTTTGTCACCACTTCTCTGCGAGAAGGTATAGACCCTAAGGGGACACCCTGGATGAGATACATCACCTTCTTCCAGGGTCGTAGATGCTTCAGACAGTTGGCAGTGACCCTGACCAGTTTGTGTCTGTGGTGAGTGGGATGTAAGCCAAGATTGTTTACCCAGATTTGAAGGGGTCTCAATGACAGGAGGCCCAGTGGGACCACAGATGAGACTGCCGTGAGCATACCCAGCAGTCTCTGAAATGTCCTGAGAGTTAGGGCTCTGTCTCTCCTGAAGTGACTGACTTCCTGGCAGATACTGCTGACCCGTCGCTGGGAGGGAACAGCCGTCATCGCCTGTGAATCTAGTTGGATGCCGAGGAATCCTATCTGCTGACTGGGAACCAGGGAGCTCTTTTTGTAATTCACGGTCAACCCTAACCTTGTAACGTGAGCTATCAGCAATGCGGACTCCCTGCGAGCGTCTGCCTCTGACCGGGAGCATATGAGCCAGTCGTTTAAATAAGGGAAAATGCGCATTCCCTGGGCCTGGATTGGAGCTAGTGCCGTTGCTACACACCAGGTGAAAACCCTGGGTGCAAGCGAAATCCCAAATGGGAGTACATGGAACTGATATGCTCTTCCCTCGAACGCAAAACGAAGGAACCGCCTGTGGTGAGGCGCAATGGGGACATGAAAATATGCGTCCTTCAGGTCGATGGTTGTGAACCAGTCGCCCTGTTGAATGCCTTGTAAGACCTCTGTGGTGCGCAACATGTGGAACCTCAGGACCTTGAGACAATTGTTTAGGGGCCTCAAGTCCAGTATGGGGCGGAGGCCTCCATCTTTTTTTGGTATTATAAAATAAGTGGAATAAAAGCCACCGTTCTGTGTATGTGCGTCTAATGGCTCGATGGCCTCCTTCTCCAGGAGAGCCCAGATCTCCTGGCGTAGGGCCAGAGCTTTGGTTGGATCTTTGACCATGGTCATTTTGACCCCACCAAATTTCGGCGGCCGGCGTCGGAATTGTATGGCGTAACCCTGGGATAGGGTCGCCACAACCCAGGGGTCTGATGTTAATGCTTCCCAGCATTTGAGCTGCTGGCTGGTGAAGCGTCCGACCGCCATGGCTGTGTGGTCATTGTTTACCCCCCTGCACCGGATTGGGCTGAAATGATCGGCCAGAGCGTCGTGACACCTGCTGAACAGCTGGCTGTGGAACCGCTGTAACTCTAGAAGATGAAGAGGGCCTCCGTCTACTAGGATACTCACGGTGCAGACTTGCAAACTGCCGTCTGGCTTGAGTCACCTGTATGCTCCGCTCCAGAGCCTGTTGTGCCGTAGAGCCAAACATTTCCCCTGGAACAACTGGCAGAGAACGGAGTGCTCTTCTGCACGGTTCCAATAGCGGAGACTGGGCCAGCCATATCTGGCGTCGAGCGAGGGTTAATGAAGACATAAGCCTACCTAGCTCCCTGCTCATGTAGGCAAATGCCTGTAGGGAGGCATCGCTTAGGCTCTGGGTAGCCGGGTCTGCGTCTGAGTCCCGTAGTGACTGGGACAGGGCTAATATGAGATGGGACATCGAGTTACCAATACGTCCCATGCGTGCTGCCGTGTCGTAGCTTCTGACAATGAAATCATCAGTCAAGCAGCACTGTCGCCAGGGACAGCGAGCATCCGGCCTGAGAGCTTCGTCCGGTGACAGCACGAGGGCCGCAACAGTCGGCTCAATATTGGGCATGCTACCTAAACCGTAGCTGGACGCATCTTGCATGTTTGTTAGTGCTCTACAGTCACTTGGAAGGTGCGAGAAGCGTCTGGGGTCTGCCCAGCACCTTTGGAGCTCCTCAATATATGGAGCTGACGGTGGGACACAAAGCGCTGTTGACTGAGAAATCTTCTTAAAAAATGCACTCTGAGGAGTTACTATGACAGGTGCCGTATCTAACCCAAGGCGTGCCAGTGCCATCTTTATAACGGACCTGACTGATGTCTGGCTGCTCTCCGAGTCTCCCGCACTGCGGCTTGTTCCCCGAGAGCTGGGATGAGAGCGGCGGGAGTCCCGGCCTGCTTCGTTGTCACCCTCCTCCTCCACATACTCCCCTTGCCCAAGACTTAAGCTCATTGAAGCCCTAGTGGAGAGGGTATCTTCCTCCTGGCCTCCGACTGCTGGTGATAGTGTCGGAGGAGGTGGTGACTGTTGTCGGGCTGTAGCGAGACCACTATCTGCCCGTGCACCTACTGGCTGTAATCCCTGAAGGAGAGCCTTAATTTGCGCAAACTCCGAAGTCAAGCAATCTTTCTAATATGGCTAATCGCAGTCTTTGGAGGGCGAATAACTCACAGCTCCCACCCATCTGGGTTGCAAGACTACCAGCGATGCCAATGTCTGCTTCAAACCTGCTTTCCACGCGAGAAGATGCAAAGAGGTCACTTCCTGGGTCGACCTGCCTTTTGTGCCGGGGCACAGGGCATACGTCACCCAGGTCACAGGTGACTTTGTTGATACAAATACTCGACCTGCACGTGCGTGCGATGGATATCCAGGTGCTGAAAGCACCGCCTCTGGCGGTCAGTAGAAACGAGATAGAACTGTTCCCTGCAGCCCCATTGAAGTGCATGGACGCTCAGCTTCTACAGGGAAATGCATTGAGAAAACTGCGCTATGGGAATGTATGAGAAGTTAACAACATTGATAAGAAGCTGATTCTGAACGAACTCGTCTTCGAGATGAACGTGTTCTAACGCATTTGTAGTCAATGAAATGTTAACACAACCGTACATATTTGACCATTTAATTTTTGACATTTTAGGGGAAGCTGAGCTTCCCTTGCAGTCTTAGAGAAATCGCCTCTGGCACAAAGACCCACAACGTACCTCCAATCTTTTTTTACAACCACCTCTTCCTTAACTCCTTTTCCTCCTCATCACCCCCTCACCTTTTTACCTCATGCTTCGCTCCACCCCTTCCCACCCCCTTGTCCAGTATGTTGTAGACCAAATGCACTATGTTGGTGGTGGTCCAAAGCAAAGCACAGTCACACACACGCGCATACACAAACACACACTTGGATGCACACTGTAAGGGTGGTAATCCCACTTTCTGTGAACCATGTGGAGGCCATTGCTATGTAATCTGTTGCAATTGTGTTGTATTTGAGAGAGAGCTGGTCTACATTACCTGCTTCATTATCTTGTGTGTGAGTGTGTGATGGAGGGAGAAAAGGATAAAGAAAGACAGACTGAAGTAAAGGGTAACAGTAAACACCATCATGGTGAAGCATTATTCACACATTGTCGCCTTTTATCTCACGTCCCTCTGAAACATTTGAATAAAGCTACTTTATAACCTAAAGTGCATGCATGGCATTAAACATGCTGGTGATCCTGCTTTGTCTGTGCAGACATAAGCATTCAGACTGGGACACACACACAACCATTACACACACAGATTGCATAATTGTACATAATAGATTGAGGGGCGCAAGCACTCTGAGCGTAAATCTAACGTGTATGTAAGTACACAGACGACGCTCCGTGTAGCTTACTTGTAAAAAAGCTGAATGAGCCATGTAATATATTCCTCTTGATTCAAGTGATCACCCAAAGAAGCTTTAAGTAAAAAGGGGTACTAGTTGAAAAAGAGAGAAAACAAAGTGAATGAGTGAACTTGGAACATGCATGTTTTATGACTTCTTGATTATAACGTGGCAGAATCTGAAACACAAAGCTGAAATCATAATGTTCTTTAAATAATGTCCATCAATACCACTGTTGATTTTCGAGAACATTTATAGACAAGCACATTGAGCTTTTAAACTAGACACAATAAATTAAGATTTTTCAACAATCTGTCCTGACTTTCACCAAGATCACCAAGCGTCAAAGGCAGATACTGTTTCCATTATCTGCATGTCTTTAATCTTAGGATAGGTTCCCATGTTTTCAAGTCTTTCTCAAATCAATACTGACATGACAATACACAAAAGTTGCTGTAATTGTGTCTCCAAAGAAATCCCTTTCCAAATCTATCTAAATGTAATTAATTGGGGGCAAAATCTACAGTCCTCATTCTGTACAAAAGTGCATTGTGAAGTTCAGCGGTTCAAGAAAGACTAAACAAGTGGGTATTAGCAGAGAAGACAGGCTTTTTAGTATGAAATTCACTCTTTATGCTTCCATGGATAGCGTTCCCTTACTGAGTAACGGCACAGTATAACAAAGCAGGAATGTGGTACTAAAAGGGCTGTGGGTTCAGCTGAACTTTATCATTAATTTTGCATGCAGAGACTGTGGACTTACATGAGGATACTGAAACTTATGCCAATGTTAACCAGAATCATCAAACCTTTCTTATAAATAAAACATTTGCCATCAGAATAACTATTGTCATAAGAATCCTATACATATTGGCTTTAAAGGAGTAGTATGTAGGTTTTGGCATCTAGTGGTGAGTACTGCAGATTGCAATCAACTGAAACTACTCCCAAAAGCGTGAACTCCTAGTATATGTGTTGATTGCTCAGTTTTATACCAAGACCCAAATTAGGGAGTTCAAGTCTCCGGGTCTTGACCATGAGCAAGGTTAGAATGGAGCATGACATGGATCGGTGGTTTGGTGCAGCTTCTGCAGTGATGCGGGTGTTATGCCAGACTGTCATGGTCAAGAGGGAGCTGAACCAACCCTCACTCATGGTTATGAGATATGGGTAGTGACCAAAAGAATGAGATTGTGGATACAAGTGGCCAAAATGAGTTTCCTTCATGTGGTGGCTGGGCTCAGCCTTAGAGATAGCGTAAGGACCTCAGACATCCAGAGGGAGCTCAGAGTAGAGCCGCTACTCCTTTGGGTCAAAATGGGTCAGTTGAGGTGGTTCAGGCATCTCATTAGGATGCCTTCTGGGTGCCACCCATTGGAGGTGTTCTGGGCACATCCCACTGGTAGGAGGCCCCGGGGCAGACCCAGAACACAGTGGAGGGATTATATATATCTCATCTGGCCTGGGAACACCCTGGGGTCGCCCAGGAGGAGCTGAAAAGCGTTGCTGGGGAGAGGGACGTCTGGGGTGCTTTGTTCAGCCCGTTGCCCCCACAACCCGGCCCCAGATAAGCAGATGAAAATGGATGGATGGATAGATGGATGGACTCAAATTATCCATCCATAATGTGGATTGGAATAATTTGGAATTTGGATATCCATTATCCACTATTATATTAAAACAAACTGATTTAAACGGGTAAAAACACTGAATAAAGCAGTTTCATAAAAAAAAAAAAAAAAATCAGTGTCTTTCCAAAGCTGTTTGGTTGGTTGCAGAGGGGCAACTGCATAAAGTGGCCAACGTGAAAACCTGAGAATGCAAATGCACTATCTACAGTCATTGTTAGGTGTGTCCATTCTCAGTTGTTGCACAAATGTGGTGGATTTAGTGGATAAGGACCCGCTCATTCTTAGGCAACGAAAACACAATAATTCAAATTTTTGATTGATTTTACATTACCTAAAACATAAGCATTGTTATAAATGCTGTTTCTCACAATATATCCCCCTAAATTTTACACATTGGAAAGTAAGGCAAGGTGGTTACAGTCTTGGTAGCAAAACTCACTGTAAACAAAATGCGTGTCTTGTGAGGCACTGCAATGAGCAGAAGTCAGGACCAGTGGCTGTTTTGCAGATGAAGATAGGCAAAAACTTTTTGAGATGTCCAGCCAGCTACCTGCCTCATCTTCACTGGTCTGAGATCAGCCCTCCCGGGTGAATCTAGAGTGGAGCCTCCTGGTGCATTACTCACGGAACTGCTCACCGGTCAGCCCTGCCAATGCTCCAGTGATCGATGCACAGAGTTCCTGGCTGCACACTCACCTTCATCCATCCTCAGGAGAGAGCAGAACAGAGAAAGATGGAGATGTAAGCATCAAGAGAGACGCCGAGCCAGAGCGGAGAAGATAGTTAGAGGCAACATCTCTCAGCACCCTGCAGAGTGAGATAAATAGGGAGGGCAGTCTGAAACACAAGCTGATGAATGATTGAGCTAACACCTCCCCCAATAGCCTCCCATCACCTTCCTCTTCTACACACATCCTCACTCTTTCTGTTTATTTATCTACTTCAGCAGAGCAGCGTGGGACCTGAGAGGAGAGGTGATGAACAGAACGGAAAGTCATACGGGGCAGGAAAAGCATTCAGACTCTGAGTTTATGTGTTGTTTTTCTGCTCTTGTGAGAACCAGTTTCAGGCATTTCAAGTTATGACATTTTTGCAAACTGATGTAACATTAGTCAGTTGTTCTTCCAAACGTCAGTATATGATTAGTAAATTGGAGTTTAAGTTTAACAATTACAGATTAGAACAAGCAGTGACTACCAGGACCCAAATGTTGAAGCCAGTGTGGAAGGGCATCAAGATTAAGTTCCTCAAACGGCTCCAAGAAAAATCTCAATGCACTGACGTCAGTGGGAAAGACCCCAACTTTTCTCGCATAACAGCTTGTGATCTTTCTGGTGTATAACTTTTAAAAACAATACAGAGGAAATATACTGACATCTGCGTTATTGAAACACAAAACTGAGTTACAGCATTATCTTGTGATGTAATGTGTGTTGAAGAACAATCAAGGATGATGTCAACATTTTGCTTCCAGTTGTGCACAGTAAAACTGCCCACTGGCTAATGTGAACACCCCATTGAAACATCTGTACTTCAAATCGCAAAAGTACTTAATGCAAAGCAATGTTGACTTACATTTTTTACTACAGCTCTGACGCATAAACACAGTAAGAGTAAATATGAGTTTATAGTACAGTGACCAGATGTCCCCGATTTCCGGGGACAGTCCGCAGTAAGGATGACCTGTCCCCGGCACAAACTGTCCCCGGAAATGTCCCCGTTTCAAGCATTTCATGAATGGTACTCCTTACATATCAATGGGTACGTCTCGCTGAGCACAGGAGGCCCGAGCGAGCAGTGCGGTACCCTTGCTATGCCTATTTTTTTTTATCTTGGCTTGTATCATTGTCACTGAACCTAATTTCCATCAGGTATAGTTACAGCCGCCGCTAGGGGTCCTAGCCATGGGGTCCTCCATGTGCATCAGCCGCCCGCCATTCATTCAAGAATGCCAGTCTTTTGATAACGTAATTCCATGCTGCCACTACCTGCTGAATAAATGAGTGGTAAGTGTAACGTTAGCAGTGAATCTTGATGTAAGTAAGCACCAGAATGTTCACGACACATTATATTTCCAAACACAGAATAATCAGCTGATTTTGAGCTAACGGACAATGCTTCGTGGTGTTTGTAAAGAGCACTGATTGTTTACTTTAGCTAGTGATCACTCACTGGCTAAGTAGATTAGCCAGCCTAATATTGCTAGCTAACGTTAGCTAGCTTGCTAACGTCTGTGTTGTTGTGTGTAACCTTATGTTAGAATTGAAGACCCTTTTATAATGTCAATGTATGCATATTACCACATTAATGGGCGATCGTTACGTTCAATAGGAAGCATTTCAGCCCTGATTCAGTGATTGTTCCCCATTAGCGAGCTCATTATGATTGCTAGCTTCTTATTAGATGAGAAAGTGAGAGAGAGAGGGAGGAATGGATGATCTGAGACTTAATTCAATGTGTTCCTGTAAGGAATGAATTTCATCAGTGCGGGTTATAAATGTAGTATATATTTTATTGAAATATTAATGCAGTAGCTATAGTTGTTGTTTAGTATTTCTGATACTGTTGCATGGCTACATTTCAAATAACTATTCAGTGCTGTTTGGGTCTATTCACTCAGTTTTGCACTCATGTTCTCTTCTACTCTTATTCTATCAATTCCAGGCTACCAGGACCACATCCAGGACACAATTCAGCACCACTGAGACCACCAGGGCACATCAGACAGTTCTCAGTGTCTGTTAATCCAGGTTTTGATTTCATTTTGTTTATAGTATAGTATAGTGTTGTATTTTGATTGAATATAAATTGTATTTGTATTTTAATTGATTTGTAAAATAAACTAAACTGAACTGAACTGAATTGTAAGTTATTTGTTAACCAGGAGCTCTTTGGAGATTAAGAAAGATAATGGAGTTTTCATTTCAGTATAAAAAAATAACAAGTGAGGTTCCACTAGTTATTTGTAATACAATCAACCTGTCTTTTTGATATATTTGGAGAAAATAAATGAAATTAAAATTGTCCCCATTTCTTTATTTCATCATTATAACGTATTTTTTAACCTTAACGCTGAAAATGTCCCCAGATTGCATTTGAGATATCTGGTCACTTTAGGTTATAGCCAGGAGACGGTTCGCTTAGCATAAAGACTAAAAAAACCTGTCTTCAAAGATAAAAAAGTTCAAAAACAACGTTTTGGCCCCCCCTGACGGATTGGAGAAACATGTATGACCCCCCCCCCAACCCTAAACAACATTTTTGTATATAATCACAAGTAAAGAGGGCAATAATAATGACGATTTCCATCAATAAATAGCACTGTATTTGACTTCGCCATTGTTTCTAAAACCTTACTCTGCCAGGTGGGGTCAGTATTGAGTTCACAAAGCTACTGTGAAACTAAATCTGGAAACGTCTTCCATTTGATTCTGACACTGCAAAATAAAGACAGATTGGGAGCTATATTTTTCATATTTAAAATAAACAGTTGTGAGTATAAAAGCTGTCATTATCAGCTGTCAGGCGTGAGTTTTTTTTCTCTCCTACCTTTCCAGCTGTAGAACAGTGTTGTGTTTTAAACCAAATGGACCCGTAGCAGCCGCAAAAATCCATTTGTGTCCTCTTGTAGTATTCCAAAGCGGTACTTTAAAGAGCCATTCAGCATTTAACATAATTAATAGCTGCAATGTCATATGAGCAACAAAATACAGTTCTGTTCCTCCAAACTTGTTTCTACCGGCTCGCGCCATCTTGTCATATTTTGGTACGACCCACACTGTAGTTTACGACCAATCAAATCACCCTGGATTAAACCATTGCATTAAACCAGGGGTGCCGGGTGAGAGAGCATGTCCACTGGCCACTGTTTTCATTCAAGCCTGAGGGGTGTACTACGAAGCGAGATTAAGGGATTAGCGAGGTATGTTGAGTCTAAAGCCAGGGTTTTCAGTGTCACGAAGGTGGCTCTCTTTTAACCTGGCTAGATCACCATGGTAACTGATGCTCAGCTCATAACCTGGTCCCGACTAGGTTATGTTCAGAGTTTAATCTTAAAATCAGCTATAAAAGCGCCGCTGTTTCACAATTTAGCGCGTTTGGAGCTGGCGTAACCTTTACTTTGAAAGTCCAGTGGAGCTGGATCAGAACCGAGCATTTGTACGGAGGGAGAGATCGCACTGATCCGCTGGTGTTTACTTTCTCTCTGAGCGTCTCCGCCTACAGATGTTCAGCTGAGGGAACACGCCACTCACTGTTGGAGGACACTGAAACAAGCATTACAGATAATCAGATAGCTAATCAGTGAAGTTAATCATTTCACTTTGATGTGGCCATGAATAAATGAATTTCAGTGTTTGGCCTGTTGTATGGCAGTGTTGCCCAAACACAAATCTTGAATAGGTCTATGCTGTTTTCACAGTTAAAAAGGTCCTTGTTGTCATTGTACAGAGACAATAGGCTATGAGATTTACTTGTACAGCACCTAAAAAGTTCACTGTATATTCATACGCACACCCAGCCTCACTTTCAATAAAACACACTCATTCTATAATTGATCAGTAAAATATATGAAAACAATATAAAACACAATTTAAAAATGACAGTTGTTGCTCTAGTTTATTTTGTTTAAATGGATAAAGCCTCGTATTTAAAAGTACCGCAATGTTCAGCTGTCAGAAATTAAAATCAGCCTCCTCTCTTTACTTATTATTAATTATCATATTTGCAGCAACAGTGTTGCTTTTGGCTGTGATCACGCTTTTTTATATCGCTCATACTCTCTCCATTAAAACAACCTGCTCCTCTTGGCTGAAATCAGCGACCATGTGCGGAAGTAGAATCATATGACGCCAAACACCTCTTTTTATGTGAACGAGCAGGAGCACAAAGCTGAGAGCCAGACTTGACAAACCAAGTTGATAACTACCTTCGTGATACCGTTTAACTCTGTTTAGGGGCTTTAGGTTTTGTTAAGCCAGAACATGAACACAAAGCCTGGCTGTGTTGAGCTTCCTTCGTAGTACACCACTCTGGTGACCCGAGGATAAGCGTGCCACTAAACAATGAAGGACAGACGTGGAGTTTGGAGAGGCAGGTGTCTATCCTGCACAGATTGTGATGCGTATGAGCCTGGGACCGACAATCCATGTGGGTATTGTGGCTGCCCTCCTGGTGCTCATATATGCACTGAAAATCAAGAGCCCCCCACAACGACCGCAACAGACTCTTCCAGGAGTGATGCGTTCCACAAGGTATACCATGGGTTGGGATTTGGGAAGAAGCTAGCCTATTTTTGCAAGCTAGTTTAATCTGCAATCTCTATGTGTTGGCCCACGCAAGCAAAACAGTCCCACCGTTCAGGAGAGTAGATACAGGCTTGAACATTCATTTACAATCTGAATGTGTCTGTTGTACCTGCTATCTACAGCAGCCTACAGTTTAAAATAAAAACCTTCTCTGTAGAAAATAGTTTACTAGTTTAATCGATCTCCTCACAGCCATTGTTTGTGTTCCGCGGTCGTCTTCTTCTGCTACTCTATTGGGTTTTCCGGTCAGTGACGTGTGTACAAGTGGGAAATACCATTGTGGACCATGCAGGGTAACTTTATATAGGGGAGTATAAACCAAAACCTCTGCGTAAAATAAGAATGGAAAAGAAACAAAAAAGCATACAAAACTTAAAGTAAAGTTGCATGACCCCCCCTGAAGCCAAAATAAAAACCATATGGCCCCCCCCACTGCTCAAAAAAAAAGTTTGGGAACCCCCCCCTGTTTTGGACCAGCCCCATTTGCATATAAATATCGATCAGCCCCTAATTAACGAACCACGACTTTCTGTAGTCTTGTTGTGATTGTCAGGGTTTCCAGGCAACAAGTGACAACGTCAGGAAGCTGCTGTGCCTGGCCAAGAAATAAGCTAGCTGGCTCCCCCATTCTCCCAGACAGAGTGCCTAGAGAGTGCTCTGCCACTCCGACAGTGCGGTGGTCTGGATGACCGAACAGTACAGCACTCCAAATCAACTAACGCTTCAGTTAATGCCTGAGTGCTCTCTGGCACTCGGAATGAATATTTCAGAACGTATCATGTTCAGAGTGACTTGCATCATCTTTCTCCATTGTTACAAGCCAGCAGAACTTGCTAGCAAGCGCTAGCTGATGTCTGTGGAGAATTGTTTTGCCTCCGGCTAAGCCCCACCTACCAAAAAACATCATACTGTTTACTAACAGCAACATAGTAACTGGTGTATGACACGTTGAGGCTCGACGTGCTGACATACTACTGTAAGTGTGTTGTGTCATTTCCGGTGTTTCTGTGTTAGCGTCTCTCTGCTGCTGTTGCAAACTCTCACCAGCTACTTTCCTTATTCTCCTCACTTCAGCTGTTAAACATCAATCAATCAATCAATCAATTTTATTTATAAAGCCCAATATCACAAATCACAATTTGCCTCAGAGGGCTTTACAGCATACAACATCCCTCTGTCCTGGTAGAAACCTCAGGAAGAGCGACTGAAGGAGGGATCCCTCTTCCAGGAGGGACAGACGAGCAATAGATGTTGTACAGAACAGATCAATATAATGAATTAACAGTAATCCATATGACACAATGAGACATAAGGAGAAACAGATATTATATTAATAATATGATTATATATGTATGTGACAATAATGATATGTGTATAATAGTCCAGGTATGACTAATAGTAACAGCAGCAGTGGGAGGCATCAGGCAGGACCACGGCAGCAGCACAACCACGACACATCATCCAAGCACAGCTGCGACACGAGTTAACCTGCGAGACAGTGGAGCACAAAGGCTCCGGAGAACAAGCCGAATTAATGACATGCAGTAGGCCCGGACTAGAGAGATGCATTAACAGGACATGAATACTAGCAAGGGAGAGAGAGAGAGAGAGAGAGAGAGAAGGAGAGAAGGGGCTTGGTGTATTATAGGAGATCCCCCGGCAGACTAGGCCTATGTCAGCCTAACTAGGGGCTGGTCCAAGACAGGCCTGAGCCAGCCCTAACTATAAGCTTTATCAAAAAGGAAAGTCTTAAGTCTAGTCTTAAAAGTGGAGACGGTGTCTGCCTCCCGGACCGAAACAGGAAGCTGATTCCACAAAAGAGGAGCCTGATAGCTGAGGGCTCTGGCTCCTGTTCTACTTTTGGAGACTTTAGGGACCACAAGTAACCCTGCATTCTCAGAGCGCAGTGTTCTGGTGGGATAATACGGCACTATGAGCTCTCTAAGATATGATGGAGCCTGATCATTTAGAGCTTTGTAAGTTAAGAGAAGGATTTTAAATTCAATTCTGGATTTTACAGGGAGCCAGTGCAGAGAAGCTAAAACAGGAGAAATATGATCTCGTTTCTTAGTTCCTGTCAGTACACGTGCCGCCGCGTTCTGGATTAGCTGGAGAGTTTTCAGGCACTTATTAGAGCTACCTGATAATAGGGAATTACAGTAATCCAGCCTCGAGGTAACAAACGCATGGACCAATTTTTCAGCATCTTTTAGTGACAGGATAGGCCTAATTTTTGCAATATTACGCAGATGAAAAAATGCAGTCCGAGAGGTTTGTTTTAAATGGGAGTTAAAAGACAAATCTTGATCAAATATTACGCCGAGGTTTCTTACGGTAGTGCTAGAGCCCAGAGCAATGCCATCCAGAGAAACTATATCATCAGATAAAGAGTTTCTGAGCTGTTTGGGGCCAAGAACAATAACTTCAGTTTTGTCTGAATTTAACATCAGGAAATTGGTGCTCATCCAGGTTTTTATATCTTTAAGGCATTTCTGAAGTTTAGATAATTGATCCGTTTCTTCTGGCTTTATCGATAAACACAACTGTGTATCATCCGCATAGCAATTGAAATTTACAGAGTGATTTCTAATGATGCTACCTAAGGGAAGCATATATAGCGTGAATAGAATTGGTCCCAGCACTGAACCTTGAGGTACTGCAAAACAAACTTTAGTACGTGAAGATGATTCATTATGAACGTGAACAAACTGAAAGCGATCGGATAAGTACGATTTAAACCAGCTTAGTGCAGAACCTTTAAGGCCAATTGAATGTTCCAGTCTCTGTAGCAGAATTTGATGGTCAATTGTGTCAAATGCGGCACTAAGATCTAGTAAAACAAGTACAGAGACAAGTCCTTGGTCTGAAGCAGTCAGAAGATCATTTGTAATTTTAACTAGTGCTGTCTCGGTGCTATGATGCACCCTAAATCCTGACTGAAATTCCTCAAATAAATTATTATCATGGAGAAAGTCACACAGCTGGTCTGCGACTACTTTCTCAAGGATCTTTGAGAGAAAGGGAAGGTTGGATAGAGGTCTGTAATTGGCTAACACCTCTGGATCCAATGTGGGCTTTTTTAACAGAGGTTTAATTACAGCTACCTTAAAAGACTGTGGTACATAGCCCGTTAATAAAGATATATTGATCATGTCTAGTATGCAAGTGTTAACTAGAGGTAAGACTTCCTTAAGTAGCCTAGTTGGGATGGGGTCCAATAGACACGTTGATGACTTGGATGAAGAAATCATCGAGGTCAATTGTTGAATAGAAATCAGGGAGAAGCAATCTAGATATGTATCAGCACTTATAGCTGTGTTTGAAGGCAGATTAATACCGTTAGACGGCAGGAGGTCATGAATTTTGTCTCTAATAGTTACAATTTTGTCATTAAAAAAGCTCATAAAATCATTACTGCTAAGGGCGAAAGGAATACAAGGCTCAATAGAGCTGTGACTCTGTCAGCCTGGCTACAGTGCTGAAAAGAAACCTGGGGTTGTTCTTATTTTCTTCTATTAATGACGAGTAATAGTTTGCTCTGGCATTGCGGAGGGCTCTCCTATATGTTTTTAGACTGTCTAACCAGATTAAACGAGAATCTTCCAGTTTGGTTAATCGCCAATTCCTTTCAAATTTTCGCGATATTTGCTTTAATTTTCTGGTTTGGGAGTTATACCAGGGAGCAAACTTTCTTTGCTTTGCAAACTTCTTTTTAAGAGGTGCTACAGAGTCGAGAGTTGTTCGCAGTGAGCCTGCAGCACTATCGACGAGATGATCAATTTGGGAGACTTTAAAGTCAGTACGGGAAACCTCACTTACAGAGGGTATTAAATTTAACGCCGATGGAATCACTTCCTTAAATTTTGCTACCGCACTATCTGATAAACACCTAGTATAGTAGCTGTTACTGAGTGGCGCGTAGTCAAGTAGACAGAAATCAAAAGTTATTAAGTAATGGTCTGATAGAGAGGGATTCTCTGGAAAGACCATTAAGGTATTAATCTCAATTCCATACGCCAAAACAAGATCGAGGGTGTGGTTAAAACGGTGAGTGGGCTTATGTACACTTTGACTAAAGCCAATGGAGTCTAATAATGTGATAAACGCAGTAGCGAGGGAGTCATTATCAACGTCCACGTGAATATTGAAATCGCCTACAATAATAACTTTATCTGATTTCAGGACTAAACTGGATAAAAACTCGGAGAATTCAGATAAGAATTCTGAATACGGACCAGGAGCACGGTACACTATAACAAATAGAAGAGGCTGCGATGTTTTCCAGGTCGGATGTAAAAGACTAAGGACAAGGCTTTCGAAGGATTTATAATCTAGTTTAGGTTTAACGCTGATTAATAGACTAGAGTTAAAAATGGCTGCAACTCCCCCTCCTCGGCCGCTGCCTCGAGGAACGTGGGTGTTATTATGACTGGGAGGAGTGGATTCATTTAGACTAACATATTCATCTTGACACAGCCAGGTTTCGGTGAGGCTGAGTAAATCAATATAATTATCTGATATTAATTCGTTTACTAACACTGCTTTGGAAGATAACGATCTGACATTTAACAGTCCACATTTAATTCTCCTGTTTTGTCTTTCTGTCATGGAAGAGGTTTTAATTTTTATCAGGTTATTATGTACAACTCCTCTTTGTTTGACTTTATATTTTAATAATTTAGGAGGTCGGGGGACAGACACCGTTTGTATGACACTATGGGTGGGTGACTGCTCTAGAAGCTCAGAGAAGCATTTTACACTGCGACTCTGATTCCTGGTCTCAACTCTGGGTTGTCACGGTTTTAGATCACTAATAAACTTGTCCAGGTTTCTAGATATGAGAGCGGCTCCATCCAAAGTGGGATGAATGCCATCTCTCCTAATCAGACCAGGTTTTCCCCAGAAGGTTTTCCAATTATTAACGAAGCCCACATCGTTTGCTGGACACCACCTAGACAGCCAGCGATTGAATGATGACATGCGGCTAAACATATCATCAGTGGTCAGATTTGGCAGGGGTCCAGAGAAAACTACGGAGTCCGACATAGGTTTGGCATACTGACACACCGAGGCAACATTAATTTTTGTGACCTCCGATTGGCGTAACCGGGTGTCATTAACGCCGACATGAATAACAATCTTACTGAATTTACGTTTAGCCTTAGCCAGCAGTTTCAAATTTGATTCATTGTCGCCCGCTCTGGCCCCAGGGATACATTTGACTATGGTCGCTGGTGTCGCTAACTTCACGTTTCTCAAAATAGAGCTGCCAATTACCAGAGTTTTCTCCTCAGCGGGTGTGTCGCTGAGTGGGGAAAAACGGTTAGAAACGTGAACGGGCTGGTGGTGAGCCGTGGGCTTCGGCCTGGTACTACGCTTCCCTCAGACAGTCACCCAGCCTCCTGGCTGCACAGGGGTTACCGGAGGACTGCTAACAAAGGCTATGCTAAGTGGCTCCGCGCTGGCTACAGGGGACTGGCTAACTACCGCAGCTACAGTTTGACTCTCCATGGTGCGGAGCCGAGCTTCTAATTGACTAAGCCTCGCCTCCAACGCAGAAAATAAACTACATTTCTCACATGTACCATTATCGCTAAAGGAGGCAGAGGAGTAACTAAACATCTGGCACACCGAGCAAGAGAGTGCAGGAGAGGAAGCCATCGCTAGGTGCTAAGCTAAGGTAGCTAACAAGGCTGAGGGTGTGTGAGCAAGCAAAGATGAATAAGACAGTCGTTTAAAGAAGCAGAGTGATTAACACTACAACTAGTGTGGTTTAAGAAGTGAAGTGGATGTTTAACGGCTAAAGTGAGGAGAAAAAGCAGAAAAGTAGCTGGTGAGAGATCGCTGCAGCAGCAGAGAGACACCAACACAGAAACACCGGAAATGACACAACATGCTTACCGCAGTACGTCAGGTACGTCAGCCTACGTCAGAGACAAGTGTCTGATACCAATAGGCACCCAACATCCACTTCACTTCTTATCCAATAGTGTTCTGTTAATCACTCACTCCGCTTCTTTAAATGACTTTCTTGTTAATCTTTGCTTGTTTACTTTGCTTGTTTGTTAGCAACCTTAGCCTAACACCTAGCGATGGCTTCGTTTTCTGCTCTCTCTTGCTCGGTGTGCCAGATGTTTAGTTATTCCTCTGCCTCCTTTAGCGACAATGGTACATGTGAGAAATGTAGTTTATTTTCTGCGTTGGAGGCAAGGCTTAGTCAGTTAGAAGCTCAGCTCCGCACCATGGAGAGTCAAATTGTAGCTGCGGTAGTTAGCCAGCCCCCTGTAGCTGGCACGGAGCCACATAACATAGCCTCTGCTGGTGGTCCTCCGGTAAGCCCCGTGCAGCCGGGAACCTGGGTGACTGTCCAAGAGAAGCGTAGTACCAAGCCGAAGCCCACGGCTCACCACCAGCCCATTCACGTTTCCAACCATTTTTCCCCACTCAGCGACACACCCGCTGAGGAGAAAACTCTGGTAATTGGCAGCTCTATGCTGGGAAACGTGAAGTTAGCAACACCAGCGACCATAGTCAAATGTATCCCTGGGGCCAGAGCGGGCGACATTGAATCAAATTTAAAACTGCTGGCTAAGGCCAAACATAGATTTAGTAAGATTGTTATTCACGTCTGCGTTAATGACACCCAGTTACGCCAGTCGGAGGTCACTAATATTAATGTTGCCTCGGTGTGTCAGTATGCTAAAACTATGTCGGACTCCGTAGTTTTCTCTGGACCCCTGCCAAATCTGACCACTGATGATATGTTTAGCCGCATGTCATCATTCAATCGCTGGCTGTCCAGGTGGTGTCCAGCAAACGATGTGGGCTTCATTAATAATTGGAAAACCTTTTGGGGAAAACCTGGTCTGATTAGGAGAGATGGCAATCATCCCACTTTGGATGGAGCCGCTCTCATATCTAGAAACCTGGACAAGTTTATTAGTGATCTAAAACCATGACAACCCAGAGTTGAGACCAGGAATCAGAGTCGCAGTCTAAAACGCTTCTCTGAGCTTCTAGTGCAGTTACCCACCCATAGTATTATACAAATGGTGTCTGTCCCCTGACCACCTAAATTATTTAAATCTAGAGTCAAACAAAGAGGAGTTGTACATAACAACCTGATAAAAATTAAAACCTCTTCCGTGACAGAAAGACAAAACAGGAGAATTAAATGTGGACTGTTAAATGTCAGATCTTTATCTTCCAAAGCAGTGTTAGTAAACGAATTAATATCAGATAATCATATTGATTTATTCAGCCTCAGTGAAACCTGGCTGTGTCTAGATGAATATGTTACTCTAAATGAATCCACTCCTCCCAGTCATAATAATACCCATGTTCCTCAAGGCAGCGGCCGAGGAGGGGGAGTTGCAGCCATTTTTAACTCTCGTCTATCAATCAGAGCTAAACCTAAACTAGATTATGAATCCTTTGAAAGCCTTGTAAGGCTCGATTACTCACCACTCAGTAACAGTTACTATACTAGGTGTTTATCTGATAGTGTGGTAGCAAAATTTAAGGAAATGATTCCATCGGCATTAAATTTAATACCATGTTCCTCTGTAACTGAGGTTTCCCGTGTCGACTTTAAACTCAAGCTGCAAGCTCGCTGTGAACAACACTGGACTCTGTAGCATCTCTTAAAAAGAAGTTCACAAAGCAAAGAAAGTTCGCTCCTTGGTACAACTCCGAAACCCAAAAATTTAAACAAATATCACAAAGACTTGAAAGGAATTGGCGATTAACCAAACGGGAAGATTCTCGTTTAGTCTGGTTAGACAGTCTCAAATCGTATAGGAGAGCCCTCCGCAATGCCAGAGCAAACTATTACTCATCATTGATAGAAGAAAACAACAGAAGAGAACAACCCCAGGTTTCTTTTCAGCACTGTAGCCAGGCTGACAGAGAGTCACAGCTCTATTGAGCCTTGTATTCCTTTAGCCTTCAGCAGCAATGATTTTATGAGCTTTTTTAATGACAAAATTCTAGCTATTAGAGGCAAAATTCATGACCTCCTGCCCTCTAACAGTACTATTCTGCCATCAAGCACAGCTATGAGACCTGATACATATTTAGATTGCTTCTCCCTGATTTCTCTTCATCAATTGACTTCAGTGATGTCAATTTCAATTTCATAAGCTTTATTGGCATGATTGTAGATTAACAATATTGCCAAAGCCATTACAAATTTACAAATAATGCACAACAAAGAAAAGTGAAAGAAAAAAAAAATATATATATATATTGACTATTCATGACTATTTACATTGTAGATTCTCACTGAAGGCATCAAAACTATGAATGAACACGTGGAGTTATGTGTCCTCACCTATGGCTGTACGGTGTGGTACGCCAGCTGCAGCGGGTCATCAAGATGGTTGAGTGGATCATCGGCTCCCCACTTCCATGCCTAGAGGAGATCTATTCCAGCCGTCTCCTCCGACGGGCCACAAAGATTCGGGATGACCCCACCCACCCAGGACACTCTCTATTCACCAGCCTTCCCTCTGGCAGACTCAGAGTCATGAGAGCCCGCACCAACAGACTGAAACACAGCTTCTTCCCCATGGCTGTGAAGAGACTGCTTCAGGAACCATGACCCCCCCCCCAGTTTATTTTATGACAAGGACATTGTAGCTGCTACAAGAGAGCACCATACGAAATTTCACTGTATTTATTACAGTGACAATAAAGCTTCTTCTTCTTCTTCTTCTTAACAAAAAAAGGTGAAATAACTGAAAACATGTTTTATATTCTAGTTTCTTCAAAATAGCCACCCTTTGCTCTGATTACTGCTTTGCACACTCTTGGCATTCTCTCGATGAGCTTCAAGAGGTAGTCACCTGAAATGGTTTTCACTTCACAGGTGTGCCTTATCAGGGTTAATTAGTGGAATTCCATGCTTTATCAATGGGGCTGGGACCATCAGTTGTGCTGTGCAGAAGTCAGGTTAATACACAACCGACAGCCCTATTGGACAACTGTTAAAATTCATATTATGGCAAGAACCAATCAGCTAACTAAAGAAAAACGAGTGGCCATCATTACTTTAAGAAATGAAGGTCAGTCAGTCCGGAAAATTGCAAAAACTTTAAATGTGTCCCCAAGTGGAGTCGCAAAAACCATCAAACGCTACAACGAAACTGGCACACATGAGGACCGACCCAGGAAAGGAAGACCAAGAGTCACCTCTGCTTCTGAGAATAAGTTCATCCGAGTCACCAGCCTCAGAAATCACAATTTAACAGCAGCTCAGATCAGAGACCAGATGAATGCCACACAGAGTTCTAGCAGCAGACCCATCTCTAGAACAACTGTTAAGAGGAGACTGCGCGAATCAGGCCTTCATGGTCAAATAGCTGCCAGGAAACCACTGCTAAGGAGAGGCAACAAGCAGAAGAGATTTGTTTTGGCCAAGAAACACAAGGAATGGACATTAGACCAGTGGAAATCTGTGCTTTGGTCTGATGAGTCCAAATTTGAGGTCTTTGGTTCCAACCGCCGTGTCTTTGTGAGACGCAAAAAAGGTGAACGGATGGATTCCACATGCCTGGTTCCCACTGTGAAGCATGGAGGAGGAGGTGTGATGGTGTGGGGGTGTTTTGCTGGTGACACTGTTGGGGATTTATTCAAAATTGAAGGCACACTGAACCAGCATGGCTACCACAGCATCCTGCAGCGACATGCCATCCCATCCGGTTTGTGTTTAGTATGACGATCATTTATTTTTCAACAGGACAATGACCCCAAACACACCTCCAGGCTGTGTAAGGGCTATTTGACCAAGAAGGAGAGTGATGGAGTGCTGCGGCAGATGACCTGGCCTCCACAGTCACCGGACCTGAACCCAATCGAGATGGTTTGGGGTGAGCTGGACCGCAGAGTGAAGGCAAAGGGGCCAACAAGTGCTAAACACCTCTGGGAACTCCTTCAAGACTGTTGGAAAACCATTTCAGGTGACTGCCTCTTGAAGCTCATCGAGAGAATGCCAAGAGTGTGCAAAGCAGTAATCAGAGCAAAGGGTGGCTATTTTGAAGAAACTAGAAAATAAAACACGTTTTCAGTTATTTCACCTTTTTTTGTTAAGTACATAACTCCACATGTGTTCATTCATAGTTTTGATGCCTTCAGTGAGAAGCAACAATGTAAATAGTCATGAAAATAAAGAAAACGCATTGAATGAGAAGGTGTGTCCAAACTTTTGGCCTGTACTGTATATATATAACAGATAATTTAAACATACAACATACATCAATAAAACTGAAAAGAACAATATTGCCAAAGCCATTACAACAATTGATGATCAACATTTCACATGGGTGGAGTCACAGTTTGATGCAGTGGAGACATATTGTTGGATGCTGAAGGAGGTTGAGGACATGAAGTTGCAGAGGGCCATGTTTTCTTTCTCGGGGATTTGGCCAACAAGGGGCTTTAACTCTGTCAGCTTGGGCACATACCCCAGTATAGGTCAGTTATTTTAAGTGTTATCATATAAATATTTTGTGACTGAAATGTAGGAAGTTGTTGACCAGATTGTGAAATTTTTTTTTTTTGAGAGAGAGAGCAGTGAGTATGATAGTTAAACATTCCCCATATAAATGACCTCTTGTGATGAGGTATTAGCGACCACCTAACGATGCTCTGGCAATCACCTGAAGCACCCTAAAAAGGCAGCATATTGGCTCAGTGTGGTCAAAGCAGACTCAAGTGCTTGTGCTGTTGTGATGTCTTCATCCAAGTCATCAACATGTCTCTTGGACCCCATCCCAACTAGGCTACTTAAGGAAGTCTTACCTTTAGTTAACACTTACATACTAGACATGATCAATATGTCTTTATTAACAGGCTATGTACCACAGTCTTTTAAGGTAGCTGTAATTAAACCTCTGTTAAAAAGCCCACCCTGGATCCAGAGGTGTTGCCAACTATAGACCAATATCAAATCTTCCCTTTCTTTCAAAGATCCTTGAGAAAGTAGTCGCAGACCAGCTGTGTGACTTTCTCCATGATAATAATTAATTTGAGGAATTCCAGTCAGGATTTAGGGTCCATCATATCACCGAGACAGCACTAGTTAAAATTACAAGTGATCTTCTGATTGCTTCAGACCAAGGACTCGTCTCTGTACTTGTTTTACTAGATCTTAGTGCTGCATTTGACACAATTGACCATCAAATTCTGCTACAGAGACTGGAACATTCAATTGGCCTTAAAGGTTCTGCACTAAGCTGGTTTAAATCGTATTTATCTGATCGTTTTCAGTTTGTTCACATTCATAATGATTCATGTTCACACACTAAAGTTTGTTTTGCAGTACCTCAAGGTTCAGTGCTGGGACCAATTCTATTCACTCTATATGCTTCCCTTAGGTAACATCATTAGAAATCACTCTATAAATTTCCATTGCTATGTGGATGATACACAGTTGTATCTATTGATAAAGCCAGAAGAAACAGATCAATTATCTAAACTTCAGAAATGCCTTAAAGAAAACCTGAATGAGCTCCAATTTCCTGATGTTAAATTCAGACAAAACTGAAGTTATTGTCCTGGGCCCCAAACAGCTCAGAAACTCATTATCCGATGATATAGTTTCTCTGGATGGCATTACTCTGGCCTCTAGCAACACCGTAAGAAACCTCAGCGTAATATTTGATCAAGATTTGTCTTTTAACTCCCATTTAAAACAAACCTCTCGGACTGTGTTTTTTCATCTGCGTAATATTACGAAAATTGGGCCTATCCTGTCAAAAAAAGATGCAAAAAAATTGGTCCACGCTTTTGTTACCTCTAGGCTGGATTACTGTAATTCCCTATTATCAGGCAGCGCTAATAAGTGCCTAAAAACTCTCCAGCTAATCCAGAATGCGGCAGCATGTCTACTGACAGGAACTAAGAAACGAGATCACATTTCTCCTGTTTTAGCTTCTCTGCACTGGCTCCCTGTAAAATCCAGAATTTAATTTAAAATCCTTCTCCTGATTTACAAAGCTCTAAATGATCAGGCTACATCATATCTTAAAGAGCTCATAGTGCCCTATTATACCACCAGAACACTGCATTCTGAGAATGCAGAGTTACTCGTTACAGAGTTACTCCCTAAAGTCTCCAAAAGTAGAACGGGAGCCAGAGCCTTCAGCTATCAGGCTCCTCTTTTGTGGAATCACTTTCCTGTTTCGGTCCGGGAGGCAGACACCGTCTCCACTTTTAAGACCAGACTTAAGACTTTCCTTTTTGATAAAGCTTATAGTTAGGGCTTGTCTTGGACCAGCCCCTAGTTAGGCTGACATAGGCCTAGTCTGCCGGGGGACCTCCTATAATACACCGATCCCCTTCCCTCCTCCTCTCTCTCTCTCCCCTCTGCTAACATTCATGTCCTGTTACTGCATCTCCCTAACTCGGCTCTACTGCATGTCACTAACTCAGCTTGTTCTCCGGAACCTTTGTGCTCCACTGTCTCGCAGGTTATCTCGTATCGCAGCTGTGCCTGGATGATGTGTCATGGTTGTGCTGCCGCCGTGGTCCTGCCTGATGCCACCCACTACTGCTGTTAATATTAGTCATACTTGTATTATTATACACATATCGGTATTGTCGCATACATATATAATCATATTATTAATATAATATCTGTCTCTTTTTATGTCTCATTGTGTCATATGGATTACTGTTAATTTATTATGTTGATTTGTTCTGTCCATCCTGGAAGAGGGATCCCTCCTCAGTTGCTCTTCCTGAAGTTTCCACCATTTTTCCCCCCGGTTAAAGGGTTTTTTTGGGGAGTTTTTCCTTATCTGCTGTGAGGGTCATAAGGACAGAGGGATGCTGTATGCTGTAAAGCCCTTTGAGGCAAATTGTGATTTGTGAGATTGGGCTTTATAAATAAAATTCATTGATTGATTGATTGAGACGCTGTGAAGTGCTTTGTGCCTCGGTAACAGAAGCCAAGGCCACTGACCTGGCTGAAAAGGGTTGTTTATTCAGTGGGCCTATATATATTTAGTGTTTCACTGTTTTTCATGTGATGACATAATGTTTTTTAACTAAATCTTTAACAAATGTGATTCAACAACATGTTTTTCAAGATCAGTATGCCTCCATTGTTAAAGTAATGTGCTGTCCTGGTCCTTTAAGCCCTTGCAATCTCATGCACTCACCCATTTACAGTGATCATGCAGGTGACGTTAATAAAAGTCTCTGAGGCTTCAGTGCTTATAAAGGACAGGATGGATATTAAGACTGGCCAGTGGTGACAGCATCATGTCAGCTACATGCCAACTCAGCCATCTTACCCCAAGGCCTATGACTGAGTAAATTTTGTTCACTCAATCAAAATCAAACTTAATTCACTCAATGTCTTCACTCATTCTTCCTTTAGGAAAACTGGAGCCTTTCCAACAAGTCCTTCAAATTCAGCAACAAAAAACATTGTTGGTCTGTTCCCTATACAATGTCACACAGAAGCGTTTTGTTAACTGATGCTCCTATGGGCAAGACAATACCATTTGTCTGTGCCTTCCAAACAGTTACAAATCACAGCTGTTTGGTCAGGTTTGGGCACAAACACAACATGGTTAGGATTAGGGAAAGATCATGGTTTGGGTTGAAATGAATATTTCATTAGGTTAAAGGACCTTTGTTGTCATACACTGAACAAAAATATAAACACAACACACAAAGAATTTCTGCACAAACTGTCAGAGACTGTCTCAGGGAAGCTCATCTGCATGCTCGTCGTCCTCATCGGGGTCTCGACCTGACTGCAGTTCGTTATCGTAACCGACTTGAGTGGGCAAATGCTCACAGTCGATGGCGTCTGGCATGTTGGAGAGGTGTTCTCTTCATGGATGAATCCCGGTTTTCACTGCTCAGGGCAGATGGCAGAAAGCGTGTGTGGCATCATGTGGGTGAGCGGTTTGCTGATGTCAACGTTGTGGATTGAGTGGGCCATGGTGGCGGTGGGGTTATGGTATGGGCAGGCGTATGTTATGGACAGCGAACACAGGTGCATTTTATTGATGGCATTTTGAATGCACAGAGATACCGTGACGAGATCCATTGAGAGGCCCATTGTTTTGCCATTCATCCATGACCATCACCTTATGTTGCAGCATGGTAATGCACGGCCCCATGTTGCAAGGATCTGTACACAATTCCTGGAAGCTGCAAACCTCCCAGTTCTTGCATGGCCAGCATACTCACCGGACATGTCACCCATTGAGCATGTTTGGGATGCTCTGGATCGGCATATACAACAGCGTGTTCCAGTTCCTCCTAATATCCAGCAACTTCGCACAGCCATTGAAGATGAGTGGATCAACATTCCACAGGCCACAATCAACAACCTGATCAACTCTATGCGAAGGAGATGTGTTGCACTGCGTGAGGCAAATGGTGGTCACACCAGATACTGACTGGTTTTCTGACCCCCCCAATAAAGCAAAACTGCACATTTCAGAGTGGCCTTTTATTGTGGCCAGCCTAAGGCACACCTGTGCAATATTCATGCTGTCTAATCAGCATCTTGATATGCCACACCTGTGAGGTGGGATGGATTATCTCGGCAAAGGAGAAGTGCTCACTAACACAGATTTAGACAGATTTGTGAACAATATTTGAGAGAAATGGTCTTTTGTGTATATAAAAAAAATGTTTTAGAACTTTGAGTTCAGCTCATGAAAAATGGGAGCAAAAACAAAAGTGTTGCGTTTATATTTTTGTTCAGTGTAGTTACAATACAACCATGTGGTTAAGGTTAGGGAAAGACTGTAGTCATCACTAAAAGAAACCAATGTTGACTGTCGGTTGGAAGCCCCTAACCCCAGCAATGCTTTCCCGCTCGTCCTGGAGGATCCTGAGGCGTTCCCAGGCCAGATGAGATATGTAATCCCTCCAGCGCGTTCTGGGTCTGCTCTGGGGCCTCCAAACAATTCGACGTGCCTAGAACACCTCTAACAGGAGGTGCCCAGGAGGAAACCCGAACAGATACCCGAACCTCTTCAATTGACCCCTCTGTGAAGGATCAGCAGCTCTACAACGAGCTCCCTTGGGCCAGACTAAGGTGGTTTAAGAAGTCCTTGATGAAACAGCACATTCCAAAAGAGTACCTCGCCTGGTATGGGGACACCACTCTGAAGCCAGACCTGAGGGGAAGCTCGCCAGTGACCATCTGGTGGCAGGCCTTGGGCCATGGGGTCTGGTCAGCAACCTGAATGAATGAGATGGAGCTGACAGCCTGTGACACCACACCACCCGCAGGGACTGACACTGGAGCTAGTTGCACTGAGTGCTGGGCGGCAGGCAGGGGCAGGGACCCAGGCGTGCTGACCCCTGGTGTCACAGTCTTATGTGTTGAATTCCCATGTTTTGTTGATGCATTTATCAACTGCAATCACCTCCCTATTTGGACCATAGATACAGCATTGGAGGCAGCCCCTTTTCATTCATTTGAAAATTGTTCTCTAGATATTCAAAATGTTACTGGACGGAATGGATCAAATCCCAATTGTGAAACAAGTCATTTCAAGGGGGTTGTTAAACTCAAAGTAATGTATACACTGATTTATAGACATCTCTTTCACAATATTTGTATGTAGAAAAAAGTATTTTTGGGCCCCATGGCATCAGGTGACTGGCCCAGACGTTGTAATTCCAACTTTGGCCACTATGTAAAATTGGCTTCAAAGCCCAGCGATGCTCCCAGGAACCTGATGTGAACTCTGCCTCAATAACATGAAATATCTCACTTTCTCCTTTGCTCTGGTCACATTTAGTACTGCCGCTAGAGGGCTTTGTCACTTGAACATAATGTTGTGGTGTTTATGGGTCCCTTGCTGAGACAACTGATGCTGCTGTTTTTCTTGGGAGGACGGTCTCATGATTTTATACAAAGAAAGATACAAACGCACTTTGCTCTAGATGGCGCAAACAACGACAAAGACATATCCGAGTTGTCACATACACAAACACACACACAGATGCTGAACAAAGTGAACAAACCTCTGGTGAAAAAAAAATCCTAGATTTAAGTTCTGAAAAAATCTTATTGAGGGTGAAGTCACCTGAAAAGAAGAACCAAAAAGTCTGTGTTGCTCTGGGAGATGAAAGGCAAACAGAGTCTTTTAGAAGGATAAATTGAGGGCTCCGATCACTTTCTCTTCTTCATCTCCTCTCATCCTCTCGTCCTCATTTCCTCCATGCAGATTTGACGTATAGAGAATTCCATCTCAGCGTGTGAACGATTGGCTCTCTGCACCGACTGGTTTATTTACGAAGCATTCAGAGTGTTAGGAAGAATGTGTGTGCAAGTGATTTTCTTTGCTTGTGTATAAATGTTTACATGGCTCAGGAATGTTCTGAAATGTGATCTTACTAACTAGAGATTGCTAACAGCCACATAAACACACACACACACACACAAACACACAATGCAGTTCTGGTGAACATTACCGGTTGGGTGTGCTGGTTATATGGTTGGTTAGATCAGTTTATGCAATGCATTCCTCTTCCATCCAAAACTGAACACACAGCACAGAAATGTCCTGGAGAAATGCATTGTCATTCTACACACACACACACACACACACACACACAATATGTCATTATTGTGGTGTTCGTTGCATCAGGCCAGAGGGACAAATAATAAATCAGAGCTTGAAGAAGTTGAATTGACCTCCCATAAAACAAATTCTGCAGAGCTACAAGGCACCACTTGATCCCAAACCCCCACCCCGCCCACCCAACATACACACACTAACACAGGATAGTGGGCCAGGGGTGAGCACGGCTTTCTGTTTGACAACTAATGAAGCAGGCCTCAAAGACAAGATGGCACTTGCTGCCATTTCCACTCTGAACACAAACACACACACACACACACACACACACACACGGGCACACTGCCATCCATGACTTTGAATAACAATCATAACAAATGAAGGTGGTTGTGAGGGGGAAACTTTCCTTATTGTCTGTTTTAATTTGAGTCTTATTTAACGAGTCGAGAATCAAACGTCGGATAAGGGGGTGGGCGGTGGGTGAGGTGTCGTGCAGAGACGACAAAAGACGCTGAGAGGGGGAGAAGGAGAAGAAAACGACAGAGAGACATCAGACTCCATCAGTCTGAAAATAGAGCAGTTTTTTGTTTCATGCGACAGGGAGAGGTGTCGATAATTAGGCTCTGTCAGGTAGAGTGGGGAGTGTGGGTTTGTGTGTGTGTGTTCGTGTGTGTGTGTGCAGAGTCTTCCTGACAGTATGTGCTGAGAGCACTGTAAATGCATGGGTAATGGTTGTCAGTTTGTGACAGCTATAAATGGCCCTTTAGTTCTCTTTTCAGCACCACATTGACACACACACCCTCTCTCTTTTCCTTTCTCACACACACACACACACACACACACACACACACACACGCACAGTCAGCACCTACACTGCTAAGTTATACCTTTGCTATAACTTCATCTTCATCTTCATTTTCATGTTCATTGACTTAATTATCATGCCCACCTCTCCACTCGAGGGAGTAACACTGAGAATGAGAATGTTGAAGGTTCCCATGCAGCTTGTTACAGTTCTTCTCAATTGTTTACACATAAATACTGGTACTTGAGACACAATGACCACAACATGTAACTCATGCACCAACCCCCTGAACCAATTCTGCTAGACTACAAGCACAATTCCTGCTTTACGCTCAAATTGCAGTTCTAAAACACACTTTTTTCAAAACACTACAAACAAAACTCTGCATTTGGCACAATTTTCATGAAGAAAATATCTTGTTTTCACAAGGAACATACTGTCATTCAAAATTCTAAAGTTAATTGCCCTACTATGCACACTGACTCATCACATGGGCAAACACCTGTCACACAGTTTTACAATTAGCAATCAGAGCTTTAGCATAAAAGGGCAAAAGGTGGGCTCTTCTGTTTTGGAGCAATGGATGCCAACACTGGAAACAGAGGCAGAGCCAGAGCCAGAGCCAGAGGAGTGAGAGTAAGAGGAGGAGGACGGGGAGGACGAGGACGAGGACGAGGAAGGCCAAGGACCGTAATCTCTGATGAAATCCGAGCTACTTTGGTTGACCATGTGGCCAACCATGGTCTAACACTGAGGGAGGCTGGGCAAAGAGTACAGCCAAATTTGAGCAGGTACACTGTAGCATCCATCATCCGGACTTTCCGAAATGAGAATAGGTAAGAAATCTACTCTCACTAGAAAATTGCTGTACTGCATATCAATGCAATACTCAATGAGTACAGTAGTACAGTACTGCCTGTGGACTGTTCTGTAGGACTGTAAAAATAAAGTATGTTTCAAGTATTTGGGAAATGTATTCCTACTTTGTATTCCTACACAGTATTTACAGTATTTTACTATTTGTATTGCAGAACTGAAAGGTCGGGAACATCTTCTGTCTCCTGAACAGGAAACTGAAATCATGAACAAGGTCCTAGAAAATAACGGCATAACATTATGGCAAATACAAAGAAAAATAATAGAAAACAATGAGATATTTCAAAATATTGATAGGGTAAGCTTATCAACACTGGACCGTGTCTTGGGCAGAAATAATCTGAGGATGAAGCAGGTCTACAGGGTGCCATTTGAACACAATTCAGAAAGAGTCAAAGAATTACGATATAACTATGTGCAAGTAAGTCCTATACAATCCCACAATGGATGCATACTCTCAAGACTGTATAAATTGTACATATTTCAGTATTGTAATCATAATGATTGTGCTTCACAATAGTGACCACTCCATGCTTATTTCTGATATTGACGTGTATTTCAGAGAGTCCTTGAGCTAGAGGTGGCTGCAGTGGAGCACCAGTTCATCTTCACTGATGGAACAGGGAACATCACAATGTGTGCAGCGATTACCCACCACGCCGTCATCCATCACCATGCTACCCTTGGCCCCTACAACACTGCCCATCTGATCACATTCCTGGACACCCTACACAACACACTCATTCCACCAGATCAGATAGATGGCCCAGAGCAGCTCAAGTACGTTGTCATTTTGGACAACGTAAGTTTCCACTGGCCTCCATATTCTCCATTCCTCAATCCTATTGAGGGATTTTTTCTGCCTGGAGATGGAAAGTGTATGACCAAAATCCACAAAGGCGTATACCCCTTCTCCAAGCTATGGAAGACACATGTGGAGATAGCAGGTGATGCTTTTCATGGCTGGATTTACCATGCTAAGCGATATTTCCCCTGCTGCTTGGCCAGGGAAAACATTGCTTGTGATGTGGATGAGGTACTGTGGCCAGACCGAAACAGAAGAGAGGATGCAGCATAGTTTTTTTTTTTTTTTTTTTTTTTTTTTTTACTGTAACTGTATACAGTAAATTCTTCTGTTTTGTATGTAGACCACTGTATGTGCAACTTTGTGATGGTTGGGATGTACACTGTGTACATTGTTTTTGTGGGAAAAAAATATATATATATATTTGTTGCCGTGTATTTGTGTGTTCTGAGTATAAAAACAATATTCTAAAATATTTTACAACACACTTATGTATGTACTGTCTGTAGTAAGTGTAACACTGAACAAAAAAAAGGCCTAAGTCATTATGATGAATGGAGAGGAAGTGTTTTCCATTCATCATAGTGTTTTACATTGAGCACATCAGTGTTCAACTGGTTCTTATAAATGCCTATTCATATGATGGTTTGTGTGTGTCATTTGAAAACAAAATACCATCTTTAGAAGAAATAACATTGTTTTGAATGTAAAGTGTCATTTTGCAGGAGAATTGAGGGGTTTTGCCCATTTTGTGTGTTTTTTGATTTGTGTGTAGAGTTCTGAGAGTATGAGGCATGCTTTCAGAAAATGTGTGTAAACAATCGAGAAAAACTGTAACATCAGGTACCTGTAAATATGAAAGAACTGTATCAACCTACTCGACTGGCAAATTATTGGAAATGATTATTTTTCATTACATATGAAGAGTTTGATTTCAGAGACATGAGAGTAGATTGCTTTAATTAAAAAAGTGACAACTGCTACTACCACTCTTGCTGGATGAAAATAAAAACATTTTTTTGAAAAACTCAAATGTTATTATAATGTAACCTATGTGTGATCTGTGCAATACCACCACTCCATCTGAGGGGCAAAAGATGTTGCTTACTGGCACTGGAAAACTTAAAAGCAGATGTTTAAGGTGCAGATCGATGGATCTGTCCCTGTTTCACATCATATGAAACAGAGTCAGAAACAGTCAAATGCCCCCCTCATAATAAAAAAAGACAAGAAACAAGAATAAGAACTTGAAATGGAAGAGAAGGGGGGAAACCAAAATCAAAACCAACCATATGACATCCTATAATTAGTTATGCATACACAATCATTTGCATGGTTTATGAATTGGGTTTAGCAAAAGATTCATGGTTGAGTGTCCTCACATTAAATACTAAATGTTATGCGTAATCACTATAGGTACTAAACATAATTTGACATCTTCACGATGATGATCTGACGTACATATGATTCACAAGGTTAGCAGATAATGCTTAAAATAAAGATGTTTTTCAGCTTTAAAAAAATTATATTTGTTGCCTCCTGGGTCAAAGTCCTGAGTTTGTCTGTTGTTCATGAGCCAGAAGGCTCATGAATTATATTGCATCATTTTTCGGAGGTTTAAGTATGAACTGTGAATGAGAACAGCCTGACATCAATGAGATCCAAAAGATTTTTTAAAAAAGGACAGAACTCGATCACATCTTGGGTGGGAAGGAGCAATGGCGGCTGTGGCTCAGAGGTAGAGCGGGTCGTCCACCAATCGGAAGATCAGCGGTTCGATCCCTAGCTCCTCCAGTCCACATGTCAAAGTATTCTTGAGCAAGATACTGAACCCCAAATTGCTCCCGATGATGCTTCCATCGGTGTGTGAGTGTGTTAAAAAAACTGAGTAGCAGGTGGCACCTTGTTTGGTAGCCTCGGCCACTAGTGTATGAATGTGTGTGTGAATGGGTGAATGTGACTCGTAAAAAAGCGCTTTGAGTGGTCAGATGACTAGAAAGGCACTATACAAATGCAGGCCCATTTACCATTTACCATGAAATTCAATGATGTATCAGAATTAGACACGCTCAATTAAGTATGTAATCTTGTCATCATCATGTTTTTGATTAAATTAAGCTGATGGAAAAAGTATCCCTTGAAAAAACATTCTTGGCTACTAAAATAGGTTCATTTCTTTCTTCATAAAAATTTCCTCTCTTTTTCTCTGTGTGAGCAAGGGCAGTGTGTGTGTGTGTGTGTGTGTGTGTGTGTGTGTGTGTGTGTGTGTGTGTGTGTGTGTGTGTGTGCGCATGCAGGCAGAGAAGACCGTTTTCAGTGGTTTCACATTGCATCTCGGGCGAGGCTGTGGTGACTATACCCAGAGTGCTTTGCTGCACAGGCAGGTCTGTGTGGGAGTGAGATGGTAGTTTTATTACATTACTGTCAGGCACAGAGACCCACTGTAGCTCAGCATCAGTAATGCTACTAATCCACCACCAAATAGTTGTGTGCATAGTGTGTGTGTGTGTGTGTGCAGGTGTGTGTCCAAACCTGCATGTGAAGTGTGTTTGCACAGGTGTGTTTTTGTATTTATCACTTAAATTGCTCCTCTTAATCAGTGATTCTCAAAGTGGGGTTTATGAAAAGATTCACCTTATGATCATGGGGGGAAAAAATATGTATTTATTTTTTTACAAATCTTGACAAAAGGCTTCATAGTTCATTAAAAAAAATAATAAAGGTCCAATGTGTAGGGTTTAGTGGCATCTAGTGTGAAGATTCCAGATTGCAACCAACTGAAACTTCTCCCATGCGCCAAGGACACTCCCGGTTAGGATTCCTTTATTGTTCATTGTTCAGGAGGTTTTTACTGGTAGCTGAGATATCAGCAGATGTTTCTTCCTCTTCAAAACAAAGGGACGAGGTGATAAAACCAGTAACAATGAATACAGCCGTTTGATGTTACAAATTGGAGTTTTTCCCACACTGTTCGTCTTTATGCAGACGAGCCGCTAGATAACCTGGTAATGCGTGCTCACCTTTTTCCTCTGATAACGTTAGATCCAGACATTCAGGGGGTTTTTGGGAGCCAGATCATCTGTGGAGGCCTCTTCCTTTCCAAAACAAACAAACTTGTAGAGATAAAGTAGGAAGAACACTGCATAAAGTTTCATGTCAATTCAGTGTTTTCCAATGCTGTTTAGCTCATTGCGGAGCTGCTGCTAACTACGGTGGCCAACGCAAGAATGCAAAATGGCAAATGGCCCCATTTAGTGCCAGTGTTCGGTTTGGCCATCCTGGACTATTGTAGAAACATGGTGGTATAATATGGTGGACTCTTTGGGCGAAGGCCCTCTCCCTTTATGGATATAATCAGCTCATTCTAAGGTAATAAAAACACTATGATTATTCTTATTCTTATTTCCAGTAAAGAAAACTTACTTAGTATATTATATTCCATTTCTGCCGATATATCCCCCCACACACTGGACCTTTAAGTATAAAATTGTTCATGGATTATGTTCTTATAGAACAAATCTTGTGTTGTTCCAGGTGTAAAAAGTAAGCTTTGTAAAAATTATTCAAAGAGATGTATATGAGAGGGGTCCCCAGTATATTCTGTATCTTTTACGGGATCTTTGGCTGAAAAAACTTGAGAACCTCTGCTCTAAATTAATGAATGGTTCTATGATATTTCATACTAAAATAATATTAGTGCTTTTTGTCATAATTTTTCAATGCTTCTGTGGCTATTTTGGTGTGTTTGTGTGTTTATAAATGTGTAGGAGACTGTGTGTTGGGGAAAATGTTGTATGTTGGTGCTTGTGAATATGTGTTATATATGGTTGGTATGCTATGAAGTATGTCCACTTCTGATGTCTAAATCACCAACAGGTGCCATCCAACACCTGCTGATGACAGCAGAAGGTGCTCACAGGAACTATGATGCAGATAGAAGACCCTGGACAAACTGCTCCTGACAGCTGGCCAATCATCTCTGCTGAAAACTTTTCCCTTAATGACATCACCAGACCATTTCCAGACTGCTGCGGGAAAATTCCTGCCTTTAGTTTAGCATGATGAGATTATGTGATACCATGTCAACACTGTGGCAGATGATTTTAGATACAACACATTATCATTTTAAATATGTCTGTTATTTGTACTTGTGATTTTTTGAAGTACAAGATCTTACATTTTTTAACACTTAAAATATAAGCTGAATTGTGCATATATTTGTATGTGTGTATGTATATTTAGCATTCTGTGGTACCTAAAATATGTTTCCTACAATATAATTGAACTGTCAGCTGTTGTATGTGGAAAGAAACCAAGTAAACAAATATGCTGGAGGCTGCTGTTCTGCCTAGGTTATTTCAAAAGGTCGTGATTATGATGTACCAGCTAGAAACTTCCAACTTTTGCTTTGCATGACATCATGGAGCCCAATGATAACCACAGAAACAATGCTGCCTGGCAACTGAAAGAGTTCCAATATCATTTATTCCCTTTTGGGAGGACCAGTAAAAAATCTGTCGATGCCATTCTTTTAACACCTCCCAGGGCCAGAGTCAAGATAGAAAATAGCATTTCTACACCTTGATAACACTTGTGTACCCAACCTCTTTGGCTTGTGATGCCTCAAAACAAAGCAATGTCTACTTGTTGTGACTGGGCAGTAACTGTAGTATATAATGGGGGGGGGGGGGCATATCTAGCGAATGGCACTGTAAGGGTGGCACTGTGAATCACTTTTAAGAGCCCACTCTTTCAAAAGGCCCCTCCACCTCAATCACACTGCCTGCATTGTCTATATTTACTCCCCTGCTATAAATGCAACCATGTACCATAGTCTGAAGTAATCATTAGTGACTGTAATCATGATAAGAAATTGCGATGTTTAATAATACCAGTTCTAATATTATAGGGTGGTGTAGTTCTGCGTGTGGTGTTGCCGTACCCTGGCTGAAGCTGTTGCTTGACTGCTTTGAGAAGCTACAATCAATGTCAAACACTGTATGTCTGTCAATTTCATTACTTTTAAATGTATTAAGCAGTGGAAAACTATAATGTAATGTGAGAGTAAAAGTGGCTATATCTCTGGTGACTGTTACAGTTTTTGTAAAGTGTTAGTATGTCACAAAAAGTGATTAAAGAAGGTCATAAAATGTCATAGTAAAGTATGTCATGAAAAAAGTTATTAAAAATGACATGCTGACGTACTGCGGTAAGCGTGTTGTGTCATTTCCGGTGTTTCTGTGTTAGCGTCTCTCTGCTGCTGTAGCGAGCTCCCACCAGCTACTTTTCTTATTCTCCTCACTTCAGCTGTTAAATATCTACTTAACATCTTAACTCACACAAGTTCTGTTAATCACTCACTCCGCTTCTTTAAACGACTTTCTTAGTCATCTTTGCTTGCTTACACATTTTTAGCCTTGTTAGCTACCTTAGCTTAGCACTTAGCGATGGCTTCTTCTCCTGCTCTCTCTTGCTCAGTGTGCCAGATGTTTAGCTATTCCTCTGCCTCCTTTAGCGACAGTGGTACATGTAACAAATGTAGTTTATTTTCTGCATTGGAGGCAAGGCTTAGTGAGTTAGAAGCTCGGAGAGCTTGGACCATGGAGAGTCACTCTATAGCTGCAGTAGTTGGCCAGCCCCCTGTAGCCGGCGCGGAGCCACATAGCATAGCCTCTGCTGGCGGTCCTCGGTAAGCCCCGTGTAGAGTGCCTTGAGAGAGAGAGTGGCGCCACCTCCATTCACTGCAATGGTTCATTTTTTTCAGAGCAATGGCGGAGCATGGAGCCCCTCAAAAGTTCCCGGAAGTTAGCACAAGCTAACCGCCGCTCAATACATTCTAATGTACATTCTTCACTCAAGTCTGAAAGTTAGAAAAAAAGAGAGAGAAAATATTACGGTTTTATTGCTGTCAACAAATGTACAGGTAACAGAGTTCAAAGCATCTAACACAAGCATATATATTTACAAGGAAGGAATAGGTATAGAACTCAATTTATTTTCAATGAATTCAAATGAAAATTGATTTGCCACAGATTTTTTATTAGAACTCACATCATATGCTGTTGTGAGTGTAGTCAATTTGCAAATCACTGCTAGTCACCTTTAAGTTTGCCTCACTCTGAAAGTTAAAAGAGAGAGAGAGAGAGAGAGAGAAAATGCAGTTTTATTGCTGTCAACGAATGGTTTAGTAAAGGTAACAGAGTTCAAAACAATCAACACAAGCATATAGTACATTTACAAGGAAGGAATAGGTAAATAGTTATAGAACTCAATTTATTTTCAAGGAATTCAAATGAAACTGTATTTGCCGCGGATTTCTTATTAGAACACACTTATTGTTAGTCACCTACAACGTCAAGTCTGCCTCACTCATATCTTTAAGTAAAAAAAACAACAGAAATATTACGATTTTATTGCTGTCAATGAAAGTACAGCTTTAGTAAACTTAACAGAGTTCAAAGCAATTAACATGAGCATAAAAATATTGCAAAGCAAAGCATTTATTGACATTATTTACCGATTGTCGCGGTTTTCCTGTGGGTTTTGAATTGCCCGCCAAGCACTTCTTGGCGGGCAATTCCACTTCCACTTCCACTTCTTGGAACTTTCGGAGGGCTACATGGACCACGTGATCGGCCAGCTTTTTGAACTTCCGTTGTCGCCACTCTCTCTCTCAAGGCACTCTAGCCCCGTGCAGCCGGGAACCTGGGTGACTGTCCGAGAGAAGCGTAGTACCAAGCCAAAGCCCACGGCTCAAAACCAGCCCATTCACGTTTCCAACCATTTTTCCCCACTCAGCGACACACCCGCTGAGGAGAAAACTCTGGTAATTGGCAGCTCTATTCTGAGAAACGTGAAATTAGCAACACCAGCGACCATAGTCAAATGTATCCCTGGGGCCAGAGCGGGCGACATTGAATCAAATTTAAAACGGCTGGCTAAGGCTAAATGTAGATTTAGTAAGATTGTTATTCACGTCTGCGTTAATGACACCCGGTTACGCCAATCGGAGGTCACTAAAATTAATGTTGCCTCGGTGTGTCAGTATGCAAAAACTATGTTGGACTCCGTAGTTTTCTCTGGACCCCTGCCAAATCTGACCTCTGATGATATGTTTAGCCGCATGTCATTATTCAATCGCTGGCTGTCCAGGTGGTGTCCAGCAAATGATGTGGGCTTCATTAATAATTGGAAAACCTTTTGGGGAAAACCTGGTCTGATTAGGAGAGATGGCATTCATCCCACTTTGGATGGAGCCACTCTCATATCTAGAAACCTGGACAAGTTTATTAATGATTTTAAATCATGACAACCCAGAGTTGAGACCAGGAATCAGAGTCGCAGTCCTAAACGTTTCTCTGAGCTTCTAGTGCAGTTACCCACCCATAGTATTATACAAATGGTGTCTGTCCCTCGACCACCTAAATTATTTAAATCTAGAGTCAAACAAAGAGGAGTTGTACATAACAACCTGATAAAAATTAAAACCTCCTCCATGACAGAAAGACAAAACAAAAAAAGAGAATTAAATGTGGACTGTTAAATGTCAGGGGCCTCATTTATAAAGCTTGCTTACGCACAAAATGGGGCTTGAAAGTGGTGTACACCACTTCCCACGCAAAGGTTGTGATTTATAAAAATAAACTTGGCAGGAGAATGTGCGCACCAGTACGTCAACTTTGATCCTTGTGCACGAACATTTTGGAGACGGGGGAAACTGGCGGCGCAGATGGTGAGGTGGTGAATTGAAGCCAGATTCATCTCATCCATTTAATGTCATCACATATCAGACTTATAGACCCCTGTAATCATAAATACCCAAGTCTGCAGTGTTATAGATGTGTTCCTTTAGTGAGCCATTAGGCCTACTACTGTATGCAATATTCATATATCATACTTCCATCTTCAAATGATATAGAGTGGTGGATAGCACTGATTGATTAGTATTTATTGTGACAAGGTGTGTCACAATCAGTCTAATTGCTGAGTAAGCATATAAATAGTGCGGTGACACTCGTGCATAATGCTGCACAATGGATGCGCTGGCACTGCTGGAAGATCACGCAAATGGTAGGATCAGAATGGAGAGAGTCTTTAGGGACCACAAAGATTTCCTGGCCCATGATGATGATGTAACCTGTTGGAAAAAAAAGAGAAATATGTTAGTTTTGTAAGAATGTAACCTGTTGAAAGGAAGAGAAGTATGTTAGCCCTGTAACCTGAAAAAAGAAAAAAAATGGAAAAAGAACCTACCTGTTACCTACCTGAAAAAAGAGAAAAAGTATTACAACAGTTAAAATTTTTTATTTTTTTTATATTTTTCTTTCATTGACAGTGATTTTCATTTCATTTTTAACTGCAGTCTTTATTTCAACCTGTATTTAATTTATTTATTTATTTATTTTATCCCAGAGGTCAAAGTTCGTTTTAAGAGTGGTTCTGTGAAGAGAAAGAAATGCCATTCGCTCACAGAGTGCAGCTAAATTGTTATTGGTAGAAATCGGCGCATGTCCCGCCCCCTTGGTGCGAGTTAATGAGACGCGGACGATACACACCCAGAGCACCGAGCAGCGGCAGGACGACCACAGAGATACAGAAGTCGAAGTGGGAAAAGTCGGAAAAAATACTCCTTACCGTAAATACCGAGGAACTGTGGAAGAAGAGGAACTGTTCGAGCCGATTCTGGGGTGTCTGGTGGACCACGGAAAAGTGACCCTGGGAACTTTACCTGTGTTGATTAAATTTCTTTTCCCGGTGAGTGCTGTGAGTGTGAGTTAGCAAGTCCTCGTGGTGTGTTAGCCACTGAGTTGAAGCGTTAGCTCACCGTGTGGTTACTTTCATGTCCTCGTGGTGTGTTAGCCACCGAGTTGAAGCGTTAGCTCACCGTGTTGTTTTTTTCTGGTGCTAAAAAGGGAAAGCCATGCGTGTGTATGTGTGTAAGTGGAGAATGTGTGCTTGTTACATGGTGTTAGTGAAAAGAGATCATTAAGCTCAGTGTCATGGGTTATGAGACTGCTATTTTTTTCTGTGTAATGCAGTGCTGTGCACAGAGGTACAGAATATTACATGATTGCGCTATTTTATTTACTTTAATCAAATGTGGGCATTGAACTGAGTGATTTTATGCTCATTCACATGTGGTTTTGATTGTTTATCAGTCATTTCATGATTTTGGTTTCATTATAAAAAGGAAAACGGTGAAGTTTAATTTGTTTAATATGTTAACAACAGTTACCTTGTCATAAGTTAACAGTAAAGTTACATTACTGGATATTGATTTGGAAAATACAAACTGTACAGTTAAGAGAAGTGAATTGTTTAAATTAAACCCTGTTGTACTATACAGGCTGGGTTTTTTAGGGATCCTGGAATCTGGATTCTCTCCCTGGATGGGAGGTGGCGAGCCAACCGTGTGATCAACTAGAGCTGGAGTGACGAGGACCCTCTCTTCCTCGCCTGTCGTTCTGCCAGTGTGGTAGGACTAAAGAAAAGAAACTCTGGAAGATTAAAGGAACAATCCCTATCTTTTTTCCCCTCCTTGGAAACAAGAGACATTTTATTTTATTTCAAAGGGTGCACCCAGATTAAAAGACAATTTTAAACAAAGCAAATTGAATGGCCGGCCATATTTGTACAAATGTTTATTTTCCCATATGTGTTAATACATTGCTATTGTTAAACTTACCTCTGTGTGGTTGCCTCTTACCCAATCGGTGTTCCATCTCATTCTTCATCACTCCCTCTATCGAATCTAGAGTATCCTGGTCTATTGTTACTTACCTTTCAAGTGGGTTACAATGATGACTGGCTAATAAGCCGATTTAGATTCCCTAGAGCAGTGCTCTTGGATCTATGCGCTGAACTGAGCCCAGTGTTAGACAAAACCACCCACCGGAACCGCGCCATCGCGGTGCATATACAGGTGCTGACCACTCTGGGGTTTCTGGCAACTGGCTCCTTCCAGTGGGAATTAGCCGACAGGTATGTGTTTGATATGATTAACAATATATAATGTTACATTTTCTGTCTAAAGCTCCTTTTGGGTATGATATAATACAGTTAAATTCTGTCCTTAGGTCTGGGATATCGCAGCCATACCTCAGCACAATAATGCCAGCCGTTTTGGATGGCATTATAAACATGACCAGTCAATACATCCGGTTTCCTTACACTGTGGGTGAACAGGCCAACATTAAAAGGCAATTTGCAGCAATGTCCGGTTTCCCAAATGTAATCGGCACAATTGAATGCATTCATGTTGCTATAAGGGCTCAGAGTGAAAATGAATTGTCTATGTGAACCGAAAAAATGTGCATACAATCATTGTACAAATTATTTGTACCACAAACATTTATTAGTGATGCCACTACTATGACCACCAAATAAAATATTTTTTCTGGCCTCCACCTCACCCACAAGCACCTCTATTTCGGTCTCGGTGAAATTCCTTTTCCTTGTCTTCTCTGTCATGATTGAGTGTAAAATGCCACTGATCAGCAGGCTTATATATATATGTGTGCAAAAACATTCATGAGGTACTTTGCATTGACCATGGTAAAATGGTAAATGGTAAAATGTGGGTGTGTAGAGGGCGGGATGTGAGGTGAATCCACCTGCGCAACCTTCCAGTTGGACTGTGATTTATAAAAGGAAAAGTGCTTGCAGGTGTGCGCACGTACGGTTTTATAAATCAGATTATTTTTTGGTGCTCGCCATTTTCAGCCTTTGGGCGCAGGTACACTTTTAGTATGGATCCTACGCAATGTTTTATAAATGAGGCCCCAGATCTCTATCTTCCAAAGCAGTGTTAGTAAACGAATTAATATCAGATAATCATATTGATTTACTCAGCCTCACTGAAACCTGGCTGTGTCAAGATGAATATGTTAGTCTAAATGAATCCACTCCTCCCAGTCATAATAATACCCACGTTCCTCGAGGCAGCGGCCGAGGAGGGGGAGTTGCAGCCATTTTTAACTCTAGTCTATTAATCAGTACTAAACCTAAACTAGATTATGAATCCTTTATAAGCCTTGTCCTTAATCTTTTACATCCGACCTGAAAAACCTCATAGCCTCTTCTATTTGTTATAGTGTACCATGCTCCTGGCCCGTATTCAAAATTTTTATCTGAATTCTCAGAGTTTTTATCCAGTTTGGTCCTGAAAACAGATAAAGTTATTATTGTAGGCGATTTCAATATTCACGTGGACGTTGATAATGACTCCCTCGCTACTGTGTTTATCACATTATTAGACTCCATTGGCTTCAGTCAAAGTGTACATAAGCCCACTCACCGTTTTAACCACACCCTCGATCTAGTTCTGGCGTATGGAATTGAAATTGATAACTTAATGGTCTTTCCACAGAATCCCTCTCTATCAGATCATTACTTAATAACTTTTGATTTCTTTCTGCTCGATTACTCACCACTCAGGAACAGTTACTATACTAGGTGTTTATCTGATAGTGCGGTAGCAAAATTTAAGGAAATGATTTCATCGGCATTAAATTTAATACCATGTCCCTCTGTAACTGAGGTTTCCCGCACTGACTTTAAAGTCTCCCAAATTGATTATTTTGTCGATAGCGCTGCAGGTTTGTACTCTGACTCTGTAGCACCTCTTAAAAAGAGGTTTGCAATGCAAAGAAAGTTTGCTCCCTGGTACAAATCCCAAACCTGAAAATTAAAACAAATATCATGAAATTTTGAAAGGAATTGGCAATTAACCAAACTGGAAGATTGTCGTTTAGTCTGGTTAGACAGTCTCAAAACATATAGGAGGGCCCTCCGCAATGCCAGAGCAAACTATTACTCATCATTAATAGAAGAAAATAAGAACAAGCCCAGGTTTCTTTTCAGCACTGTAGCCAGGCTGACAGCGAGTCACAGCTCTATTGAGCCTTGTATTCCTTTAGCCCTTAGCAGTAATGATTTTATGAGCTTTTTTAATGACAAAATTCTAACTATTAGAAGCAAAATTCATTACCTCCTGCCCTCTAACAGTACTAATCTGCCTTCAAGCACAGCTATAAGACCTGATACACGTTTAGATTGCTTTTCCCTGATTTCTCTTCAACAGTTGACTTAATGATGTCTTCATCCAAGTCATCAATGTGTCTCTTGGACCCCGTCCCAACTAGGCTACTTAAGGAAGTCTTACCTTAGTTAACACTTACATACTAGACATGATCAATATATCTTTATTAACAGGCTATGTACCACAGTCTTTTAAGGTAGCTGTAATTAAACATCTGTTAAAAAAGCCCACCCTGGATCCAGAGGTGTTAGCCAACTATAGACCAATATCAAATCTTCCCTTTCTCTCAAAGATCCTTGAGAAAGTAGTCGCAGACCAGCTGTGTGACTTTCTCCATGATAATAATTTATTTGAGGAATTCCAGTCAGGATTTAGGTGCATCATAGCACCGAGACAGCACTAGTTAAAATTACAAATGATCTTCTGATTGCTTCAGACCAAGGACTTGTCTCTGTACTTGTTTTACTAGATCTTAGTGCCGCATTTGACACAATTGACCATCAAATTCTGCTACAGAGACTGTAACATTCAATAGGCCTTAAAGGTTCTGCACTAAGCTGGTTTAAATCTTATTTATCCGATTGTTTTCAGTTTGTTCACGTTCATAATGAATCATCTTTACGTACTAAAATTTGTTTTGGAGTACCTCAAGGTTCAGTGCTGGGACCAATTCTATTCACTCTATATATGCTTCCCTTAGATAGGATCATTAGAAATCACTCTATAAATTTCCATTGCTATGCGGATGATACACAGTTGTATTTATTGATAAAGCCAGAAGAAACAGAACAATTAACTAAACTTCAGAAATGCCTTAAAGATATAAAAACCTGGACAAAACTGAAGTTATTGTTCTGGGCCCCAAACAACTCAGAAACTCTCTATCTGATGATATAGTTTCTCTGGATGGCATTGCTCTGGCCTCTAGCACCACCGTAAGAAACCTTGGCGTCAGGGGCGTTGCAAGGAAAATGAAAGTGGGTGGGTCCACAGGAGGTGTGTGTGTGTGGGGGGGGGTAATAAAAACTATGCAATTTCCTGCATTCTAGTGCATTTTAAAGGTGGTTTTATATAGCTATAACAAGAGAGGAAATATCAAATTAAATGGTGTGTTTGGTAAAGTATTACATTTCCCAGACATGATTCTCTTCCCCTTCAGTGGCTGTCTTTCACTAAGGCTATATTTTTCCTGCATTTGGCACCCACAAATCAAAATGAAACAAAGAAAAAAACTTAAGACTTTGGACTTTAAACTTAATCTGTATTTTTTTGGATATTTTCCCCTCCGAATGGGAATAGGACACATAAGGCATGACAACTCAATTGCTTACAGTATTTAAAAGAAGTTAATAAACATATTCAATCAACATATACAAACTAGAACAAATATACAATAACTTAATTCCTCATACTGACATTTCTCAGAAATCAGTGTATCTCAAGGCTGGGTGACAGACTCCTTCTCTGTCCCTCTCTCCGTTTCTCTTTCCCATTCTCTCTCCTATCTCCCTCTTGTCTTCATCTGCTTCTCTCCCTATAGTTGGATGATTCTTATTAATGTTGGTTGGACTGTTCTTATCGTTTTTTTGTTGGATGGTTCTTATTGATGGTAGTTGGATGGTTCTTGGTGTCCAAGCATTGGTCGGATGGATTATTGTGTTGGTGGGAGGATGATCAGTGTTGGTGGTTGGATTGTTCCATACAGTTTCACTGTCTCTCAGTCACTCTCCCCCTCTCTCCTTGTCTGTCTTTCTCCATCTTCCTTTCCCTCTCTCCCTCTGTCACCCCCCCCCCCCCCCCCCGTCTCTCTTCTCCCTCTCTCTTTCTTTCTTTCCCCTGTGTGGTTTTTAAGATAGTTTGTTCTCTCTCTCTTCTCTCTTCTTTGTTTATTTATTCATTTATTTTTCCCCCTTATGGGGTTAGGAATTGATTTTCTCTGAATGATATATGTACTGTAAGAACTTATATTTTCAGTATGTACTGTAAGAAGAACTGTAGTTAATAAAATGTAATGCAATAAATGTAATAAAAAAAGTTTTAAAAAGGTCTCCCCCTCCGTCTCCCTCTCCCTGTCTCTCATTCTCTTTTTTCTTTCTTTCCCCTCTCCCCCTGTCTCTCACCCTCCCTGTCTCTCACTGTCTCCCCCTCCCTGTCTCTCATTCTCTTTCTTTCTTTCCCCTCTCTCCCTGTCTCTCATTCTCTTTCTTTCTTTCTTTCCCCTCTCCCCCTGTCTCTCCCCCTCCCTGTCTCTCTCTGTCTCCCCCTCCCTGTCTTTCATTCTCTTTCTTTCTTTCTTTCCCCTCTCCCCTTGTCTCTCCCCCTCCCTGTCTCTCTCTGTCTCTCATTCTCTTTCTTTCTTTCTCCTCTCTCCCTGTCTCTCCCCATCCCTGTCTCTCTCTGTCTCCCTCTCCCTGTCTCTCATTCTCTTTCTTTCTTTCTCCTCTCTCCCTGTCTCTCATTCGCTTTCTTTCTTTCCCCTCTCTCCCTGTCTCTCATTCTCTTTCTTTCTTTCTTTCCCCTCTCCCCCCTGTCTCTCCCCCTCCCTGTCTCTCTCTGTCTCCCCCTCCCTGTCTCTCATTCTCTTTCTTTCTTTCTTTCCCCTCTCCCCCGTCTCTCCCCATCCCTGTCTCTCTCTGTCTCTCATTCTCTTTCTTTCTTTCTCCTCTCTCCCTGTCTCTCCCCATCCCTGTCTCTCTCTGTCTCCCTCTCCCTGTCTCTCATTCTCTTTCTTTCTTTCTTTTTCTTTCTCCCCCCTCCCTGTCTCTCTCTGTCTCTCTGTCTCCCTCTCTTTGTCTCTCTTTCTTTCTTCCCCTCTCTCCCCGTCTCTCCCTCTCCCTGTATCTCTTGGTCTCTCTCCCTCTCCCTGTATGTCTTGGTCTCTCTCCCTCTCCCTGTCTCTCTCCCTTTCTTTATTTCCCCTCTCTTCCTGTCTCTCTCCTTCTCATCATCTCTCTCTCACTCTCTAAGTAAAAAAATCGGTTAAAAAATGTGTTGGTGGTTGGATTGTTCCATGTAGTGTTTCGCTGTCTCTCAGTCACTTTCACTGTCTCTGCCTCTCAATTCAATTTCAATTTTTCAATTTAATAAGCTTTATTGGCATGATTGTAGATTAACAACATTGCCAAAGCCATTACAAATTTACAAATAATGCACAATAATAAATGTAAGTATAGAAAGAAAAAAAAAAAAAAATATATATATATATAACAGATAATTTAAACATATAATATATCAATAAAACTGAAAAGAACAATACTCTCTCCCTCTCCCTCTCCCCGTCTCTCCCTCTCTCTCACTCTCCCTGTCTCCTTCCTCTCTCTCCTAACTAAATGCCCCAAAGATATTCCTTCGTGAATCCTTTGTAGAGATGAAGATCTTGCAAAGCTCTTTTAGGTTGACCTTATCAAGCTTGTCCTGGTGGATGTGGCAGACGGCAGCACTGTTCAGACGATGCTGAGACATGGTATTGCGGAGCCATGTTTTAAGCCTTTGTAAGGCACTGAAGCTTCGTTCTGCTTCAGTTGAGGAGCATGGTACCACAAGGAGAAGTCTGACTAAACACTCAACCTGGGTGAAGAGAGCACGGACCTCTGGCAGCATCATTCTGAGCTGGTTTGCTGCATCGCTGACGGTTCTGGATGGAAACTGAAGCTGGAACATGCTTAGTTGTACTTCAAGTGAATGACGGTTCAATTCTGGATACAAACTAACAACCGCTTCTTCCACCTTTCCATCGACAAGCACCCTTTCTAGTTTCTCTACAGTCTCAAAACTTCTCTGGTCAAAGCGCTTGGTCAACTGAACATCAACAGCAGCTAATAACTTATAGTATTCCACTCTGTAGTACTCTTCAGCAGATCCTGGCTGATATGCTGTTGCAGGTTTTCGGACATGTGGCAACTGGATCTCCTCGAGCTTCATCTCATCTATCTTCTTACAGGCAGTTGCATAAAGCTGGTGGAAGCTTTCCTCGGACCTTTTAGCTTGAACAGTTTTCTTCACACACTCAACAGCAGCAAGCATCCCTGTGACACTTTCTGTCCTGCTTTGAAGGGAGCGGTTGAGGTGCTCGAGTTCCCTGAGGGCTTCAGCAGCAAGAAGAAGACCAAGGAAGGTCTTGCCCTTCTCAAAGTTCTCCAGGAGTCCTCTTGCTGTCTGGGATGTCTCAGAGGAGCCAGATTTAGCCATTTCGTCCAGACTGAGTAAAACCTCTTCATATTGGTCTATAACGGCCTTCACAGCCACCATCCTCACAAGCTATCGCGTCGGGCAGAGGGGCTTCAAGGTTTTGTAACTCCCAGTTTCAGACTGTGCAATCGCTTTGAAAATAGTCCTGTACTTGCCGGACTGGTTGTAAAGCGTACCAAGCTTGTGGACCATGTTCAGGGCATCACTCACAACAGGGGATGAGCTGCACACTGTCTGTGTTACAAGATTGGCACAATGAGGACCACAGTGCACATACAAGGCAAGAGGTTGCTTCTCTTGGATCACAGCTTGGACTCCTTTTGTATTGCTGGACATATTAGCCGCTCCATCATAGGTCTGTCCTCGAAGACATGATAAGGGCAAGTTAAGCCGCAGGAGTACATCAACTGCCATCTCAGCCAAATCCTTTCCTGTAGTTGAGGACACCTCGTACAGTCCTACAAAGTCTTCGCGAGGAATGAGATCATGATCCACATAGCGGATGCATATACATTCCTGCTCAACACCTGCCACATCCTGAGTCCCGTCTATAATGAGGGAGAACTGCACAGTGGGCAATTTCTGGATGGTGCTCACAATTCCCCTAAGGATTGAGTTGGACATGAGACCCAAAATCTCATTTTGAATTTCACCACTGGTGAAAGAGTTAGCTGGTTTGCTGAGCCATCGCCTCAGTTCCTCGTCGTCTTCAGCTTTGTCGCGTAAATGCTGTTTGAAGTTTCCTTCTTCATTTTCATGACCCCGCAGAGCCAGACCTTGGCGGGCGCAGTACCTAACAGACTTAAATATTTTCACAAGGCAAGATCGACCCTCTCTTTGCTGCTGCTCTTTGGCTGTGGATATTTGTGTGCCTACACTGTTGCTTTGGTAGATAAAAGTGCGCATTGCGACTTTGTGTGCATTACTCTGCTGATGGCTTGAGAATTTATCAAGGGCTCTCTTCCAGTTTTGGAATCCAGTAGAAACAAAGGCTGGATCCATGTTTTTTGCCAGAGTGGTGCTCTTTTCTTTGAATGCTTGCATGCAATGAAAGCAAAGCACACCTTTAACACTGGGGGAGTAATGAAGCCATGAGTAGTCCCTGAACCACTTCTCCTGAAAACTAAGTGTCTTGGTCGGTAGCTGCTGATTAGGAATTACTCTTGGGTCAGGCTGATTTGGCTTGTCATACAGCTCATCCTGGCTCTCAATCTCTCCCCTGTCTAAGCCTGCCTCTTCTTCCTAAGAACAAAAGTGAAAACCAGATAAACCTATAATTTCTTTAAACTGACAAAAATCTGCGCATGTAAGATAGTCTGTGTAAGATTTGTATTTCTAGATAAGAATATAAAAGAGCTGAGAAACTTTCACGATTGCAAACAACAGTTTACCTCGGACTCTCTGTCTCCCTGAGTCTGCTCCTGAAGTAATGGTGTTTCACTACTCGGCCCTGCTGCTACCTGAGAACATACCGATAACAGGTGACATTACTATGTTAGTGTTTACTCGTTTCACATTGGCAGGACATAATTCTTAACTAGTCATTGGCCTACACAAAACCACACAAAATCACATAGCAGAAATACCAGGATAGAAATCCACTGGGTCACAAACCTTCTTGGCCTCAGTACCCCCATAAGCTTATTTTAAAATCCCCTCACCCAGCAATAACATTTTGCTTAGAAAATAACAAGAGAAAACCTTACAGTAAATATTACAATTTACAACAAATTACAACAGTCATTATCACCTATATTTTAATAATATAAAAATATGAATAAGAAAATGTTTGATTCATTATTAGTGCCCCCTACATTTATTGAACAATATGAGCATAACAATTCATATGGTCAGGTTATTGGTGATTTATTGCTTCGTTATTTCCTATTAATTACCCTACTTCCAGTAGTAGGCCTACTTCCATATACCCCCAGGGGAACCTGGGCCCAATCCCAGGTGAGCCCTTTATGAACCCTTGCTGACTTTAAGATTTACTAGGCCAGTCAATACTAGTCCCCCCAAAATAGCAACAGAAACGTGTCATATATTTTATTGGTCCTAATATCCCCCTGAATTAGGCTAAAAGTCCTACACCATAGATGAAGTGGAACAGATTTTTTTTTCAAGATCAGAGGCCAAACTGGGTTTATCGGGTACAATATGCCTAGTGAAGTTTCATGGTGATACCTATTAAATTTGATTTTCCCATAGTCTACCCCATTCCATTTGGCCTCTGATCTTGAAAATATATAAGTTCCAATTCATCTATGGCTTAGGACATTTAGTATGATTCAGGCGAGTATTGGGTCCAATAAAATCTATGACACATTTTTGTTGCTCTTTGCCTAGGATTAACTGGCCTAGTCAGTCTTCAAGTCAGCAAGGGTTCATAAAGGGCTCCATTTGGGATTAGCCCCTGGAGCCCTAGAAAGAGAGCTGAGAAACTTTCATGATTGCAAACAACAGTTTACCTGGGACTCTCTGTCTCTCTGAGTCTGCTCCTGAAGTAATGGTGCTTCACTACTCTGCCCTGCTCCTACCTGAGAACATACCGGTAACAGGTGACATTACTATGTTAGTGTTTACTCGTTTCACATTTCTTGTGAAGATTAATCAAGTATTCTTTTGGGCATAATTCCTCTTAAGGATTCTTACTTTGCGCTTTGGCGCACTCTGATGTCTGACCCCTGTCTCTTTTCGGCCTTTCTTCTTCCCATGGCCTAATAAACAAATCAACACACACACACACACACACAGAGGTTAGTATTGTATAACGTTTCCTACAGTAGCCACAGTATACACTGTATAAACGTTCTGCTTCACTGATATCGCTATAGTTATTTATTCCATCCAAATACAACTGTTTTTTTCTAATATTGAAAATTCACCCTGACCTCTTTTACATTTACAACAAGTGAAGTTTGACTGCAGCAACAGGTACTATTTTACTGTCACAATATCTAGGATCTAGTTTTAGCATACAGACAACCTCCTCTGCTGAAAACCTTGTAATTTTTTTTAGCTTCACATTATTTTTTATCATTCACAAAATGCCGAAAATGTGAGTAGGACAAACAAACACAACTTGTCCTGACTGATTCGTGGAGTCATTTGTCTGCACTGTGTAGTCATGACAGTGCAGAAGCAGTAACCCCAAAGATCCTATAATAACAGATGGCACACTTCACTTTTTTTAACTTCTTAGTTTGTAAACACCCTTCGCAATGCATGACAAGTAACTAGCTAACAAACTAGCAGCATTTTTTAGAGCTGGAACATAACTTTTGACCACAAAACAGCAAAGGTAAGACGCATTTTATGATTTTATGAAGTTTATTTTCGCTACTGTTTGGCTGCTAGTTCGCCGAGTTTACGTCCCACAGTGAAGGAGGAGACATTTCTGGAGTCAGCAGAGTCTGTGCTTTCATATGATATGTCGTTTGTCTGGTTAGCATCGGGTAGCATGAGGTGGTGAAATGTGCAGAAGCAGAAACGCTGTTTTCGTGTTTTTGTTACATGCCGACATACTTGCTTGGGCTGTGAGCTGTGTTTCGTTTGGTTGGCAGTGCTTATTATGTGCTTTTAGCTGAGTTTCTCTCCATCATTTTGGTATGCTACATGTCAGGATTGGAGTCTACTAGCGTGTGCAAAGATCGTCTGCAGTGCAGCACCTCACTCTGTCCCCCTGGTTGGGGTCGCTCGGGCTCAAGAGATGTGTATGTACAGTACAGTCCTTAACACTAGAAAAGCCAGAATTACTACAAAGGCCGTAGGTGGTCATTTTGACCACTAGAATCAAAACTCTATAATCTTTTATGATAAATACCCAGTTGAGAGATTAATGCATTTATTGTCTTAGGATGTCTTTTCAAAAATAAAATCACATCTAAATGCACATTTTAACAAATTAAATTCAGGCATATCAATATACATGTCATCTCATATATCTAACCGTAATTATTGCATATTATATTCACACCCATATTTGATAAATTAATTCATTCATAACTCACAACAAGAAAATTATTTTAGAAACTAGCCCTTAAAAATATCTTATTTCTTTAGGAAACATTTTTATAACACTTATAACACATAAAATTACCAAAAAAGGTGGAAACAAGCTGATCTAAAACAAATGAGCCAAGAATAAAGTTTAGGCTAAAACCATAAAAATAATTTTATATTAACTACATAAATCAATATTGCATGCCTATTTAACATACAGGCTTAAGATTTGGTTGGTCTGTTCCAAAAAATCTCTAAATAACTGAGAGAAATCCACACTAGTGTTGCAAACGTCCCCAGTCTCCCCTATTCACCGTCAACGCAGGTTGACTCCTCCCCTCCTCGCGCAATTTACACACGTCTTTGCAGCATTTTCAGCAGGTGTTGGATATTTCAGTAGCCACATATTTTTCCTCTGAATGGAATCTGAATCACTGATGAGAATGAAGTAAGTTCATTCCAAAAAGGTCGCTGTCACTTTCCTCGTCAGATAGTTTCCCTGCATCAGAATCGTCGCTGTCCAAGTTCTGAAGTAGCTTCAAGGCCTGGGTGAGTGTCAGGTCTCTCCTCGGTCTTTCAGACATTTTCTTTATTTCCGTTTCTCAATCCCCTATCTGTCGATCTGTCGATCTCTGTCTGATAACAACATGACGGCGGGAAAGGCTAAAAATAGATCAACCGCGGAAAAAAAGAAACAATAGAATAGCGCGAAATTCCGTGATGTCAATATGATCGTTCAAAGTCAAAATAGGTAAAAATGATTATATTTTTGTTGTCATTTGTGTAATCTATGTAAAAAGAACTTTAAATGAAAATACATACACTTTTGTGAAAAGTCAAGAACCAGCAGGATTTTATTTTTTTATCCAACAAAGTTACACATTAAAATTTAAAAACGGTCAAAATTACCGTCGCGGTCGTTCTAGTGTTAACGTTACCTTTATGGGTGGGGGATGATCGCATAGAAAATATTTTTGCTCGCGTACGTGTCCACTCTCGCTGCACTTCAGCGAGGAAGCCTTGCTCAGTCTCTCGCAGCAGGAGCACACACAGAGCAAACCAAGTGGAGCTTGGGGGGGGGCGGGGGGGGGGGGGGGGGGGGGCGTGTCGTTGTCCAGATGAAATGATATTACAAAATAAATGGTACAGGCTGATAATCTCTTCTCAAAGATCAAGCATCTCAATAATGTAGTACATACATTGATGTATTGAATTTTGACCTGAAAAGTTCCCCAAATTATGGTAAAAGTGGGTGGGTCCAATATTATTGGACCCTAAAAGTGGGTGGGTCCGGACCCACCCACTTATAATGGTGGCGACGCCAATGCTTGGCGTAATATTTGATCAAGATTTGTCTTTTAATTCCCATTTAAAAAAAACCTCTCAGACTGTGTTTTTTCATCTGCGTAATATTGCGAAAATTAGGCCTATCCTGTCACTAAATGATGCCGAAAAATTGGTCCACGCATTTGTTACCTCTAGGCTGGATTACTGTAATTCCCTATTATCAGGCAGCTCTAATAAGTGCCCGAAAACTCTCCAGCTAATCCAGAACGCGGCGACACGTGTACTGACAGGAACTAAGAAACAAGATCATACTTCTCCTGTTTTAGCTTCTCTGCACTAGCTCCCTGTAAAATCCAGAATTGAATTTAAAATCCTTCTCCTGACTTACAAAGCTCTAAAGGATCAGGCTCCATCATATCTTAAAGAGCTCATAGTGCCCTATTATGCCACCAGAACACTGCGCTCTCAGAATGCAGGGTTACTCATGGTCCCTAAAGTCTCCAAAAGTAGAAGAGGAGCCAGAGCCTTCAGCTATCAGGCTACTCTTTTGTGGAATCACCTTCCTGTTTTGGTCCAGGAGGCAGATACCATCTCCACTTTTAAGACCAGACTTTAGACTTTCCTTTTTGATAAAGCTTATAGTTAGGGTTTGCTCAGGCTTGTCTTGGACCAGCCCCTAGTTAGGCTGACATAGGCCTAGTCTGCCGGGGGACCTCCTATGATACACCGAGCCCCTTCTCTCCTTCTCTCCCTCTCTCTCTCTCTCTCTCTCTCTCTCTCCTTTGCTAACATTCATGTCCTGTTACTGCATCTCACTAACTCGGCTCTACTGCATGTCACTAACTAGGCTTGTTCTCCGTATCGCAGCTGTGCCTGGATGGTGTGTGGTGTTGTGCTGCTGCCGCCGTGGTCCTGCCTGATGCTTCCCACTGCTGCTGTTACTATTAGTCATACTTGTACTGTTATTATACACATATGATTATTGTCACATACATATATAATCATACTATTAATATATTATCTGTCTCTCTTTATGTCTCATTGTGTCATATGGATTACTGTTAATTTATTATGTTGATCTGTTCTGTACAACATCTATTGCTCGTCTGTCCATCCTGGAAGAGGGATCCCTCCTCAGTTGCTCTTCCTGAGGTTTCTACCATTTCTTTCCCCGTTAAAGGGTTTTTTTGGGGGAGTTTTTCCTTATCTGCTGTGAGGGTCCAAAGGACAAAGGGATGTTGTATGCTGTAAAGCCCTTTGAGGCAAATTGTGATTTGTGATATTGGGCTTTATAAATAAAACTGATTGATTGATTGATTGATGTATAAGATGTCATATAAAAGTCATTGTATGCGCACTTTCCTTGTGCGCCCCTCAATCACGTGCTGGCTTCCTAAAATGACACTCACTTATCAGAACTTTGAGAATTTGATTTAAGTTTTTTAAAGGCCAGAGGAGGTTAAATTATTATTTAATTCTCAATAGAAAAAAGCAAAGATTAGAAGAAACTGTTGAAACAAATCAATATAATTTTTTGTGTTATTACTAATGTTATTTTCTGTTTGTATCCTGTTAATAATCAAAGATCTACCTGACAACAAAACTGCATAGCAAAAGATAAACTTTGTGGCTTTGCTCCTAATTTTAAATTACTTATTCACCTCGTGGGTGGAGCCTGTTTCCCAGGGCGCCTCCCTGCTCAGAGAGGCAGATGAGTGGTCATGTGATGTATGTTGACTAATTGTCTAATGCTGTTCAGCCCACTAGGAATGCAAAAAGTGGCCTTAATGGTTAATCCCCTCATTCATCCACTATTTTTACAACTAGCTGCTCCCAGATTTTGTAAATAGCTGCTGCTACTGTTGTGTTGATTACCAGAGTCATGTCTAAGTTTATTCAAACAGTTCCCAGTCACAGAGAGATGTTAAATGGACTGACATTCATCATAAGTTCACCCCTCAGCCACAAATATTCTTGCTGCTTTTTGTAGGTGGATTGGTTAGCTTCTCTCCGTGGTGTGAGCAGATGATTGGAGTGTTACTAATGTGAAATGACAAGTAAACTTGTGAGTCTCTCCCCCATACCAGCACCCACTGCTGAGACTCTGTGTGAGTGTGTGTGTTTGTGGTGCAGTGGGTGAGTAGCCAGCAGTGTGTCCAGGCAGTAATCAGGTCATAAACTCCATCAGGTTCTGTTTTCTCTGGAAGATTTTGAAAGGAACAAAGGGGAAGGACGAAGGTGGGCGAGAAGGAAGGACGTAGTAAAACTCTGGTTAGCTCTGTCAGCTCTCCTTCAATCAACAGCGGGACGGAGGGTAACAGAGCAAAGCCGGGGGGGTGAGAAGACCATAAAACATGGAAGTCAAACAGGTTGGCAGAGAGCGAGAGAGCAGCAGGACCAAAAAAATATATGGCTTCTTTGGGGTTTAAAAGTATTTGTAAAAATGTTTTATAGAATGTTACAGCCGTCTGTGGTGGCAGATGGTTGGAGTTTGACTCGTGTGACAATAAATAAGAATTATTAGGCTGGAGTCTGGTGGGGGGGCTTCTGTCCACCAGTCACAGCCCTGCATAATCTCAGTCATCACTTGTCTCTAGTTTGTCAGTAGCAGCTGACACATGTGGGGTGCACAAACACACACACACAAACACACACACTCCACAGACTTCAGAGGTCATCTTAGGGTGGGGCTGATGAAAGGTTGAGGCTATGTGTGTGTGGGATGATGATACAGAGTAAATGGTCATATCTTTCAGGTTACGCTGTGGTCACAGCAACTGTTGTGATGAAAACACCATTTAATTTGAGTGAGAGAGACACTGGACATAATCACACACACACACACACACACATATACTTAAGATAACATACACCTGGCTAGATACACAGCAGGGTTTTCTAACCTTCCACTATGAGAGACATGATCCAGCTGTTTTCTTTTGTGTGTGTGTGTGTGTGTGTGTGTGTGTGTGTGTGTGTGTGTGTGTGTGTGTGTGTCTGCGTGTGCGTGCACATGTGTCCTTGTTGGAGCACTAATTGTAACTGGACCCAGTCATGAAGCTTTTCAGAGCTTCCTGTTGTGACTCTGTGCTCCTTTCAGCGGTCAAACACTCGTCTCTCACATACTAATGCAAATAGCAGAACAGTCCACAGTGTTTTAGCTGAAATCAATATCATATCCATCTGAAACTGAATGTTATTGCAAACAAATAAAACAGTAGTTCAAGACAATTTATAACTTTTACTCACCAAGTTAAAAGGCTTTTTTCACAGAGGACATTTTGACATGCCACAGTAGGAAAAGCAGATGTGTGGATAGTAAAATTAATGATGACTGCATTCGATTTAGCTGCTTCAGTTTTAGGGTTGTGGTTTTGTTCATGGGTTCATGGGTTTTTGTCCACATTTAAACGCCAAAAAAATGCCACATTTAAAGCCATTTCTCACTTGCATGACAGTCAACTCGTTACACACCAGTTCCATCTGCAGTCTGACATGGCGTCCACTCTGACTGATTTCTGTGGGGGATTAGATTTTCCCTAATCAGTCAATAGAGACTACATATTCACCTGAATCTATCGTCATTTGAAGTCCACACCATTGCACAGCCTTGCCAACATATCAGTTTGGCAGGGGCTTTCCAGAGTGGAGTGATGTGAAATAAAAACAAACTATGATATCTGGCGATATTGAAAAGACATGTCAATTTAAAACAGCCTTGATACCAGTGTCTACCAAGTCTATAGCACTCGCCATTGTTGTTGTTACTCCTCATTGTCTGTAACCAAGGTTCCTGTATATATTGTAAATTATGTGTGTGGTCTCTACATATATATTTTGTAAATTATCTTCTTATATTTTTGCTTCTATTTGCACTATATCTTCTTTCTACACTTGTTTGCTCTATATCCTCTTCTTTTTACACTTGTAAGGAGCACCTGTAACAAAAACAATTTCCCCTTGGGGATCAATAAAGTATTTCTGATTCTGATTCATTGGTTGCTGCTTGACAACAGCATTAGTCTGTCCCATAGCGCTAATTGGCTAATTGAGTCCCACCACCACACTTTGTTGTTGTTGTTGTTGTTTTATGTTAACTGAGAAACCACTGTTTCATGTCACACTGTCAGACAGATCAGTCAACTTGAACTCAGTGGAGTGGGTAGACTCAGTGGTCTGGACGCAGGCAAGTTTCTCATCAGAAATGTGGGAATTTGGAAAATCTGTATGCTGATTTTCAGCATGACTACGTACACAGCATCCAGGGCAAGTTATTTGCATTAAAACATTGCTGCATTCCATTTCCTACAACAAAATAAATAAATAAAAAATAATTAAATAAATAAAAGTGAAATTAGAAATAAAAATAGGCGACAGAGACCTGATTTAATTTTTTTTAAACTTCTTTTACTTTATTTTTTCAAGATGCAAGACATTGTGACATGTAACCAAAGTAAAAAACTAACAATGCACTAAGCAAACTGAATGCACAAAGCACAAAAACAACCAAAAACACTCATACACACAACTGAGGGCAGAAGTTCATTGAACAATCACAATTATATTCATGAATACTCATAATTCATCAACAAATCATTAAAATGATAAGGTTAGCAATTTGCTTGGAAAACATGCTGTTGATAAATGAGTAAATACAAAATAATATTAAAATAAAATTAGAAAAAAAAACAACAACAAAAAAACAAAAACAGCCCCTATTTGGTTGTTGACCGTTACCAATATCTATTAATCGAAAATCAATCTATTGTCTGTCAGAGTGTCTACTTTGCTTTTTATTTATCTAAGGTGCATTATGGTTCTTATCTTATATTTGTCCCTTATTTTCCATGTAGCTTTCCCATTTGGCCCACAGATACATAAAAAAAAAGTTATATATTATGTACATTCAGCTGCCCCTGGCCGCAGTAATGTAGCAGCTTCAAGTTCCCCGTTTTCACTCAGAACAGAAAAGGCAGACTTTGAGAAGACGATTAGATAATGAATGTGCTTTTGTGAGTGGTGTGAAAGGATGGGTCATCTTTTGGCAGCTGTTTTTGGCAGAAGTTTATCTTCAAAGATATAATCACTGATTATTGGAGGCAATAGTAAACATTCACAAATGTTGACATTTCAGCTTTCATATCAAACAGCGTGTGATTCAGTCTTTGTCAGAGGCGTGTGAAAAGCAATTAAGTTTTTAACGAAATCGATTTTCGCATCTCCGATCCCCCCACCACCCTCGTCCTTATAGAATACATTCATGCACAAACAAAAGTACACACACACACACACACACACAAACACACACACACACACACACACACACACCCTCACGAGATCTCACAGTCAATGTTTGAAGCTGTAAAGATTGTCAGGATGCCTTTATTTGCCAGAAAGCCCATGGGCCTCATTTTCATTTCTCATCTTTAAGAACAGAGAGGTGCTTTCACATGTTAAACGTGTGTGTGTGTATCTCAGGGAGTTATAGAGGCTTGGCATCAACAGTTCAAAGAAGAAATAAAAGCGTATATACAGTACGGTATAGGGATGATTTTCCTTATCCGCTGTGAGGGTCCTAAGGACAGAGGGATGTTGTATGCTGTAAAGCCCTTTGAGGCAAATTGTGATTTGTGATATTGGGCTTTATAAATAAAATTGATTGATTGATTGATGTTTTGTGGAGTGGTAATGTATGTTTTACATAATGGTGAGGAAGTGTTTTGGGTGAAGAAAAGCAAGAACATTCAATATGAAATGGTATGGTAGAAAAGTTAAGTGTATCTCACATAACAAAAAACCTTGTGAGCACAACTTGTAATTTCCTTCATGACCCAGAGGCAATAATTCACAGAGAATGTAAAGCCATGGCTGCAGTGGAGGAACCACACTCAGTTAATATTTGCCACTTTAGGTTGGTTTATTTTATGAGGTGGTAATATATGTCAATGTCAGTCCTCTTCAACCAGAATGCAGTGTATATTGTTGTGACTTCAAATATAAACAGTAATCACACAAGCCCAGAGTCCTTAAGGTTTAGGAAGATAAAGAAATAAAGAAAAATATGGTTATACTTTCAGGTGCATTGTGTGCCGGGCGGCAGGCAGGGGCAGGGCCCCTGGTGTGCTGATCACTGGCGCCTGACTGGCTTTCAGATAAGATAAGATAAGATAAGATGAGATGAGATGAGATAAGATAAACTTTATTGATCCCACACTGGGGAAATTCACATGTCACAGCAGCTCAAAGTACAGACAGAAAGTCAAGAGTGGACAGTGTATTATAAAAAATTAAATAAAGATTAAAATAGAAAATATGTATGTTAAAAATATACAAAAAAATATATTTTAAAAAGTAAGGCACTTTTGAGAATGAGTATTAACAGAATTTACAGTTTATATACATATATACAAAAAATATTTAGATGAGGAATATTGCACAGAATGTGTTGATGCACAGAGTCTAAGCAGTCATGCAGCAGACATGACAGTGCTACATTTGGTGTTGTCAGATGTTGCTGTTGAAGAGTCTGACAGCTGACAGGATGAACGACCTGCGGTAGCGCTCCTTCTTGCACTGTGGGTGCAGCAGTCTACTGCTGAATGAGCTGCTCAGTGCACAGAGAGTCTCATGCAGGGGGTGAGAGGTGTTGTCCATGATGGATATCAGCTTTGCTAACATTCTCCTCTCACCCACCTGCTCGATGGTCTCCAGAGGACAGTCAATGACCGAGCTAGCCCTCCTGACCAGCTTGTTTAGTCTTTTTCTGTCCCTCTCCGTGCTTCCACTGCTCCAGCAGACCACTGCATACAGGATGGCAGAGGCTACCACAGTGTCATAAAAGGTCCTTAGCAGTGTCCTGCACACTCCGAAGGACCTCAGCCGCCGCAGCAGGTGGAGACGACTTTGGCCCTTCTTGTACAGGACGTTGATGTTTGTGGACCAGTCCAGTTTATTGTTTAGGTGAACACCCAGGTATTTGTACTCCTCCACGACCTCAATGTCCAAACCCTGAATGTTCACTGGGGTTGTCTGGGGCGCTTTCCTACGGAAGTCGATCACTAACTCCTTTGTCTTGCTGGCGTTGATGTGAAGGTGGTTTATCTCACACCAATTGACAAAGTCCGTGATGACCCCCCTGTACTCCAGATCATTCCCCCCTGACACACATCCAACAATGGCTGTGTCATCAGAGAACTTCTGGAGGTGGCAGCTGTCCGTGTTGTGTCTGAAGTCCGATGTGTACAGGGTGAAGAGGAATGGGGCAAGGACTGTCCCCTGTGGAGCCCCCGTGCTGCAGACTACCACATCAGACACACAGTCACCAAGCCTCACATACTGTGGTCTGCTGGTGAGGTAGTCGATGGTCCACGCAGCCAGGTAACGGTCGACTCCAGCTCCTTCCAGCTTCCCCCTGAGCAGGGATGGCTGTATTGTGTTGAAAGCACTGGAGAAGTCAAAAAACATGACCCTCACAGCACTTCCAGTGTTATCCAGGTGAGCCAGTGTTCGTTGGAGCAGGTAGATGACAGCGTCATCCACCCCAATGCCTGCCTGATATGCAAACTGCAGGGGGTCCAGTCCTGTTCTCACCAGGGGTCGGAGGTGGTTGAGTATGATCCTCTCCATGGTCTTCATCAGGTGGGAGGTCAGGGCTACAGGTCTGAAGTGGTTGGGCTCCCTGGGGTGTGCAGTCTTTGGTACAGGAACCACGCAGGAAGTCTTCCACAGGACAGGAACCTTCTCCAGACTGAGGCTGAGGTTGAAGATGTGCAGAACCACCTGACAGAGCTGAGCCACACAGTCCCTCAGCAGTCTGGAGCTGATGCCATCCGGACCAGTAGCCTTTCTCACCTTGATCTTTGTGAGCTCCCTCCTCACCTGATCAGCTGTTATGGAGAGGCTGCAGCGGGGGGTGGGGGGTGACTGAGTAGAGGAGGGAGGTGTGAATTGGAGGGGGATTAAAAGGTGTGGGGAGGGTGCAGCTGATGTCCTGAAGGAGAGGGAGGAGGTGTGCCAGGGAGGGTGAGAGAGCCCTGGGTTTGCGCTTTGGTGGGTGGGAGAGGGATCAGAATCAAACCTGTTGAAAAACAGGTTCAGTTCATTCACCCACCCCCGGTCTCCAGACTCTGGGCCCCTCCTGCTCTTGTTGTTGTGGCCAGAGATTGTATTCAGGCCTCTCCACACCTCCCGTATGTTGTTTTGTTGAAGGCGCTCCTCCAACTTCCTCCTGTAGCTGTCCTTGCCCCTCCTTATTTCGCTCTTAAGGTCCTTCTGGACCCTCCTCATCTCATCTTTGTCCCATGATCTGAAAGTCCTCTTCTTCTCATTCAGTAGCGCTTTCAGATCAGGGGTCACCCACGGCTTGTTGTTGGAGAAGCACCGTACCTTCCTGGTCGGTACAGTGTTCTCCACGCAGAAGTTTATATAGTCCGTGATGCAGTCGGTCAAGCTGTCTATGTCCTCTCCATGTGGACTGCACAGCACTTCCCAGTCAGTTGTACCAAAACAGTCCCTCAGTGCCATGCTGGTCTCCTCAGACCATTGTCTCACATACCTAGTGGTGGGGGGTTGTCTGCTCACCACAGGTTTGTAAGCAGGGGACAGATGAACCAGGTTGTGATCCGAGCGGCCCAGTGGGGGGAGGGGTGATGAGCTGTATGCATCCTTGATGTTTGCATACAGCAAGTCCAGTGTTTTGTGGTCCCTGGTGTGGCAGTCCACATACTGAGTGAATGTGGGAAGGGTGGCAGACAGGGAGACATGATTGAAGTCGCCAGAGATGAGGATGAGGGACTGGGGGTGCGATGTTTGGAGCTGAGACGCAACAGTGTGTAGGAGCTCACAAGCTGCTGCAGCATCGGCCGACGGCGGGATGTACGCAGTTATCGCGATAATCTGCGAGAACTCCCGCGGGAGGTAGTATGGCCGAATGCTAACAGCTAGCAGCTCGATATCCCTGGTGCAATGTTGCTCTTTAACACTGATGTGCCCCAGGTGACACCATCTGTCATTCACATACATCGCTATCCCCCCTCCCTTCCTCTTACGGGTCTCCTCTGCTCTCCTGTCCGCTCTGAAAAGTTGAAAACCGTTGAGAGCAACGTGCGAGTCTGGAGTTAGTCCATTCAGCCAGGTTTCCGTGAAGCACATCATGCTACACTCCCGGTACTCCCTCTGCAGTCTGGTCAGCGCCGTGAGCTCATCCATCTTATTAGGGAGAGATCTTACATTCCCCATAATAACGGACGGTATAGATGGTTTGTACCGTCTTTTCCGCTCCCGACGCTTAGTTCCAGCTCTGCATCCCCGTCTCCTTCTCCGTAACTCCTTGGGGATCTCCGGTCTCTCGTTGGGGAGTACGCGAGTTTGGCACAGCGCCAACAGCTGATCGCGGGTGTAAACAATAGATCCGTGGCTGAAAGGGTCTCCAAAAGTTGCCTCAAACAGTCCAGAAGTGAGAAAAAGACATAAAACAAATCTCAGCAGTTTCACATCCGTTGCTGAATGTGAACGAGTGAGATTGGCAAATATAAAAGCAACTAAAAACACAAAAAACACACTTAAAGGACAGAAAGGGGTCGGAGCTGCTGTAACAGGCTGCCACTCAGGCGGCGCCATCTTGGCCATAGGGATGGGGAATATCACCTCTCTGGTGGGGAAGGAGCCGGGGCTGGTACCGACTAGATATAGTTGGGCTCACCCCCACACACAGCACTGGTTCTGGAACCAAACTCCTGGATAGAATAGAATAGAATAGAACTAACTTTACGTATCCCAAAGGGAAATTCAGCTGTCCAGCAGAATTGGTTCAGGGGGTTGGTGCATGAGTTACATGTTGTGGTCATTTTGTCTCAAGGACCAGTATATGTGTGTGTAAACAATTGAGAAAAATTGTAAATGCACTTGAGAAGTCAAGGAAAATGATCCTCACACAACATCCTCCTCCAAGCAGGTGTCGGCCCGCATCCTCCACTCCCATGTGCTCCTGATAGGCAAACTGGAGGGGGTCCCCAGCATCAGTGACCTCTGACTTCAGGAAACTGGGGACCAGGCGCTTCAGGGTCTTCATAATATATGATGTTAAGGCCACCAGTCGGTGGTCATTTAACTTGGCCGGGCGCTCCATTTTGGGCACCAGTACAAGACAAGATGTTTTCCACTGTACAGGGACTTGCCTGTTTAAAGACTCCTGTTGAAGAGCCACTGAAGGGGCTCCGCCAGCTGGGCTGCACAGTCTTTCAGGAGACTTGGACAAACTCCATCTGGGCCCGCAGTTTTCCCTGTACACAGTCTCCTGAGCTCTGCCCTCACCTCGTCTGCTGTAAAGGACAGTGGTAGTTGGCCGTGTGTGGTAGATGTTGTAGCTGCAGTAGTGTGAAAAGGGGGATGGATGCAGGGGTAGGGTGAACACTGCCCCCTCCATCAAACCTGTTAAAGAACAGGTTGAAGCTGTTGGCTTTGTCCACATCACCATCCCTAACCTGGCTGTTCTTCTTTGAATAGCCTGTGATGTTCTTCATTCCCTTCCACACCTCTCTGATGTTGTTCTGCTGCAGCTTACTTTCCATCTTTCTTTTGTAGTCTGCCTTTGCCCATCTCAGTCTCCCCTTCAGCTCATGCTGGACCTCCCTGAGCCTCTCCTTGTTTCCTTGCTTGAACACTAGCTTTTTCTGGTTGAGAAGCTGTTTGATGTTATTGTTGACCAGGGATTATTATTGGGGAAGCAGCGTACAGTCTTAACTGGCATCACAGTGTCCCTACAGAGGTTTATATATTCTGTTAAAATATCCACCCTTCTGTCCATGTTGTTGTCCTGTGGCTCCAGTAGTAGAGTCCAGTCTGTACATTCATAAAAGTCCCTGAGAGGCTCATTGGTCTCCAGGGACCACTTTCTGACTGAGTGGGTGATAACAGGCAACTTTAATACACAGGGTTTGTATGTGGGCTGGAGAGAGACCAGATTATGATCTGATCTGCCAAGTAGGCATCCTTGGTGTTTCCATAAAATAGATCCAGTGTCTTATTCTCCCTGGTGGGACAGTCCACATACTGAACAAACCCAGAGAGATGAGAGGAGTGAGTAGTGCTGTTAGAATCCCCCATTATTGCAATGAATGCACTAGGATACTGGATCTGAATCCTAGCAACAGTTTCATGGATGATGTCACACACCGCTGTTGTTGCTGCCCGCGGCAGAATGTAAATAATAATGGCGACAATGTGTGAAAGCTCCCGTGGTACATAACATGGTCTAAGACCGACTGCCAACAGTTCAATATCCTGACAGCAAATTTTGTCCTTCACCGTGATATGTCCAGGATGACACCATTTATTGTTGACAAGCAGGATCAGTCCCCCACCTCTGTTTTTGCTGCTCGCCTTCGCATCTCTGTCCGCTCGCACAGTAGAGAAGCTGGATAGATTCACACAGCTGTCCAGCACGTTGTTATTCAGCCACGTCTCTGTGAAGCACATCAGACTACACTCCCTGTAGAGTCGTCGGCTCCTCACCAATGCCAGCAGTTCATCACACTTGTTTGATGGTGAATTTACATTTCCCATTATTACAGATGGCAGGAAAGGCTTATATCTCCACCTCCTAGCCTTTAGCTTTGCTCCTGCTCTGCAGCCATGAAACGGCTTTCTCAGCTCGGCCAGTATGGGTGTTTAACTCTGTAAGTGGTTCCTCTCAGAGCCAGAAGATCGGCCCTCATGTACACAGCTTTACTCATCACATTTAAAAAATTAACAATCATTAAAAAAAGAAAAAAATACACTCAAAAATGACCTTAAAACATGAGCTACGTAGCCTACGTAGACTACTGTGGCAAGGCGCGCGGTGTAGAAAAGTTGCAGACAACGCCACCTGGGGGCTTTCACCCCAAGATATAAACAGGATTTAAAAACTACCAGTCTTCCATTAGAAACGAAGGCACACAGTTCGAAAAATCCCGCAGGACGAGAGCGTGATTTCCAATTATGAAAATACTTTTATTAAACAACTATTTTAAAATGAGCAACAGACTAAATAAATACTAAATATAATAATAATAAGTGATATGAGGGATTACCAAACGGAGAAGGGGACAGGACTGGGGCTTACCACGACAGCGGTAACAAAAAAGGGGAGGGATCCAAAAACTACACTGCACCCGTGACACGGCAAACCAAAAAAAAAGTGAAAAAGGAACCACCACCAAGGGAACAGCTGCCGCTCGGGGCCCTCAGCACCTGTCAAAGGAAAAGAACACCATTAAAAACATAAAACCAGGGCAACCCTCACACACCATAACCCAAAAGAAACTATTGTAAATCACAAATTATCGAAAATAAGGAGCAAAAGGTTTCTAAACAATAAATCAACCATAACCCAGAACCCAATGACAATTCAAAGAAACAAATAACAAATGGAAAAGAAATAAACTCAAGTAATTAAGTATCTGCCACTCTAAATTAATTAAAGCCAGTCTCTCAGAAGGGACGGCTCCGCGTCTATGAGAGGGTCAGCACACCCTCTCCTGGCTCAGGTTGGCAATTTTTGTTCAGGCTGTATTGCCACGGCTTTGGCCGCAGATAGTGGATATGAGCCAAGGAGTTGGATACGAGCCAAGCAGAGCGCCGAATTAAGGCGACTGGGGTCCCAAAGAGCCAAACCAAAGGAGTAAAAACACAAAAGGGAAGAGAAGAGCCAAAACAGCAGCGAGGCTCACAGCGGCAATGACGGCACTGCAAAATAAACATATTAACCTGATTAGAATTTGGGTGTAAAACATTACAAAAAGTAACAAAAGCTACAAATAAACATTTCCTACCGGAGAGCAGGATCGAAGTGTCACAGCGGCAGGAGGAGGAAAGCCGCAGCCCAGACTCCACCAGCGATGGCTGGGAGAGAATGATAATCAATACACCGCACCAGACCATTGGCAGCTTAATATAAAAGGCAGATAACTAAGCGTCTTACCCACAGAAAGCGCACCGCGCGCACACAGGCCCGAGGAAGACAGCCCAGCTCCTGGTAACACCACACTGCTAGACGGAGCCAAACCGGAGTAAGCACAGGGCCCATAACATTGACTAAATTGAGCAGAGCAGAGCATGCGTACCTTTGTTTTGAAATCTGATCTGCTAACCAGCGAGGCGCTGCCACACACGGCTGTCGGCTCCGTGAAGGAGGAAGAGGAAGCGGAAAGGAATAGGAAGGGTCCGACCGGGTCTATTTATAGGTGATCGTTCACTAATTATCTGCCACACTGCCCCTCACGGTGGGGAGTGTAGCGCTTTCTTGCTTTCTAGACGTAGAGGAGTTGCTCAGGGTGAAAGGCAAGTGTGGGGATACTCACAAGCCCCCGGCTGAGTGCCGCTGTGTTGGGGTTTTCCGCGGAGAACCAGAGTGCCGCCTTGATGCAATTGCGAGATGCAAAGAGAAGGTCTCTGACTGTCGTTTGTGCCTACGCACCAAACAGCAGCATGGAGTACCCAGCCTTCTTTCCATCTTCAACCTTTGCCCTCAGCCAGTGCACTATTCCCACCTGCTACAAGACCACAACCATCGTCCCCCTTCCGAAGAAGAGCCCCCACCTGCCTGAATGATTACAGGCCAGTAGCACTCACTCCAATCATCATGAAGTGTTTTGAGAGAGTGGTGCTGGCCCACATTCAGAACAGCATACTGGACACCCTGGACCCCCTGCAGTACACCTATGTAGAGGGCTGGAAACTGATAAAGAAGTGGGAAAAGAAACAGTTTAAGAATGGGGAAAAAGTAGAAATAGTTGGAAAATAGATGAGAGGACCAGACACCCCTACTATAATTTTTTTATTATCTTTTTTTTTCATTTATTTTTATGAGTTTTATCATTCACTTGCATTCACACTAATACAGTGCTATGACACATTCAGGCCGCTAGGTGGCGCATCGCGCTTGTGGTAGGATAGGATTTCCACGTAAACAGGAAGAATAAATCCTGCTGCCGTGAAGTTAACACCAGCACAACGTGCATCTCCTTTTATTCTTACCACAGGTTGGTAAATATACATGTAATCAGGTGTGCATGACATGTGTGAAGAGTTAAACATGTGACTCAAGGATTAGTCGTGTACATACGAGCCAAAGTAACGAGTTTTATAGATAGTTCCATGTGAATTGAGAGACGGCCGTGTATGCTAACTGGCTAATGCTAAGCGGACCTGTATAGTAGTGTGTGAAGGAAGACGACTTGCACTTTATTACTGAATCTGTTCTCATGCAATATGTGTTTTTCTGGTTTTATCTGTAGTCAAATGGGTATTTGTGTGTTATTGCCAAAACCTGGAAATGCTATTCTGAAGTCGAGATGCAGCGTCATTGCTCAAGTGAATGTAAAGTTATATGAGGAAACATGTTTATGGAAATAATGTTATTCATGATTGGTTTGAGACAACAAGGATAAAAAAGGATGAGATAGCCTATAGGTTAAAAGGGTAATTACATGATTTTGAAGAATGTGTTGGTTAAAAAGTAATTGTTAAAAACAAATTCATTTATAATAATGATAAAAAGATATGGATTAGAGAACATGGTAAAAAGGTCTCTGATTATTGGTTAAAAATGTATTTACTTAATGTTTATGTGTTGAACAACTGAGTGTTGGAGAGCAGATGAATATGTGAATATTGTTGTGTTGACAATGCTATAAAAATGGCCATCTAATACAACAGTGGGACTGAAGCTCAGGCCGATAGATTTCACGATTCTGTTGAGTTGATAACCTGAAGTATAGGATTTCCATGTAAACAGGAAGAATAAATCCTGCTGCCGTGAAGTTAACACCAGCACAACGTGTATCTCCTTTTATTCTTACCACAGGCAAGACCACGGACTTGCCGCCTCCCTGGCTAGCCAGTCAGGGAGGCAACACCTACCAGCCCAACAGGTCCACCTCAGACGCCATCGCCACTGTCCTCCACCATTCTCTCTCCCATCTGGAGAATAAAGACTCTCACATCAGGATGCTCTTTATTGATTACAGCTCCGCTTTCAACACCGTCATCCCCAACAAATGAAAGCTGGTCAAGAAAGCTCAACAGCGGCTGTACTTTCTGAAGAGGCTGAGGAAGTTTGGCATGTTGACCAAAATCCTCAACAACTTCTACAGCAAACTGTCTACACTTGGTCTGCACCCCTCCCTCTGTGACTGGCTCCTAGACTTTCTGACTGGCAGGCCCCAGTCTGTCAGGATTGGTAATAGGACTTCAGCCAGCATCATCACAAACATTGGCACCCCACAGGGATGTGTCCTCAGCCCCATTCTGTACACCCTGTTCACCCATGACTGTGTCGCCTCCCACAAGGACAACATCATCCTGAAGTTTGCAGACGACACCGCAATGATAGGATGCATCACTGGCGGGGACGAAGCAGCCTATAGGAGGGAGGTGGCCAGTCTGGTGTCATGGTGTGAGGACAACAACCTCACCCTCAACACGGACAAGACGAAGGAGATGATAGTGGACATGAGGAGGGAGAGGAGACCTCATCAGCCACTGTTCATCCGGGAGCTTGAAGTGGAGAGGGTGAGCAGCTTCAAATGCCTGGGTGTCCACATCAGTGAGGACCTCACCTGGACACTCAACACCACACAGCTGGTCAAGAAAGCTCAACAGCGGCTGTACTTTCTGAGGAGGCTGAGGAAGTTTGGCATGTTGACCAACTTCTACAGCAGCATTGTGCAGGGCATCCTGACCAGCTGCATCACTGTGTGGTACGGCAGCACTACTGGTATAGACTGCAAACGCCTGTAGAGAGTGGTGAAAACTGCTGAGAAGATCACCAGGACTCCACTGCCCTCTCTGCAGAGCATCTACCATTGCAGAGATCACAGGAGAGCTGCCTCCATACTCAAGGACCCCACCCACCCCCAGCATGGACTGTTCACACTTCTGCCCTCAGGCCGGAGGTACAGAAGTGTGAAATGCAGGACCACTAGACTGAAAACCTCTTTCCTTCCCACTGCCATCAGACTCCTAAACAGCCAACAGGAATCATAACTACCATCACTACCTTAGACCATGTTTACACATCCAGTCTGCACATGACTCTTTGCACATAAAATGTTTGCACATACAATGTTTGCACTACAGTTTCTTTCTTTCTTGCTGCCTTTATCTTTTGTATGTATATATATATATATATATATATGTATATATATATATATATACATACATGTTCCCTTTTGTGTATATATTCCTTTTATATTTTTCATCTATATTCTTTACTTTTTTATCTATTTATAATTGAGTGTGGATTTAGTTGATATCTTTTTTCTGGCATTCATTGCAGTCAGCAAAGGAAGAATTTCATTGTACAGGGAAACGTGTTTCCTCACTGTGCATATGACAATAAATACTTTGAATCTTGAATCTTATTGGAGTCTCTTGGTGGTGTCCTGCAAGGGGTGCCAGCTGGGGACTCATTAGTTCTCCTGGGGGACTTCAACACTCACGTGGGCAATGATGGAGAAACCTGGAGGGGGGTGATTGGGAGGAACGGCTTGCCTGATCTGAACCCGAGTGGTGTTTTGTTATTGGACTTCTGTGCTAGTCATGGACTGGCCATTGCAAATATTATGTTCGAGCACGGGGAGGTTTATAAGTGTACCTGGTACCAGAACACCCTAGGCCAAAAATCAATGATTGACTATGTGGTTGTGCCATCAGATCTGCGGCCGTGTGTCTTGGACACTCGGGTAAAGAGAGGAGCAGAGCTGTCAACTGATCACCACCTGGTGGTGACTTGGATCAGATGGCGGGGGAGGCTGCCGGACAGACCTGGTAAACCCAAACGTGTAGTGAGGGTGAACTGGGAACGTCTGGCTGAGGCCCCTGTCCATGGGGTCTTCAACTCACACCTCCGGAAGAATTTCTTGTGCATCCCGGGGGAGGTTGGGGACATAGAGTCTGAATGGTCCATGTTCAAAGCCTCCATTGTGGAGGCGGCTGCTAGGAGCTGTGGTCAGAGGGTTGTCTGTGCCTGTTGTGGCAGCAACCTAAGAACCCCCTGGTGGACACCAGCGGTGAGGGAGGCTGTCAGGATGAAGAAGGAGGCCTTTCCCATCTGGTTGGCCCAGGGGTCTCCTGAAGCAGCAGACAGGTACCGGTTGGCTACAAGGGCTGCAGCTGTGGCAGTCGCTGAGGCAAAAACCAGGGTAAATGGAAATGGACCTGCATTTGTATAGCGCCTTACTAGTCATCTGACCACTCAAAGCGCTTTTTACACTACAAGTCACATTCACCCATTCACACACACATTCATACACTGGTGGCTGAGACTACCATACAAGGTGCCACCTGCTACTCAGTTGTTGTTTTTTTAACACATTCACACACTGATGGAAGCATCATCGGGAGCAATTTGGGGTTCAGTATCTTGCTCAATGATACTTCGGCATGTAGACTGGAGGAACCGGGGATCAAACCCCTGATCTTCCAATTGGTGGTTGACCCACTCTACCTCTGAGCCACAGCTGGGTGTGGGAGGAATTCAGGGAGGCTATGGAGAAGGACTTTCAGTTGGCCTCAAGGAAGTTCTGGCAGACCGTTAGATGCTTCAGGAAGGGAAAGCAGGGCTTGTCTCAGGCTGTGCTCAGCAGAGAAGGAGAACTGCTGACCCGACATCATGTTACATCGTTGCAGTGGAAGGAGCACTTTAAGGACCTCCTGAACCCAGCCATCACATCCACTGTGAACGAGGCAGATCCTGACGACTTGGAGGAACTCTCGCCCATATCCCTGGCAGACGTTGCTGAGGTAGTTAAAACGCTCCCCAGTGGCAAGGTGCCGGGTGTGGATGAGATTCCCCCTAAGATGCTGAAGGCTCTGGACACTGTTGGGCTGTCTTGGCTGACATGCCTTTTCAGTGTCGCGTGGAGGTCAGTTACGGTGCCTGCAGAGTGGCAGATCGGAGTGGTGGTCCCCATCTTCAAAAAAAGGGGACCAGAGGGTGTGCTCCCACTACCAGGGTATGATCTTGCTCAGCCTCCCGGCTAAAGTTTACTCCAGGGTGCTGGAAAGGAGGCTCCAACCGATTGTCGAACCTTGGATTCAGGAGGAGCAATGTGGTCCATCTACGTCCTAACCCTCACCTATGGTCATGAGCTCTGGGTAGTAACCGAAAGAATGAAATCACAGATATGAGCGGCAGAAATGAGTTTCCTCTGTGGGGTGGCTGGGCTCAGCCTCAGAGATAGGGTGAGGAGCTTGGACATCCGGAGGGAGCTTGGAGTAGAGCCGCTGCTCCTTCGTGTCGAAAGGGGTCAGTTGAGGTGGTACAGGCATCTGATCAGGATGCCTCCTGGGCGCCTCCCACTGGAGGTGTTCCAGGCATGTCCCACTGGTAGGAGGCCTCAGGGCAGATCCAGAGCACGCTGGAGGGATTACATATCTCATCTGGCCTGGGAACGCCTCGGGGTCCCCCAGGAAGAGCTGGAAAGTGTTGCTGGGGAGAGGGATGTCTGGGGTGCTTCGCTCAGCCAGCTGCCCCTGCAACCCGGTCCCGGATAGGCAGATAAAGATGGATGGATGGATGGATGGTTATAGTTTCATTTAACCATAATTTTGTCATTTTGAGGAAAATGCAGAGGGAAATGGTGGAGAAAAGAGATAAGTAACTGTAAAAAATCCAAAAATTAACTAATCTGAAATTAATTACAAAGAAGTGGCTGCAAAAATGTGACCACAACTGTCAAAATTGAGAGAGATTACAAAAATAACTAAAATAAAATAAAAAATAATAATAATAATAAACAAAAAGGGTAACATTTCTTTCTGTGAATAAAGCTGCATGAAATAGTTTGCCTATCTTAAATCAACCTGCAGTGATGAACCTCCTACTGCCTGAGGTAAACATAGCTTGATTTATTCTTCATATTTCTATGCATAAGACTATTTATGCATTTATTCTTTTTTTATTTTGTCTCTTTTTATTTATTTACATATTTTCATGTGATGAATCTACACATTGGGTGGAGCAACATTCACTTTGGATAATAATAAAATAACAACAACAACAACAATAATAATAATACTACTACGAATAATAATAATAATAATAATAATAATAATAACACAGCCTGTAAAACCATTAATCAAAATATTACAACATAGGGACGTCAGCTTTGAAAGCTTAACATAACAAAATTAACCATGGCAATTAAATTGCATCACACATAGCTATAGAGCTACTGACTTGGATGATGTTCCGTGAATGTTAAGCCAGCCCCTAGTTAGGCTGACATAGGCCTAGTCTGCCGGTGGACCTCCTATAATACACCGAGCCCCTTCTCTCCTCCTCTCTCTCTCCTTTGCTAACATTCATGTCAAGAGGGATGCCTCCTCAGTTGCTCTTCCTGAGGTTTTTACCATTTTTTTTTCCCCGTCAAAGGGGTTTTTTGGGGGGAGTTTTTCCTTATCTGCTGTGAGGGTCATAAGGACAGAGGGATGTTGTATGCTGTAAAGCCCTTTGAGGCAAATTGTGATTTGTGATATTGGGCTTTATAAATAAAATTGAAAAAAAATTGAAATTAAATAATGAAACAGGGTAAAATTTTAAATGATAGTTGGGGAAAAAATAAACATATTGTAGGTCTGATTGCACCTTACTCTATGAAAATATCCGTGAAGTGCAATATGAAATAACAGGTAATTCACCTGTAGTGTAAAATGAGTAGTGACGGATTGGAAGTGTGATGGAATGTGTATATTTCAGTGTATTAATCAATATGCATTTATCCATATACCTAGTAAGTACATATCAATGCACTCATACACATAACTGATCTGATCACATTCACATATCTGATTTGATCACATTTAATGTTTGTATTGAATATATGTCACCTCTGATCCGATCGCATTTAGTAGAAACACAATGATTAAATGATTTTTAAAAAACAGAGTAGGATTAGGCCCGAACATATTGGAAGGATAAGTCAGACTATGATTTTACCCGAACATATGGGAAGGACAAATTGAACCATGACTTTGCATGTTCAAACTTGTCCAGGGCATTACACCATTATGTAAGAGAGTCAGTGTCCAAACATGCCTGGACAATACACCATTAGGTTCTGGGTTAAGAAGGAAGTCTTAAGGAAAAGGTGGAGATTCACTAGGATCTACACAAGCATAAAAGAGAGAGCATTGAGAGTGAGTCTGGTTTGGTTCCGGAGCCTGAGTCAGGCAGGAGTTGTATGTGTTGTTGCTTGTGAACACATTAAACTCACTTTCCAGTGACTTCTTGAGTACTATCCTCTAGACTCCAAGATACATTTAAGAGAAGAAGACGGGTATCGAACAAAGTGTCGGGGGCGAGGTCCAGAGTCATCTGGCTCTATTCTGGACTTCGTTTACATGACACACCTTCCTATGAAAAATATAAAGCTCCAAGTTGATATTACCTTGCACAGGTTATACATGCACACACACACACACACACACACACACACACACACACACACACACACACACACACACACACACACACACAGACCAGAGTGTCTAGACCATTCAGCTACAATGAGACCCAAAATCTCAACTCTTCATTAAGTCTGCTCACAAAAATGATGGCACAATCAGCTGGATTAGTTAAATTCACTGTGTCCCCCTCAGTGAATCCAACACACAAACACACACACTCCCCACTATAGTACACTTGACTCATGGGTGGCAGCCCAGCAGTGGTGGCTGCTGGTCTTTCAAACAGAAGAAGCTCACTTTAAGTTTACATCATAAAATTTGTCATATTGTGGTGAGGCAGTAACTTATAAAAGGAACATTTAATTGAAGCCGTTTTTCAACCATACTCATGCCATAGAACCACAGCAAAACACACCTCAGAGATTTTCAGATGGGTTTAAACACCTGAACGGCACTCTGTCAGAAGACTCCACTCGCAAATATTCTCATGGGACTGAGCTCGAAATGCGACGATGTTGGTGTGTATTTCAAAAGTGCTGTCAATTACAAAGGGGCTCAGCCTTTTAGACAGTTCTTCCAATCATCATGCATACACCAAGTGTCCTCTCGCACCTACCGCATTTGGTCCCACAGAAACTAAGCCTCCCTGGAAGTGACGATTTTGTCCAATGTATCCAATGACCGTCTCGCTTTGCTGCATGAAAAAAACCTGCTCAGTGCTGTCTCATAGGAATGTTTGGAGGCTCTGCGTCCGCCATGCTGACATGAGAATGTATGACACGGAGGTCGCGTTTGAAAACTGGTGATAAACAGCTGATGTTTGAACATCATAGTCATGATGTTAAACGCATCCTAGCGCACGTTTAATCCAATGTAAATTCTTATTTTAATATAAATTCAATAGTGCATATTTGACCATTTCTTCTATGAAATTTAAGGGGAAGTCTAGCCTCCCTTGTTGTCTCAGAGCAATCGCCCCTGCAGCCCAATCATTTCACTGTGTTGTAGTTGTGGTAAGTTTAGTTGCACGATAACTCTGGATTGACTAGATTGCGTGTGTGTTAGTAAGCAAGAGAGAGAAGAAATATATAGAGACAGACCAAAAGAGTGTCCTGTGGTGTAAAGGCAGCAGTGTGTATGGTGTGTAGGGATGGGTACCTGTCACATCTGAATCGATACGATACCGATACTCGGTACCTGCGAATCGATATCGGTGTTTTTCGGTACCTGTTTTCGATACTTTTTTTTTTTTGGGATATGTGTATGTTAAAGTTATTTTGTATATTTAAAAAATAGTTAAAACTTCGGAATTTTGAACATTTATTCTTCAATATCAAGTGAAATAACTCCAACATAAAACTTGAGAAAAATGTGTGGGGATAAAGTAAATAACTTAAAAATAAATAGATTAAAAATAAATAACTGTATAAAATGTTTCACATTAGTGTCTGCTGGCTTTACAGTAACAAACCCCTTTCAAAATAAATAACTGTATAAAATGTTTAACATTTGCACCTGCTGCCTGTACAGTAACAAACAACTTTCAAAATAAATAACTGTATGAAATGTTTCACATTAGCAGCACCTGGCACCTACAGTAAACAAACACTTAATCAAGAACCATAGGATACGATACACACATCTTTAACAGTTCTTTTTAAGGAACACGAGCATGTCGACTTTTTCTGGCAAGAGCCGAGCCCGTTCCACGCTGACTGTGTCCCCAGCTGTCGAGAACACTCTTTCAGAAGGAGTGGAAGAAGCCTGCACACAAAGATATTTTTTGGCCAAACTTGCCAGCATTGGCATTTGGTCATTCTTCTGCCACCACCACAGGAGGGGATTCGTGGAGCTGAGGACTGCTGGAAAGCTCCTGTAGGTCTGCAGCTCTTTCTTTATTTATTATTTAGCTCTTTCCTTTGCTGGCTTTGCACTTCGCATCGCAAATGTTGCACCGCGCGTTGTCGGCATCCAGCTTGGTAAAATGAAGCCAGACTTTGGAGCGCTTGCGATCCGCCATGGTTCGCCTCTGAAGATCAAGCAACCCCTGACGTAACCGCGTACTCCGCTCTCGCAGACGCATAACGTCAAGGTGCGTTCAGGGTAAAAAAAAAAAAAAAGGTGCGTGCAGGTACCGAAATATGGTACCGACGGACTTCCCGTGAATCAATACTCGGTACTTCAGCGGGAATTCGGTCGGTACCAAAAAAGTACCGAAATTCGGTACCCATCCCTAATGGTGTGTGTGTCTCAACATGTGTTACAGTGCCCCACTCTAATTGACCAGCAGATGTGTGTAATGGCTGTGATATTTATCAGGGCGGCGAGGTCAGGTATGATAACGATCTGGATTGCCAGGTTTGGTCTTGGGGTTACAGGACACATTCTTATCTCAAGGGCCTCTCCTGCACTTATTATGAGGCCTGTAATGAGTGACAACAACCACTTAATGGAGGAGAAGTTTTCTGGTTTATTCTCACAGGACTGAAAGTCTATTATTTATCATTGCCTCAAAACTTATTTATTTGTTAAGTAGCAGATTTGAACCCTAGGAGTTTAGGGTTCAAATCTTTTTCCAAGAATGCTTATTTTGCCATGAAACTTGAGATGACTGTTGCTGTGATTTGGCAGCCTCAAAGCCCAGTCACACCACGGCTGTTGACCTTTGTGAAGAGTCCAAAATGGAAGAAGCTATTGAAGCTTATAAGCTGTGTTGCACCATCCACTTTTATTTAACTTCCTTTGTCATATTGAAAACAGCTCCACAAGAGCATTGTTTTGCAGACAAGAGTCTAAAGAAAAGGAATAAACTATTTGACCCTACTTTCCATTGGTGATAAAGCTAATGAGCTCTTTGTAAGACTTTGTTCAAGATGATTTGTCTTAACGCTGTTATCTCCAACAATATTCTTAATATTATCAAGTGCAAAAGTGTGGATGATCTATTTGAAGTAGTTTTTGGACAGTCGGAGTGACACTTAGGCAAGATGGTAGCCAAGCTGCAGACCAAAGTCCATGACAAACAAAACATCTGCAGACATCTGCAGTATTTCTAGCTGTGATTGTGCCACTAAAACCCAGCATTTTCAGCCAAAACTTGATCTCTTCCCAACTATAACCAATTGGTTGTTGTGCTTAAACATAACCACACTTTAACCACAGCGTTGTTGAAATATAAAGTTTCAATATATCTGCTACATAATAACATACAAATGTTACATATTCTCGTTTTGCTTGTATGTTTATACAATGCCAACATTTATTCTGGCAACTGGCTGTTTGAAGTTGAAACATAAACCTCAAAGAGCTCGTAAACAAAATGAATAAAAGGAGATTTCAAAAGATTTAGAATAACTGCTGGCTCAGGGTGAGCATGATGTACTTTCTTCATTCATACTTCACTGCAGATCATAAAAAAACTGGTCTTAGACTGACAGTCTTAATCCTTTGACCCTTTTCCTCTCAGTATACTGTTAAGAGCAAACATACCACACTCTTAGAAGTAAGGGTTCCAAAAGGGTTCTTCTTGAAGGTCAGAAGTTCTACTCAGAACCATTTGCTTCTGAAAAACCCTTTTTTAAAAAAAAAAAAAAAAAAAAAAGGGTTCTTTGTAAGACCAAGGGTTCCTGTAAGAACCGTTTAAATACAGAGAATCCTTTTTGGAAGAAGGAGTTCTTCGAGGTCTGTTGAAAACATGGGTATTAGAAGATCTTCACCCTCAAATATTCAAACGTTTAGCCATGTTTCAAATAGTATTTTTAATGCAGATGTGTCTGGAATACCCTTATCAATTAATTGTACTTGTTCTGCCACAGTCTTAAATGTCTTTTTCATCATTTCATGCCATACAGTAGTTAAATGGATACATGTATTGAGCAGTGTAGCGAAGCAGAGGGTTCCCACACTGGGTCTTGAACTCCAGTCTCCAAGACAGACAACTGCACTAACCAGTCAGCCAAAGAGTTAAACCCACTGGCCAGTGCATCTCATCATCTGTGATTGTAACACCACCCCCTCCTTCAGGAAGCATGTCCATGCACTTTGGCATACCAGCTCCTTCACACCTTTGTAGGCACAAAATCAGAAACCAATCTGGCAAAGGAGGGTTCCCACACCAGGTTTTGAAACCTAGTCTCCCAGTCCACAGACAATTTCACTAACCAGCCAGCCAAAGCCAGCCCTTTGTTTGACCAGTTTCAGACCTGGTGTGGGAACCCTCCTTTGCCACAAACCAAAACTATGTTAATAGGTTAGTCCGTCTAATGTGAGATACACCATGTATGGGATTGAGTTAAGGGGCATTTGTCTGCTGAAGATCTTTTTTGATGTTGTTTTTTTTGTGATAATTTCCAATTCATGATGTATAACACTTAACCTAAGAATACAGTGCAAATACATGATGTAGCAACATGATGTGCTCTCTGTTGGGAAGATCATGTCTTGACCCCTCAATCTGCAAAATAGGACTGCTGTGCTCTTACCTACTGAGCCACCATATTATTTTTGTTTGTACCATTGTAACCCTTCCTGGAGGGAGGAGCTCATGAGCCAAAAAAAAAAGCCCTAAATTTATTCTCTTTTTGGAGATTGATTAGTTGACCTATTTTTCCTTGAGTGTGGATGGCAGAAGGGCTACAATGTGAAGGGGTGTTGGAGCTGGGAATCAACCCCCAGTCGCCCAGGAGAAAGGCTAGAGTTTAGTGTGTGGGGCCTGGGAGCTGGCTGCCCCGTTGGTTGCCCTGTGGGAGCTGAGTGCTGGTTTCGCTATGGATTACACCACATGGTCCGCCCTTCTCTACAAAACAGGTGTGACATGTCAGTGGTGATTACTATTCACACATTATGTGATCACCTGTGTATGAATTTGTATTAGAAGCTGGATTGAAGTGACAGAAGATCAGAAACCTCAGAGAATCAAGGTAAGTTAAATCTACTATCTTATTTCAGCAAGTGTGACTCTAGCTAAGGACCTTTATAGAGAAAGATAGACTATTTTAATGCTAACATTTGTTTCTTTTTTGTCTTTTTTGTAGACATGAGTTACAGAGTTTGGACAAAGAATGATGTGTGCCACTGGCTTCAACAAGAGGGTTTTGGTGACTATTCAAACGCCTTTTTTGGTGAGATGTCATGAATTATATCTACTATATCATCAAAGTGAAACCAATTTTGTTGTTGAATGTGGCCAAAATGGATGCCCAAGTAAATATACTAAAATATCATCACTCTGAAAACACCTAACCCGGAAGCACAACACCATAATCCAACAGGAAAACTCTGAAGTACAGAGAAACACTGAAGAAGACCTTTTGAGGAAGAGCTCCAAATAGATCCAGACTCCATCTTTTTTAGAGAAACTAGCAGAGGTGAAATATTAAACAAATAATAACAAATATTAAAAGAGATCTCGCCATTTTTTCCCTCAAGCTTCAGGAAGGTCACACATTACCTCAAGCGGTCCGAGCAAGTGTTGCTACAGATGTAGGGGAGCTTTTTCCTAATTTCAGTGAGCAATATCAAATCTGCTCAAATCTGCTAAAAATCTGTCTGGAGGAAAAGACAGAAGTAGAACAAAAGCTCAATATCCTTTTGGAGGACAACATATTTGATGCATGTTTTGAAGATATTAATAGCGAATTTAAGTTCTACCGGTACTGCATAAATGCATTTGGCCTTGTAGAGCCAACTGAGTATCTGCTTGGACATGATTCACACGGCAAGAAGGAATCCTTCCAATATATTCCAGTCTTGAAAGTTCTGCATGCCATTCTTACCAGAAATGACACTAGGAATCATGTTTTAGGGAATACTAGGGTGGCTACAGGAGGCATTCTAAGTGACTTTCATGAGGGATCCATTTTTAAGAGTCACCATTTTTTCAGTTTCTCAGAAAAACAATTGCAAATACAATTGTACACTGATGAATTTGAGGTTTTGAATTGTTTGGGGTCAAAGAAGTTGAAACACAAAATACTGATTTTTTATTTTGTTATTGTAAATCTACCCCCAAAATATAGATCAAAACTCCAGAACATCCATGTTGCTATCATTGTAAGAAATAGATTTGTGCAGACCACTGATATCTGACTTGTTAAAACTTCAAGTTGACGGGTTGACCATCAATATTGACAGCGAACAGCACACTATCAAAGGGGCACTTGTATCCATTGCAGAGGCAATTTCTCTAAGACTGCAAGGGAAGCTCAGCTTCCCCTAAAATGTCAAAAATTAAATGGTCAAATATGTACGGTTGTGTTAACATTTCATTGACTACAGATGCGTTAAAACACGTTCATCTCGAAGACGAGTTCGTTCAGAATCAGCTACTTATCGATGTTGTTAACTTCTCATACATTCCCGTGGCGCAGTTTTCTCATACGGTCTATGGCATTTGCCTGTAGAAGCTGAGCGTCCACGCACTTCAACGGGACTGCATGGAACACTTTTTTTTCATTGCCTCGAAACTCAACGGTCATTGGATAAATGCCACGATTTTGTCCCGCCCCCGGACGCTGAGCATCTCTGGGGGTGAATGGAACTGTGGGCGGGCCTCGGCCGGGCTGGACGCTGAGCTTCCGCATGATGATTAGAGGATCAGTCGAAAGGCTGAATCTCGTTTTGATTGACAGCTATTTGGAGATATACGCCGTCACTTGACAACTCAGCTTAGTCCCATCGCGGATTTTGCAGGTGAAGTCGAAAGACAAACTGCAACCCATTTGTTGGTATTTGCTTGGCAAAATTGCTTGTTCATTTCTTACACTGTAAATAAAACACACTCATAGTATTTCCTTGTTTCAGTTTAACATAATTTCAACATTTCCTTGTTGGAGTTTAATATCGTTTCGGAGGGCAGAATTTACGTATAAATAAATTGACAAATTTTATGATGTAAGCGGACAATGAGCTTCCCCTCTTTGAAAGACCAGCAGCTGCCACTGATCCATTGTATCAGACAATCTTTCTGCTCACTCTCTGGCTGGATTCTCCACTTGTTTCAGCAATGGAAGGATTTGCAGGCACTGTCTATGCCACCGCGAGGACATTGCAACCCACACAGATGAATCTTCCTGTATATTGCGTACACCTGATGTTCACAAGTGTCACTTGGGCCACCCTGACAGAAAGGCTTTGTATGGTGTGACAGGACCCTGCCCTTTTGATGTAATACCTCACTTTGTGGTTTCTGAAAAGTTTCCCCCAGATGTCATGCATGATGTTCTGGAAGGCACCATTCCACACATAATTAAGTTGATATTGCAACAGTTTCATGGTGACAAAACTGTAACCTTCCACCAGTTCAATACTCAACTGAAAGAATTTTGCTTTGGCCAGAATGACAAGAAGCATAAGCCTGTGCCTCTAAAAGAATCCAGTTGTCATGATACAGCTCTTCCAGGGAAAGCAGTAGAAAAGTGGACTCTCTTCCGCCTTCTTCCTCTTCCGATTGGCAGCTTTGTTCCCAAAGACAGCCCTCACTGGCATCTGTACCTGCTTCTGCGGAACATTTGTGATATTATCTTAGCCCCGCAAATCAAGCTCGGTTGGCTTGGTTACCTTTCCTCACTGATTTCTGAATTTCTTGCAGAGCTCCAGATCCTTTTCCCTGGCAAATTTACCCCCCAAATCCACTATCTTGTACACTATCCACGACTCATTAGTGAATTTGGGCCACTCAGAGTAAACTGGTGCATTCGGTTTGAGGCCAAACATTTGTATTTCAAGTGGCTATCATCTGTTGTATGCAACTTCCAGAATATTTCTCTAACACTAGCAAAAAGATATCAGATGCGCCAGTGTTTGGATATTCCTAAAGGCACAACCACTGATGAGGCACCAGGTGCATGTACTGAAGTGCCTTTTTCCAGATTGCAAGAACTGAAGGAAGTGATTACCTCTGAGGACATTCCACATGACACAGTCTGGAAGACTAACAGAATTGTAATTGACAATACCACATACAAAGTTGGAGATTTTTTTGTCCTTGATGTAGTCCATGGAGAAGAGGTCCCAATTTTTGTAAAAGTCTTCCATTCTGTTAAGTACCGGGGTCAGTGGCTGGTTTGTGGACTGGTGTATACATCTACACATTTTGAGGAGCACCTTCATGCTTACAGTGTCCAAAACACAAGGAAGTGGGTTGCCTTCAAGCCAGGGGATGAAATAGATTTCCACCCATTAGATGTATATACAGATGACAACGATAACCTGTTTATCACTCTATACCACAAGCCAATAGGACATGGTGTCAAAGAAGACTGATACAGGGTGAGCTAAACATATCACTATATAAGAAAAGCCATTTGTTTCTTTTCATTCTAAATAATAACTTTGTTTCTTTTGTTTTGAAGAGAATGACATTGACGGAGCAACACTTGAAATTCTTACTGAGAGGATGACAGAGAGATTAATACCCTCAATAAAAAAACAAGCACAGTTCCTCAAGTGTCTTGAGCACTTGAAGTGTTCGTCGTCGTCGTCGTTGTCGTTGTCGTCGTTGTCGTTGTTGTCATCATTGTTATCATCGACAACAAATGAGAGGTAAAGTATATGCTGTGATGATATTGCAATGCTAGTCATTTGGGGAAAAAACTTCTAGTGCCAGTCTGTTCAGTACTATTTCACAAAGCTCAGTCTAACACATTCTTGTAATTTCCCAAAATACAAAGACCTCATGATGAGCAAACAGCTGGACCTGCTGCTTTCCCCAAATCACTAAAGGATGCACTTGAGGCAAAGGACCCAGACCTTTTGGCCCCTCGGAGAACCAAGATAAAATCAGTTCTGATCCAAGCACTGTATGACACCCTCAGCAACCAAACAATGTAGGTTACTTGTATAATTGTTATGGAAAATTACTGCATATTGTAGATTTTAGTTGACATTTTACTAGTATAATGTGTTTTTTTACAGTATACAGGTTACTGGGGATGCCTGGTCAGACTAATAGACTAGACAGACTCATTTTAATAGCTTGTTCTGGCTACTCCCATTAGGAGCCTTCACTGATGTGTAATCTTGCCATAATATGTACAAAGCACATTTAACACTAAAACAACATGTTTCACTTATTCTATAATCCCCCCACTCAAGGTATCCCTCAGCCAAACAAGATACAGAGATTTTAAGCCGGTTCATACGCAGGTATCCCTTCATGCGGGAGAAAGTTGGTTCAGGACATGTGAGTAACCACAAAATTAATCTGTTTGTATAACTTTGCATCCCACTTCACTGAATATATATAGCTACTGTACATACTGTATTTCAATACAAAATAAATAGGAAATACATACACCTAATCTTCACATTAGCAGAAAAATGAATGAGTATTTTACAAAATGGTTTGATGTTGACATATCTTTACAGTATTGAGGACAGAAATCATCACATTTTGACTGGACTATCCCCCTCACTAAACAATCCCTCTCTTGGTTGTAGGGTGCTTTATACGAGTCTCTAAAAAACAAATTCAAAAAGGAAAGGCGACCCCTTATTGCTGACTCAATGGTGCAAAAAATGCGTGCAAAATTTGCTGTGGCAGGATCTGGAAGGAAGCGCCATTCTCTGGGTCAGCCAAGCCAGCTTCTCCACATAAACAAGCCAACTGTATCTATGAGTAATATGGTGCTATATTTCATTCATATATAAACATACACTGTACTATACTATACTGCTTGTGTCATTTTGTTGAATGCATTGTAGACTCAGGAAGATGGAGACTGTGGAGAGGATGAAAGGCGTATTCAAGCTCATATCCATGATATGTCTGCAGAGATGCTTAAGGTACACCCAGATGTAAAAGCTTTAAAGGAGGGAATGAACCGAACCTGTGCATATCGAAAAACCTTCATGTCAAATGCCAAGGCTGAGGAAATCATTGAAAGTTTCCAGCACTGAAGCTTCCTAAAATAGTTGGTATCTTCAAGCATTTAATTGATCATATTTGATTTCATGTGTATTATTGCATTCATGATAATCAAGTATTTGAAGCTAATACTTTTTGTTCCTTGATGTTGTCCACCTTTCAGCTTCTGTGGGAGATGAAGGAGCAATTCCTTGTAGAAGCTGATCGCAAAATGGTCACAGAGCTGAATCAAATGGCAACAAAGATTGTTCAAAGAGCATCGCTGTGTGACCTAAAGGAGTGCTGCCAGAAGGCAATCAATGACTGCCTCGATGATTCAGTAAGACAAGGTATCTATATATTTATCACAAAGCCACAATCTGTATTTATGAAAACACAAGAACATCTGTCAAAAAATATTACAAAATTATTTTATTTCCTCAGGACTCATTCGGGATGCAGCAATTTTACTGCTGCCTTCCATTTTCAGAGAGGACTCATCCTTTCTGTACACTGTACGGAAGGTAAATACTTCAGCTCAAAATTTTGAGCTTTTGTTTATTAACCATGTTGTCCAGGAATAAGAGTTATCCACAGTATGCCAACATTCATGTCATTGCTGTTATCATTTTGCTGTATTCACCGCAAGTTTTAATTTGTTTTACCAACTGATATATATCTGTGTTTGTTGAATAGGAGCCAAATATGCCTACTCCAGCAATCATGCTCCATAACACAGAGAAGGGAAACCCTTTGCAAGCACGCAGGATAGTCCTATACCTGGATGGTATACAAGTTTTGACTGAGGACAGCAGCATGGATATATCATATGCCATGAGTGCATTAATGTCACTCTACTTTGTTTTTGGAGTCCAGTACCCAAAAGAACTGGCAAAAACTCTAATTTTCACTGAAAGATTTGTTTTGGGTATCAAGGACCACAGTGTTGTACCAATTTCAGTGAAGAGACTGTACAACTGTGTAGGTAGTAGTCAGTAGATTTGTTGTTCAGTTCAAATAGAATGATCCAATTCCTGCTGCTGCCCAATACTGTGATTTGCTAAATATCGATGAAACCTATGCCTTATTTAATACATAGTTTGGATCATTTAAATTTTTATGTTGGCATACAGACTTCTCTAGTTATCATTATTATAGTTACAATAAGTAAATTTTTTGTATCTGTTAAAAAACTGGAATTTATTTTTACTGAAAAGTATTTCAACTTTATTTAAATAAATTAATGAAAACTTTGTGGGGTTCCCTCACTTTCACCTGATTGTGCACCAGTGGAGGCTCTTATTGTAGGAGTTAGAGGACAGGCTTATTCAGTCTGTTCCACTGTCATCATTACTATGTGCCTATACTCTGACTGCTCTCATTGGACCATGCATTACTTTACTGTTTGTAGATGGCTTAGTGCTTCATCTGGTGTAGTACGTATGCCTTGTATTGATGCTACTAACTGTCTTTTTTTGTCTTCCCTTTCTATGTCACCATTGCTGGAGATTATATGAATCCACCTGCTGAGGACAGCCTGGTGTGCCGTGTCTATCTGTCATGTTGCTGATTCCACTGGTCCTATGCTCACTTCCGTCCTGTCCCCCCCGGGACCTACATAACCTCTCCTGTTCTGTTGGCTCATCCTCAGAGAGTCTGCCCTCCTTATCCATCATTGTTCCAAGATATTTAAATTAAAAAAAATCCTCATTAAAAATTGTTTGAATGTTTTCTCAATGTCAACAATGATGGATGAACACAATACACAATATATGGTACAATATATGGTATTTAATAATTTTGCCTGATCCGTAGAATACAGTGTGGTTCTTCATATAACCATTAGAAGACAAGAGGGTTATTGGTGAAACCCTTATAAAAAGGTCCCTGTATGGGTTCTAGATGAAACCCTTGAAATATAAAAGGGTTCTCAGTGGAACTCCCTATGTGGGATCTAGATGAAACCCTTAGAGAGTGAAAGATAGATAGATAGATAGAAACTTTATTAATCCTTTTTCAAGGAAATTGCTTTTGTTACAGCAGCAAAAACATTCAGATAGCCCATCATCACAGATCACCCACACACACACACACACGCACACACACACACACAAAAGATCACTATTGCACATAAAAAGATCACTATTGCACATAAAAAAAATCACTATTGCACATAAAAAGATCACTATTGCACATAAAAAAAGATCACTATTGCACATAAAAAGATCACTATTGCACATGCACATTATTGCACATTAAAGAGTCTAATTGCTGCTGGCAGAAAAGACCTCCGGTAGCGTTCAGTCTTGCATTTTGGGGGGATCAGTCTGTGGCTGAAGGTGCTCTGTCGAAACACCCCGAGAGAGTGAAGTGGGTGTGACGGGTTGCTGATAATTGAGATCAATTTATTGAGCATTCGCACCTCAGCCACCTGCTCAATTTTGTCCTGCTGTGCTCCGATGATGGAGCCTGCTTTTTTAACTAGTTTGTTCACTCTGTTTCTATCTGCCGAGCGAGAGGACTCCCCCCAGCAGACCACCCCAAAGAACAGAGCGCTGGCAACAACAGTCTTATAGAAAGTGCACAGCAAAGGTTTGGAAATGTTAAAGGAGCATAGCCTTCTCAGGAAGTACAACCTACTCTGACCCTTCTTGTACAGAGTGTCCATGTGGCTGGACCAGTCCAGCTTGTTGTCCAGCTGTACTTCCAGGTATTTGTAGTTGGAGACCAGCTCCACTGCTGTACCACTGATGGTAACTGGGTGAGGCAGGGACCTCCTCCTCCTGAAATCCACCACCATTTCCTTTGTTTTTGTAACGTTGAGCTGTAGGTGGTTCTCACTGCACCAATTCACAAAGTCCTCCACCACCATCCTATATTCCTGTTCACACCCTCCCTGAATACAGCCAACCACAGCAGAATCATCAGAGAATTTTTGCAGGAAGCAGCTGTCAGAGTTGTACCTGAAGTCTGATGTAAAAAGTGTGAACAGGAAAGGAAAGGAAAGGGTTCTGGATTGAGCCCTCAGTAAGGGTTATCAGTGAAACCACTACACCATTGCAGGGTTCTCTGTAGAACCTCTCATAGGGTGTTCTGGGTGGAACCTTTCACAGATGGTTCTGGGTATTACCCTCTGGAAGGGTTCCAGGTGGAACCTTTATAAAGGGTTCTAACAGGAACCAAAAAGGGTTCTCCTATGAGGACAAGCCGAAGAACCTTATATGGTTCTAGTCAGCACCTTTACTTCTAAGAGTGCATGTCCACACGGACACACAGGGGCTTAAACACAGTGGTCTAATGGTTTCCATTAAATGTTCATCAGTCTGTGGCCAGTAGGGAATGATTGGTAAGTCATACTGTTGAACTTGGAGAGCGGCTTGGGGCTCTAAGATCAGATCCTGGGCAAAGTGAAGGGGCAGCTGCAGCCACTCATTTGTGGCCACGCAAGACAAGTTTGTTTGTGTGTGTATGTGTGTTACTATGTGAGAAGGCAGGACAGCTGCAGAGGTCTATTCATAGTGCACTGATGTTTCTGATGAAGACTGATGTCTCTTTCCTGCTCTGAAAACCTGCCGTCCCTCCATCACCATGACTTATTTCTGTCAGTTGTACCATCATCGTTCTTTTACAACTTTAGCAACAATCCCATTATCTCACACCTGAGAGGAGAGGAGAGGAGAGGAGAGGAGAGGAGAGGTTTTAAAAGTCCCTTTATTAAACCACCTTAAGGAACAAACAAGACCACTATTGCATTTGCTTCATGGCAACAAAAACAACAACAACAACAACAGTGTTAAGAGTGTTTCAGAAGTTAATAATTAACTTCCCATCCTCCCCCACAGAGCACAAGACCCTCCCCAACAGCCCATGTATGGGTGAGGGCCTGCACATCGTCCATCATTTGATAATCAATCAATCAATCAATCAATTTTATTTATAAAGCCCAATATCACAAATCACAATTTGCCTCAGAGGGCTTTACAGCATACAACATCCCTCTGTCCTTAGGACCCTCACAGCGGCTAAGGAAAAACTCCCCCAAAAAACCCCTTTAACGGGGAGAAAAAAATGGTAGAAACCTCAGGAAGAGCAACTGAAGGAGGGATCCCTCTTCCAGGACGGACAGACGAGCAATAGATGTTGTACAGAACAGATCAATATAATGAATTAACAGTAATCCATATGACACAATGAGACATAAGGAGAAACAGATATTATATTAATAATATGATTATACATGAGTGTGACAATAATGATATGTGTATAATAGTCCAGGTATGACTAATAGTAACAGCAGCAGTGGGAGGCATCAGGCAGGACCACGGCAGCAGCACAACCACGACACATCATCCAGGCACAGCTGCGGTACGAGTTAACCTGCGAGACAGTGGAGCACAAAGGCTCCGGAGAACAAGCCGAGTTAGTAACATGCAGTAGGCCCGGGTTAGAGAGATGCATTAACAGGACATGAATACTAGCAAGGGAGAGAGAGAGAGAGAGTGAGAAGGAGAGAAGGGGCTCGGTGTATTATAGGAGGTCCCCCGGCAGACTAGGCCTATGTCAGCCTAACTAGGGGCTGGTCCAAGACAAGCCTGAGCCAGCCCTAACTATAAGCTTTATCAAAAAGGAAAGTCTTAAGTCTAGTCTTGAAAGTGGAGACGGTGTCTGCCTCCCGGACCGAAACAGGAAGCTGATTCCACAAAAGAGGAGCCTGATAGCTGAAGGCTCTGGCTCCTGTTCTACTTTTGGAGACTTTAGGGACCACAAGTAACCCTGCATTCTCAGAGCGCAGTGTTCTGGTGGGATAATAGGGCACTATGAGCTCTCTGAGATATGATGGAGCCTGATCATTTAGAGCTTTGTAAGTTAAGAGAAGGATTTTAAATTCAATTCTGGATTTTACAGGGAGCCAGTGCAGAGAAGCTAAAACAGGAAAAATATGATCTCGTCTCTTAGTTCCTGTCAGTACACGTGCCGCTGCGTTCTGGATCAGCTGGAGAGTTTTCAGGCACTTATTAGAGCTACCTGCTAATAGAGAATTACAGTAATCCAGCCTCGAGGTAACAAACGCATGGACCAATTTTTCAGCATCTTTTAGTGACAGGACAGGCCTAATTTTCGCAATATTACGCAGATGAAAAAATGCAGTCCGAGACGTTTGTTTTAAATGGGAGTTAAAAGACAAATCTTGATCAAATATTACGCCGAGGTTTCTTACGGTAGTGCAAGAGCCCAGAGCAATGCCATCCAGAGAAACTATATCATCAGATAAAGAGTTTCTGAACTGTTTGGGGCCAAGAACAATAACTTCAGTTTTGTCTGAATTTAACATCAGGAAATTGGTGCTCATCCAGGTTTTTATATCTTTAAGGCATTTCTGAAGTTTAGTTAATTGATCCGTTTCTTCTGGTTTTATCGATAAATACAACTGTGTATCATCCGCATAGCAATGGAGATTTACAGAGTGATTTCTAATGATTTTACCTAAGGGAAGCATATATAGCGTGAATAGAATTGGTCCGAGCACTGAACCTTGAGGTACTCCAAAACAAACTTTAGTACGTGAAGATGATTCATTATGAACGTGAACAAACTGAAAGCGATCGGATAAGTACGATTTAAACCAGCTTAGTGCAGAACCTTTAAGGCCAATTGAATGTTCCAGTCTCTGTAGCAGAATTTGATGGTCAATTGTGTCAAATGCGGCACTAACATCTAGTAAAACAAGTACAGAGACTAGTCCTTGGTCTGAAGCAATCAGAAGATCATTTGTAATTTTAACTAGTGCTGTCTCGGTACTATGATGGGCCCTAAATCCTGACTGAAATTCCTCAAATAAGTTATTATCATGGAGAAAGTCACACAGCTGGTCTGCGACTACTTTCTCAAGGATCTTTGAGAGAAAGGGAAGGTTGGATATAGGTCTGTAATTGGCTAACACCTCTGGATCCAATGTGGGCTTTTTTAACAGAGGTTTAATTACAGCTACCTTAAAAGACTGTGGTACATAGCCCATTAATAAAGATAAATTGATCATGTCTAGTATGCAAGTGTTAACTAAAGGTAAGACTTCCTTAAGTAGCCTAGTTGGGATGGGGTCCAATAGACACGTTGATGACTTGGATGAAGAAATCATTGAGGTCAATTGTTGAATAGAAATCAGGGGGAAGCAATCTAGATATGTATCAGCACTTATAGCTGTGTTTGAAAGCAGATTAATACTGTTAGACGGCAGGAGGTCATGAATTTTGTCTCTAATAGTTACAATTTTGCCATTAAAAAAGCTCATAAAATCATTACTGCTAAGGGCTAAAGGAATACAAGGCTCAATAGAGCTGTGACTCACTGTCAGCCTGGCTACAGTGCTGAAAAGAAACCTGGGGTTATTCTTATTTTCTTCTATTAATGACGAGTAATAGTTTGCTCTGGCATTGCGGAGGGCTCTCCTATATGTTTTTAGACTATCTAACCAGATTAAATGAGAATCTTCCAGTTTGGTTAATCGCCAATTCCTTTCAAATTTTCGCGACATTTGCTTTAATTTTCTGGTTAAACATGAATAAACATGTTCAACCTGCAGCCGAGTCTTCAGCAGTCCCTTCAGAACCGGTAGAGGTTCCACACTGCCCACATTCTGAACCCGGTTTCTGGCGTATTAGCCAGATGGCTAACTTTGCAGAGCCAGACAAAAAGTTCAGGAGTGTATGGACAGCTTTTCTCTTGGCACAGTATTTTGGGCCAAAAATGAAATAGTCAAAAGAGAAAACCTCCCCAAGACCCTGAAACCAGTTTTTTAACAAATCAAACAATAATAATGGACAAGGACACTGAACAAATAGATGCACCAAGGTCTCAGTCCTCGAACAAAAAACACACCCCTCCCCTAGCTCTGGATCAAGGTGCGCTCTGTATCTGTTTGTAACGCCCTTTAGTTACACACAGAGTAATCCCCAATTTTTCCTGTTTAACCATGTTAAACTATATCAGTTGATCTTATGTTAGTGTTGTGTTGTAGTTCCTTATTTTCACCAGCAGAGGGCACATCAGTCACACACACAGCGCCACTCGTGGTCTCAGTTCCCTTGTTTTTTTTTGCTCGTTTTTCCTCTCTCCCTCTTCACTGATGCCGATGAGAACAGACAAGCTACAGCCAAGAGAGAGTAATAAGTGAAGAAAAAAAACTAAATAACAGTGGATAAAAGCTATTTTTGTTGTAAGGTATCGATTCGGAGAAGCATCCAGCTCGTGGGGAGTTTGTTTTTGAGTTGTGAACATCGCCGTTTATTCCGTTTTGTCGAGAGAAAACTCCGGTGAGTAGAAGCTATTAGCGTTTAGCATAGCATGCTAAACGGCTGCCGACCATGGCTAGTTACTCACTAAATACATGAATGTATTAGTTAGTTATGTTGTTATGTTTCTTAGAAGACATTTTAAAAACCAACCGGAGATATATAAGAGTTTGTTAAATGTGAGAATGTGGGTTTATTTTGTGTTTCTGTGTAGAAAATGTGCTAATTGAACCATTGTTATTGTAAAATGCTAGCTAAAGCTACAAAGCTAATGGAGCCGATGTGAGCTAAAACATGCCGCAGTGTGCTGCTGAGTATTACTGAGAGACAGTTACTTGATTTGTGTGTCCTTGAACATGCTGTATATGTGATTCAGTCCATGATTCATGTGCACTATGTGGTGGTAAAGGCTTAAAACAGCTAAAAATAGTTAAAAACAATTTATATACACCATTTTGTGTGTTGGCTGTTAAAGGTTCATTTTATAGCTGCAAATGATACATTGTCAAATTTGAGTGGTTCACATTTGTTGATTTAAGAAAAAAAGAGAATAAATACTGTACAGTTGATTTAAGAAAATGTTTAGAAAGAGATAAATAATAGATTTAAGGAAAAAAACTGCTGCTCTGTGCAGGTTGGTTTTTTTTGATGTATGCATGATTCCGATGGCGAGCCAGAGCCCGAACCAGCGAGACGTGGGGCCGGGAACCGACTTACATGCGTGGAGGGTGTAACGACGGGAACAGCTTCATCGAGCATCTGGAGAGATCACATCATATCACATCATACAGATAAGAGACAAAAATCACACTACCCGGGTAGATGAATGATACACACTGACTCTGGACAAATTGGACACTGACTGATTTGGACATTTGACTATTTTTGGACTTATTCATTGATCATTTTGGGCCCATTTTTTCCATTTTTTCCATTTTATTTGCACTTTGAATATTACAGCTCTTTATTGAGAATTTGTTTTGTGATTATTTACAACTGCGGTTGTTATTGGTAAATTGATGGCGAATTCTGAGTGATAACTGTTTTTTTGAAATACCAAGAAGTATACAGTCAGTCATAACTGATCTATTTCATTTGTTGAAGTTGAAGAGTGGCTTTCCTGCCAATAAATATATTCTTGTTACTCCTTTCTTTTCAAACCGTTGTCCCTGTCGCATATATCCTCCTTGAGCGAAACTGTATCTTCTGATCTAGCCCAAATCACAGCAAGTGACATTTACTTTAGTACCTGTGCACTAGGCAATGTCACATAGAACATGTTACATCATCATTTAGTGGCGAGCCAGCCAGGAGGATTAGTAACAGACGGATACGGTTTTAATACATTTTTTTGGCAGACATTTTACCTTTCTCACTACTTTTATATCATATGCCATTTTTTAGTACAGAGATAAAGCAGACAAACATGGATATTGAACAAAAGTATGGTATCAATGCTGAGCAGTCCATTTGTATAGTAGGGCTAACCAAAACTGACACTGATGCTGATATCATTGCTTCATTTGAGACATTTGGTACTGTAACTAAAGTAGTGCGGCTTCAAGCTACAGAAAAAAAGAATGCAGTCATTGTAGAGTTTGATGCAGATGTTGCAATGGCTGAGCTAAATCTTCCTTTTGAGATTCCAAACGTGAACAATCCTGCAGTGACATGGCAGGCAGATAGTATTGATGCACTCACACATACTATTAGCCCAGCTTTACACAGTAGCAGTGAGTCTTCTGATGATAGTGGTCACTCTGAACACAGCACCACACCCCTCATCCGAAAATCAAAGGCCAAGAAGATTGACCTCTCGAAACTCAACTCTTCTCGACTTGACACCAAAACAGATGAAGAAGTGGCTCAACCTGTGGTACGTAAGAAGATGAAACAAGTTAAAACTCTGGATCTGGGAGATGACGATTTAAATCCATCTGATGTACAGCGCATTGTGGTTGAGCATGTAATTAAAAATGACCCTTCCACATCTCAGAGCACATCCAAGTGGCTACGCCCTTTCTCAGGCAAAGTGCCAAAGCCTTCTGGAGAAACTGATTTTGAAACATGGTGCCTCCATGTAGAATTGATGTTCCAAGAGGGAGCTCCTGTGGATGTTCAACGTAGAAAAATTCTCGAGAGCCTGCTACCCCCAGCCTCCAATGTTGTCAGACAACTGGGCTCCTCTGCTCATCCTAGAGAATATGTGAAGTTGTTGGACTCTGCTTATGGTCTCGTGGAGGATGGTGATGAAATCTTTGCAAGGTTTTTGAACACTCACCAAAACCCTGGTGAAAAGGCTTCAGAGTATTTACAGAGGCTCCAGGTGCTCCTCAGCACTGCTGTAAAGAGAAATGGGGTCAGTCAGTCATCAGCAAGCCATCACCTGCTAAAACAATTCAAACGTGGCTGTTGGGACCACAATCTCATCTTGCAGTTAGAACTGAAACAGGAGCAACACCTTGACTTTGCAGAACTACTCTTACAGCTAAGGACAGAAGAGGATAGAAGAGCAACAAAGTTGGATCGAATGCACCGTCACTTTGGAGCCTCAAAACCAAAAGTCACTGCAAATGTGCATTCTGTACCTGACATTTCTCCCTATGGTGATCCAAGTCCAAGTGTTCTCCAGGCATACATCTCCGAGACAGAAAGTTTAAAGCAGCAGCTTGCTGAATTGAAACTGCAGCTCAGCACCAAGAAACCTAAGAAACAGAGGAAAATTGAGAAAATGTTGGACAAACCAAACCTGCCCACACCAAGAGCCGAGGCACAAGCTCATCAGGTAATACACAAACCTCAGCCTAGAGCCTGGTTCTGTTTCAGATGTGGCGAAGACGGCCACATAGCCAAAGTGTGTGAGAACCCAATCAACAAAACTGCTGTGGACAGAAAATACAAAGAACTAAAAGCAAGACAAGATGAGTGGAAAGCAAAACAATACTTACCTTTAAACTGGACGGGCTCCCAGTAGAGGGACATACTGGAGCCAAAGAGAGGGATGAGAGTCCCAAGACAAAACACAATGAAAAGAGAGTTAAATGTGAACACATACAAACCTCTGAGGATGAACTCCTTAATGGTTTAGTAGGCCCAAGATCAGTTGTTGTCGTTAACATTGAAGATGTACAGTGCCAAGCAATCCTTGATTCTGGTTCACAGGTTACAACCATTTCCAAGTCATTTCATGATACTTACCTGTCTTCTCTACCAATTCTGCCCCTCAGAGACATCCTCGAAGTGGAGGGAGCAGGAGGTCAAAATGTACCCTACCTGGGTTATGTAGAGATTAGCATAAAGTTTCCAGAAAACATCACAGGCAAAGCTGAGCTTGTTAGCACGCTAGCTCTTGTTGTCCCTGATTGTAGGTCCAATGCAGAGTGTCCCGCTCTTTTAGGCACTAACATCCCCCTGATTCGGGACATTTTCAGCACATGCCAGATCAAACAAGACAACGACATGGTGAGGAAGGTAAAGTTGCAATGTAAGAAGGCTGTTGTGATTCCAGCTGGTGAAAAGAGGGTTTTGAGTGGCTATGTAAGAAGGGTACCTACCAACGAGAGAGGCCCGCTCTTAGTAGAGCCATCCACTCATTCTAGTTTACCCAGTGGGTTGTCTTTTTGTAGTTATGTTATGTCAAGCCCTCAGCAAACATGCTTCAAAGTCCCCATTCTGCTTAAAAACGAGACCACACACAACATAACAGTTCCCCCAAGTCATAGCATAGCAGAGCTTTCCATCCCCCACTCTCTCTCTCCTCTCTCCACCTCCCCAGACAAAGCTGAAGAGAATCAGGTGCCACAACCCCGCAACAGCACACCTGGAGCAACTATGAGTCACACCCACCACACTGACACCATAACTTTTGACTTCGCAGATTCTCCACTTTCGGAGGAATGGAAAGAGCGGATCACAAAAACACTGAACTCCATTCCTGAAGTTTTTGCAAGAGGTGACCTTGACTATGGTCATACTACTACAGTCAAACACAAGATCCGGCTCTCTGATCCAACACCCTTCAAGCAGAGAGCGAGGCCCATTCACCCATCAGATTATGAGGCTGTGCGACTTCATCTCAAAGAACTTTTGGATGCTGGCATTATAAGAGAATCAGAAAGCCCTTTTGCGTCACCGATAGTTGTCGTGAAGAAAAAGAATGGTGCCATCCGCTTATGTGTGGACTACAGAAAGTTAAACATTCAGACCATAAAAGACGCGTACGCCCTACCCAACATTGAGGAAACCTTTGCCGCTCTCACAGGGTCCAAATGGTTTTCTGTCATGGACTTGAAGTCGGGCTACTATCAGGTGGAGGTAGACGAAGAGGACAAACACAAGACGGCTTTTGTCACACCCATGGGATTCTGGGAATTTAACAGGATGCCCCAAGGGGTCACAAATGCCCCCTCAACTTTCCAGCGCGTTATGGAGAAATGCATGGGCTCTCTCAACCTCAAGGAAGTCTTAGTGTTTCTCGATGACCTCATTGTGTTCGCTGACACTCTCGAGGAACATGAACGCCGCCTCATGCACGTCTTAAACAGGCTGAAGGAATTCGGTCTGAAGTTATCCCCTGAAAAGTGCTGTTTTTTTCAAAAGTCAGTCAAATATTTAGGTCATGTAGTCTCGGAAAATGGAGTAGAGACAGACCCAGGGAAGATTACCCCTCTGACAACCTGGCCACGCCCAACCAACATCAGCGAGTTGAAATCCTTTCTAGGATTTACAGGATATTACAGAAGGTTTGTCAAGGATTATGCGAAAATTGCAAAACCTTTAAACGCCTTGACTGCTGGTTACCTTCCTCCTCGGAAGAAGTCCAAAAGTTCAAAGTTCTTCACAAACTCTGACCTGAAACGACCTTTCAGTGAGCGATGGACCTCAGATTGTGAACATGCATTCAAAACACTCATTGGAAAGTTGACGACTGCTCCGGTCCTTGGTTTCGCCGATTCCAGCAAGTCATACGTGTTGCACACGGACGCCAGCCTGCATGGGCTTGGAGCAGCTCTATATCAGGAGCAAGATGGTGAGATGAGAGTAATTGCCTACGCGAGTCGAGGCTTGTCTAACTGCGAGCGGCGTTACCCCACTCACAAACTTGAATTTTTAGCCCTGAAATGGGCTGTCACTGATAAATTTTTCGATTACCTCTATGGGGCAGAGTTTACAGTCATGACAGATAACAATCCTCTGACCTATGTTTTGACATCAGCCAAGCTCGACGCTGCAGGACACAGGTGGCTTGCTGCCTTGTCTAATTTCAACTTTAGTATACAGTATAGAGCTGGCAAAAGGAATGCTGATGCAGACGGCTTATCCAGACGGCCACATGATCAAGCTGAAGTCGACCAAAGCACTCAAGTCGAGGACGACAGGGTCAAACAGTTTGTTTCAAAGTTTGTGAATGAACCCAGTTTCCCTAAAGAAGCTTTCAAAGCTATCTGTGAAAGACACGAGCTCTATAGGTCTCCAGATGATGAAGAGGGCAGCCACTCACCTGTCTCAGTAGAGTGTCTTGCCATTGATGAGAATGCTATTCCAGCTGAATTTTCTCAGGCTGACCTGCTGCCTGGATCCAGCACCCTACCTCAGATGTCGCAGCAGGATTGGGCTGCAGAACAAAGAAACGATCCTAAGATCAGTAGAGTCATTGACATTGTTAACAAGGGGAAGCGTCTCTCTTACCGGATTCGTCAACGAGAGGATCGAGAAGTTCAACTCATGCTTCGAGTGTTTGATCAACTTGTACTAGACAATGGCGTCTTGTACAGGAAACGCATGAACCAACGTGAGCCTCTCTATCAGTTGGTTCTACCCTCAAAATTCCGAGACATGGCACTCGAAGGTCTCCACGACTCAGTCGGTCATATGGGAATGGACAGGACATTGGACTTGGTCCGCACACGTTTCTATTGGCCAAGAATGTTTACGGATGTTGAAAGGAGAGTCAGAACCTGCGAGAGGTGCGTTCGTCGCAAAGCCAAGGCTGAGAAAACCGCTCGCCTTGTAAACATCCAAACAAGTCGACCACTTGAACTCGTATGCATAGACTACTTGTCTTTGGAACCTGATGGACGTGGGACAAAGAACATCTTAGTCATAACAGACCACTTCACCAAGTACGCCGTTGCCGTTCCCACGACAGATCAGAGAGCCAAGACAGTAGCCAAGACTTTGTGGAACAGTTTCTTCGTTCACTATGGACTACCCGAACGTCTGCACAGCGACCAAGGTCGCGATTTTGAGTCTGCTCTTATCAAAGACCTTTGTCAGCTGTTGAACATAAAGAAAACAAGGACGACACCTTATCACCCTCGCGGTAATCCCGTCGAGAGGTTCAATAGGACACTCCTGGAGATGTTGGGAACTCTCCAAGAAGAGGACAAGGTCAACTGGCGTGATCATGTACAGCCTCTGGTTCACGCATACAACACAACCAGAAATGACACCACTGGATTTTCTCCTTACCAGTTGATGTTTGGGAGACAGCCAAACCTCCCCATCGACGTGGCATTCGGACTTAAGCCAGAAGGACGCAAGAAAATCACTCATGCAGATTATGTGAAAAAACTGAGGGAAAATCTGCAAGAAAACTACAAGCTTGCCATTGAACACAGCGAAAAAACTGCTCAACGTAACAAGCAGCGATATGATCTCAAAGTCAGAGAGTCCATCCTTGAGGAAGGTGACCATGTTCTTGTCAAAAATGTTGCTTTCAGAGGCAAGCACAAGATAGCAGACAGATGGAGTAGTACAGTCTATAAAGTGAAAAAACATATCGACGGTTCTCCAGTCTATGTTGTTGCTCCAGTGAACTCTGAGGGTCCAGAGAGGACGCTTCATAGGGACTTGTTGCTGCCCTGTGGATTTCTAGCTTCCTCTGTTCAAGATGAGTTGAGGCAAGAAAAAGAAAAGGGGAGTAAAGCTCCAACTCCTCCAGCAAGTGAAGTACCTCAAGAGGTCGCTGTACCAGAATGGTCACAGGAAATTGAAGAGGAAGGAAATTACTACTACCCACCAACTGCTAAAGATGTCACATTTCCAACAATAACGATTGTCCACGAAATCCCTCGTTCAAGAGTTGATTTGACTGAACTGAATGACCAAGACGAACTGAGCTCTGAAGGTTCAAATCTAAACCCAGAGGCTGATGTTTTTCATCCCATGGGGAACCAGGAAGCAAGTACTCCTGAGGAAGAAGAGGAAAACTTACCTGTAGAAAGAAACGTACCTGTCGAAAGAAACGCACCTGTGGAAAAAGGCTTACCTGTTGAGGATAATCCAGGAGTCAAAAGTGAATCAGTCCAAGATGAATCTGTGGAAGGAAACGTACAGGAGATTAATGATGCAAATGTAGAAGAGGAAAGAGATGAGGATGGAACTTACCTGAAGATGAGAGATGAATCCAGGAAAGAGAAAAATGACGGCAATAAGTTGAGTGCAAGTGAAGAAAATCCTGCTCAGGAGGAAATCGGAGGTTCAGAGGTCAGAAGGTCAACAAGACAAAGAACTGAGCCTGAAAAACTGACATACACAACACGAGGAAACCCTTTAGCTTTTGTTATGCACTCTATTCTGAACAGTTTAGACCAAGCTGTCATGCAAGCTTTTGACTTTACTCCTGCACCAGAGGTTGGTAAGATGTTACATGTGTAGGGTTAAGCATGCAGGGACGCACGCTGATTCAGGAGGGGAGGATGTAACGCCCTTTAGTTACACACAGAGTAATCCCCAATTTTTCCTGTTTAACCATGTTAAACTATATCAGTTGATCTTATGTTAGTGTTGTGTTGTAGTTCCTTATTTTCACCAGCAGAGGGCACATCAGTCACACACACAGCGCCACTCGTGGTCTCAGTTCCCTTGTTTTTTTTTGCTCGTTTTTCCTCTCTCCCTCTTCACTGATGCCGATGAGAACAGACAAGCTACAGCCAAGAGAGAGTAATAAGTGAAGAAAAAAAACTAAATAACAGTGGATAAAAGCTATTTTTGTTGTAAGGTATCGATTCGGAGAAGCATCCAGCTCGTGGGGAGTTTGTTTTTGAGTTGTGAACATCGCCGTTTATTCCGTTTTGTCGAGAGAAAACTCCGGTGAGTAGAAGCTATTAGCGTTTAGCATAGCATGCTAAACGGCTGCCGACCATGGCTAGTTACTCACTAAATACATGAATGTATTAGTTAGTTATGTTGTTATGTTTCTTAGAAGACATTTTAAAAACCAACCGGAGATATATAAGAGTTTGTTAAATGTGAGAATGTGGGTTTATTTTGTATTTCTGTGTAGAAAATGTGCTAATTGAACCATTGTTATTGTAAAATGCTAGCTAAAGCTACAAAGCTAATGGAGCCGATGTGAGCTAAAACATGCCGCAGTGTGCTGCTGAGTATTACTGAGAGACAGTTACTTGATTTGTGTGTCCTTGAACATGCTGTATATGTGATTCAGTCCATGATTCATGTGCACTATGTGGTGGTAAAGGCTTAAAACAGCTAAAAATAGTTAAAAACAATTTATATACACCATTTTGTGTGTTGGCTGTTAAAGGTTCATTTTATAGCTGCAAATGATACATTGTCAAATTTGAGTGGTTCACATTTGTTGATTTAAGAAAAAAAGAGAATAAATACTGTACAGTTGATTTAAGAAAATGTTTAGAAAGAGATAAATAATAGATTTAAGGAAAAAAACTGCTGCTCTGTGCAGGTTGGTTTTTTTTGATGTATGCATGATTCCGATGGCGAGCCAGAGCCCGAACCAGCGAGACGTGGGGCCGGGAACCGACTTACATGCGTGGAGGGTGTAACGACGGGAACAGCTTCATCGAGCATCTGGAGAGATCACATCATATCACATCATACAGATAAGAGACAAAAATCACACTACCCGGGTAGATGAATGATACACACTGACTCTGGACAAATTGGACACTGACTGATTTGGACATTTGACTATTTTTGGACTTATTCATTGATCATTTTGGGCCCATTTTTTCCATTTTTTCCATTTTATTTGCACTTTGAATATTACAGCTCTTTATTGAGAATTTGTTTTGTGATTATTTACAACTGCGGTTGTTATTGGTAAATTGATGGCGAATTCTGAGTGATAACTGTTTTTTTGAAATACCAAGAAGTATACAGTCAGTCATAACTGATCTATTTCATTTGTTGAAGTTGAAGAGTGGCTTTCCTGCCAATAAATATATTCTTGTTACTCCTTTCTTTTCAAACCGTTGTCCCTGTCGCATATATCCTCCTTGAGCGAAACTGTATCTTCTGATCTAGCCCAAATCACAGCAAGTGACATTTACTTTAGTACCTGTGCACTAGGCAATGTCACATAGAACATGTTACATGTTTGTAGCTATAGCCCCGCACACAATCCTCCACTGGAGGTCTGCTGTCCACTTTTCAACGGGCAGCTTGTACAGGGACAGCTGCCTTTCGGGGAAACGTCTGGGCCAAAAAATTCAGTCCACCTCGACTCCTCCATCCCTGCCAGAGACTGCAAGTTTACTGTCTTCACACAGAGCTGGTAGACTGCCTTTTTCCCCACAGCCTGAAACTTGTCCAGGTGAGGGGTAGCAAAGGACAGCAGTTGACCATCTCCCTCCTGCCACTCCCCCACAGCTGAGGACAAAGAGGGGAAGCTGTACTCACAGTCCTCACTCCACTGGTCACACAGAGCACAATCTTCCGCAAGTGCTCTCAGATGTTGAGGCAGGGCATCACAGACTTCCTTCACCACTCTGTTGATCAGCCTGATAGAGGTGATGTTGCTGGTGTCTCTCAGAGCATCCACAGAAGTTGCGGTCATCTTCATCAGATGGCCCAGTTTGGTGCAACCAGCTCGTCTGAGATGAGCTCGCAGGCTGGCAGACTACAGCGGAAGAAAAAGCTGTTTGTCATAGCCCAACCGCCCAGTTTTCCCAAGCAGCAGTTGAGCTGTGTCACACCAGCTTGGGACGCAGTCATATAACAGTTTCTGTGCAGTCTGGAGTCTGAAGGAGGCAATCTTTGACTGGATGTTGATCAGTCCCTGTCCCCCTTCGGCCATAGGTAGGCAGAGGGCAGATGCCCGGACCCAGTGTTTTCCAGACCAGAAAAAGTGCACAATGGCTCTCTGGATGTCCTCTATCAGGCCTCTCAGTGGTGTCAGAGGAATGAGTCTGTGCCAGAGGGTTGAGGCGACCAAGTTATTGGCAACCAGAACTCTTCCCCTATATGACAACTGGGGTAGCAACCATTTCCATTTAGACAACTGAGCACACGCTTTTTCCTTCACTCCCTCACAGTTCTTTGTCTGAAAGTGCCCAAAAATACTCCCAACACTTTCAACCCTTCTTTACCCCACTCAGGTCCTCCAGGCAGGCTGGGCATTGCCTGATCTCTCCACTGTTCCACGAGCAAGGCTTCACTCTTGGTCCAGTTTACCCTTGCAGATGAGGCCTTTTCATAAATACAAAGGGTCTCCTGCAGACATTTAACATCGTCCTGGCTGCTTACAAAACATTAACATCATCTGCATATGCAGATATAGTGGGCAGACCACGAGAAACACTCAAAGTTACAGGGAAAGAAAGACCAATGAGTCTCTCTCTCAGCCTGCACAGCAAGGGCTCAATGGTGAGGCTTTACAGTTGCCCTGAGATAGGACAACCCTGTCTTATGCCTCGCTGTGCAGGGATTGGCCGACTCAGCCCCGACCACATCTTCACCACACACTGTGCACCACTATACAGTAAACTAACCCAAGACAAAAATCCATCACCAAACCCAAAACCCCTAAGTGCAGCAAACAGATATGAGTGATCCACCCTGTCAAAAGCCTTTTCGCGATCCAGTGACAAAATCCCAACATTGACATTATACAATTTACATAAATCAAGTAAATCCCTAATGAGAAAAATATTATCCATAATTGATCTCTCGGGCACACAGTATGATTGGTCTGTATTTACAATTTTTCCCAGAAAGTCTTTAAGTCTGTTGGATAAGGCTCTGGAAAGCACCTTATAGTCCATACAGAGGAGGGCCACTGATCTCCAGTTCTTAAGTAGAGTCAGGTCCCCCTTTTTGGCAAAAAGGAAGGGACTGCCCGCTGGCAAGAGACAGGAAGAGATCCACTTCTAGAACACTCCAGTATCACCTCAAGTAAGTCGGCACCAATAACATTCCAGACCCGCTTAAAAAAGTCAGCAGAGAGTCCATCAATCCTTTGTGCCCGTCCAGAAGGCATCTGGTTGACGGCCACTGTCAGCTCTTTGAGAGTCAACCCACAGTCCAGGGCAACTCTCTCCTCCAGACTGAGCTGAGGAAGACCCTCCAGGAGCTCTTTGCGGCTCTCAGAGCTACACGGTTCACGGAGCTTTAGACAGGCCATCTGCTTTCTCTGCACCACATTCCGTTCCAGGTCGAAGAAGAAGGAACTCGGGGAATCCATGTCCTTCAGCTGGAGGAAGCGCGATTGGACCAAAGCTCCCTTCACCCTCTCTTGCAGAAAAGCGCTCAGTTCCTTCTTCTTTTGCTGCAGCAGGTCACCAGCAGTGGGATCAGAATCTCTGCTGATCCCCCTCTCGATGATACTGATGCTGGCTTCAGGGTTTTGTACTGCTGCCTTGATTTCAGCAGTAGGATGTGAAGTGTACTGCTGACTGAACACACAAGTTTGAAATTTGCCTACCTCCCAACACTGCTTTAAAGAGCTAAAGGTGCTTTTCTTTGTCCTCCAGTGTCTCCAGAAACTCTCAAAGCTCTGACAAAATGTGCTGTCTTGTAAAAGATTGTTGTTGAAATGCCAGTAGGATTTGGCCCTCTCACCTGGTGAAATTATCAGGTTTACACTGACTAGGGGGTGGTCAGTAAAACCAACCAGGGTTATTGTACTGCTGACTAATCTGGTGTTGAGATTTTGTCAGATGTAGAACCCACCTAGTCTAGCTGCACTGATCCTGTTGTTTCTGATCCTTGTCCATGTGTACTGTCGGATGTGTGGGTGTTTGAGTCTCCAGGTATCAAACAGATCTAAGTGAGTAATGGTTTGTTTTAGACACTGAGAGGACTGTGGGTGGGGTTCTTCATTGGTTCTGTCTTGCGTGAAGTCAACAGTGCAGTTGAAATCACTGCCAAGAATGATGTGGTCCTGATTATAGTTCCTGAGTTCAGACTGTATTTTTTAAAAAAGCCCCCCCTCTGTCAGAGCATAAATATTAACAAAACACAATACTGAGCAATCTATCTCTGCCCTGACAATCAGCAACCTACCCTGAACCACCTCACGACCACATCCGCCCGCTGCTTATGTGGACACGCAAACCGTTTGTGCCCCATATCCCCACACTCAAAACATTTCATTTGGCCGGAGCTGGCATAAGCCACGTATGAGACCTCGCCATGTTTAACTCTAAAAGACACCTCCAGTGTCTGTGCAGGTGAGTCCAAAAACATGTCTCCTTAGAGACTGCACATGCTTCAGTTTAGCGTCTTAACAGTCCAGATTGATTACTCTAAATCCGCTGGCAAACTCGCTCTCCAACAGCTCGTTTTGGATAAAAGGAGACAGTGATCAGTAGAGGGAGCTGACAGCGGCGACACCTGCACGAAGGTGTCCCTGACAAAAGGTGTCCCTGACAAAAACTCCTGTCTCCACCAGGATGTGAACACACCATTTTCAAGAAAACATCCACAATTATTTTGTGGGCAGTAGAAACTTTTTTTCCCACATTGTTTGCCGTAAGATGCAAGATACGTACCATCTAGGCTTACACTTGTTTAGAGGTAGGAAGTAGGGTGATTTGCCTGAAATGCAAATATATGCAAGATTACATATATAATACTTAAAACAGATGTTTAAACCAGTAAGGCAGCAGAGCATGCTGTAAATACAACACTGACATATTAATGCTAATGTTCATAACAAACTTCTTGGCAAGCAGTAGCCGATTTACTCATCCAGCAAAAATTGAGCAACATTAACATTTATTGAGAGCCGTATGTGTGGACAACTGACGAATGTATTCATTCTCGTTTGAACTCTGTTTTTGTCTCCTCCAACTCCTTGGCAAGAGGCTTGGCTCTTTTGTTGCTAAATGCTGCGATATGTTCACCAGCTAGTCGCTAACTCTGTCTGTCTGTCATTAAGTGATGAACCAGTAGGGTACAGTGGGTTAATCAAAGCTGTTTTTGTTTGAAACAGCTGCCTGCTGCTGGAAACAATGCTGATGAGAGCAAACAGAGTGAATCAAACAGTAAACTTGTATCCCATTTAACCAAAACAATAAGCTGAATGACACTTAAACACTCCATAGAGCTGAGGGAATGTGCAAAGTAGGGTGACAGTTCTCTGTGGGTTTGTCACTTTTTCCGTTACATATGGTCATTTTATTATTAATATAAAAATATTGATTATAGGAGCTTTGTATTAATGAACTCTGTTCCACTGTTGTGCATTACAACAGCGTAAACTCTTCTTCACAAACATTATTTAACGACAAAGCCTTCATTTTGATTTTTTAATCACAATTTGCTTGGAATCATTAAGCTGGACAACCGCATTTCGGAAACAGTAACGCAGAATAAGCATATTATCATGCGATATACAGTAATATCAAATTTAAGTCCAGCCGTCATGTCATAACCTTTAATGGCTACCTTAAATTAAAACATAAGACTTGTAGTTGCTAAAAATAAAATCTCACCAGCCACAATCTTCTCTCCTGTCATCCCTCTTATGTTTTATCCTAAACGAGGAAGGTTGACACCCCACAAAACTTGGGAAAGTGCAACTCCCCCATCTGTTGGCTTGTGCTGCATTCTGGTGGCCCTCAAGGGAAATTTGCCCTTGAATACTGACAAGGGAGCGGCTTCTCTGCACAGTATCCTACCATTAGTTGGGATATTGCAAAACTGGGCCCATGTCCATTGTACCAGTTACGGCTGGTTGCATCAGGAATCTGTTCTCTAAACACACAACATGTAATTAGGCAATGGATGGTATCTATCTATCTATCTATCTATCTATCTACAGTATATATAAATATATATATATATATACACTGTATATGTCAGTAGTGCACATACAAGCACGTCACTCTCACTCACACACCCTCTTTTTTGCCCTCCCTATGGTCTATAGGTCCACAATTGCCAACACACTCATTAGCCCCAAGCCACACTCACTCACAAAAAACACGCACACACAAACAAGCCACAGCTTGCCCAGCAGATACACATTTAACCATCATGCCTCAGGGGACAGCCAGAAGGTAGCCGGAGGGTAGAAAACAGAAAGAGAAAGAGACGGAGGGAAGAAAGAAAAGCGCAAACATCTAAGGTCACATCCTCCTGGTGCAGCTGGCTTCCCTCTTTGATTAAAATTGATTTAAGATTTGTAACAGCAGTGATTAGTGTTCAAGATAATACTCCTCACTCTGCATATAACTCATTCATGCCAACATACAGAATCCTGGCTTCATAACTCTGACAGACCTCGTCTTGTTCATGTGAGCCACATTCTTCCATATTTGGGCATCATTCCCATTTCCTGCTATGAATATGTATGCGAGTGGATGGAATCTACCACAAGCAGACCACAGAGAGCTTCTGTCGCACACACACACACACACACACACACGCACACACACACCCACACACACGCACACACACACCCACACACACCCACACACACACACCTGAATACCACAGAGTGTTGAGAGATGTATATAAACACTCTTGTGTACTTGAACAAACAGAAACTATGGAGAGTTAACCACCGCTAAATGAACTCACATAATGTCTGGTAGATCCTTCGCTCAAGTGCTCCATGCTTACACTTCAGCATCAAATACTGCGTGCTGAGTGACAGTAAAGGCAACTTATACAAAGTCATATGCTGTGCTTATTGTGATATTCTTGTCTGTTTAAATAGTGTGTTACTTGTTCTGATTTTCATTTGCACAGACTGTGAAAACAGGACAATGAAAAATGAATTTGAATCTGAATCTGAATCCAATCACTGACCTTTAAGTATTAAACCTGAGGTTATATATATATATGTATATATATATATATTTATATATATATATATATATATATATATATATATATATATATACTTAAATGTATATATGGATAGATGGGTTTTTTTGCTGATGTACATAGGCATACAGAGGCATGTGCATTTGTCCCCTCCAGCAAAAACATTAACATAGCAGAGGACATTTTTGTCGACAAAATTAAAGACATTTACACTAAAAATTAATGCAGAAAAGACACAAAAATTGTGCCTAAAAAATCACCAGAATGCAGGAAATGATCTGGTTGCCACTCAAAATTCTTGGAGCGGAAGAACCCCCATGTTAAAACTATGCCCTTGCTGATGTACATGTCTTTGAGTGAAACATGTATATCTGATAGATCAAAACAGTGGAACATTTTTATATCAACTGCTGTAGCTTTTAACAAAATGCATTAAGTTGTCACTACAAGTTCTTATATTTTCCTTGTTGGAATAATCATGTATTTTATAAACATTCAGTTACAGTAGCTAAAGTGTTAGCATGTAACACTGGCTGTAATCAGTCTGCTAGGGGGAATGATGATGTAGATCTCGATGCTTGTGTCCTCAGGGGTATGAAAGTAAATTCAAAGACCTTGGTTGAAGTAGCAAGTCTAAAGAGTACAGGTTCCTGATTTGCTTACAAATCTGTTTCCTGCCAGTTTTTCTACATACAGAAATGTGTTCTGTGATTGACATAATTATGACTCAAGTCTAGCTTAAGAAACAAATTGACTGACCACTGTTCGAACAACATGCAAAGCAAATTTAGAATCAGCATAGGGCATAAAAAGTCACTGTGAGAGACATATGATGAAGATAAATTTGCTCTGGGTGGTGGGAATTGAGGCGAAGATGTGTTTGCATGATTTGAAAAAGCTTATCCTGAGACATCATGACTGCAATTCATGAGCATATGAAGGTAAGACAATCAGGAGAGGGGTTTGGAGGAAACACAGGCACACTTAACACACTGTCTCTGTGTTGCATTCAGTATGACCAAATTTTTAAAACTAAAATTTATCTATGAAGAGATACTGGGTTTCTGTGCCTTGAGCCTTGATTTAGACTTTGACTTGAGATGCATCAGACATTTTATTTATCTTGACAGTAATAGTGCTTTTTTTTCTACAAAAAATGTCCCAACGCTCTAGATGTCTTATTATTTTTGTTGCCGGACTTTGATCTCGTTTAGCTTAGTTTTTCAACCTTTTGACTGCAGACTGCGCAGAGACAAGCAGAGTGAGAAAAATTGGAAACACCTCTGACATGTTAACACACTCAGGGGTGAGGTGAGTAACCACAGCTTTCTGTATCCACAGTGATTAGTGCCACGGCAACTTCCTCACTTCGCCTCAGCACGACTGGAAGCACACACGCGCATACACACATACACATACAGAGAAAACCTCTGTTTAAATGACACACATTCACTCTGTTACACTGTAAGGTCTGACAGTGATGTGGAGCATCATTATAGAGAGACAAAGCAAACTATTTTTGTTCTGCAAAAACAAAACAGGATTCAACACTTTGTAGCATTCTGTTTGGAGACAAAGTATAAACAAGCAGTATAATTATGGGCTCATTTGAGACAAACAACCATCGTTTGTGTGCTTGTGTGTCTGTCTGTTTGTACGTGTGTGTGCAAACACAACTGCATTCTCTATCAGTGACGAGATGAGAGGGAAAGGATGAAAGATACTCTGTCTTACTTTGGCAGATGACAAATAAATGACAGCACACGCACATGGATGCACACATACACCCATATATACACGTGTGTATAAAAACAACCCCCCCCCCCCCACACACACACACACACACACGCAAGCAAGCACACAAACACACACTGCAAACAAATTTGTTTGAAAAGTGACACTTTTCACACTGTCATTACACAGCTAACGGCTGTCATTTTAATGTTTCTCATCAGTACATCATACAGGCAAAAAAATTGTTCGCACATGCAGAGACACACACACACTCTCTGCTTCAGTACCATACCTAGCTGACAAATGCGCAAAATCATTTCAACACAAACAGAGTGAATGCACAGCCAGGAAGTTGCAAAAACCTCTTGTGTCTCTACAAAGCAAATTGCCTTTTTTAGTTCTGATGACGCTCCAACAGCAAGCGCTAATGAAGACAAACACCGATATGAGGGATACAAGGATGTATGCTCATATGAGGTAATATTAGCATCAAAAACTGTCGGATTTATTTTCTCAAGGGAGCGAGACACCACTAGCATTAATATGATGGCTTAGTGTAAATATCATACAACATTCAACACTGTGATATTTCACAAGAGATTACCTACACAAAGAACAGTTTTTCAGAGCATAAATGATCCTGTTTTGTTAAAAGTCCATCAACATCTCAGGACTAATTAGTTTTTTCACTGATATTTTTTTTCTATAGCTATTTTCTTGAGATGTATCAACAAATATCTTCTTTTGACTTGCATCACTGGTGAGCTTATAGTAAATCAATTACAACATGTTTTTATGGATTAAACACAGTATGCAATGTCTTCAACCAATCGTATTAATATAAGCAAAGATGATTATCTTTTGATTGAAAGCATGACAAACTCACTGAGGTGCATGTTACAAACACTGGCTCAAAACTATGACTTTATGATTTCATTACAATTTTGACCCCTGAATTGCAGCATACACAAAAGCCATTTTTCCCATTGCAATGGAAACACACTGAATCGGTTAAATTGATTTTTTCTTGTCTTAAATTTCGCCTTATTGTGGAGTAATTGTATCCTCTTTGACACAGAAGGGAGCTCAACTAAAAAGGAGAGTTGGGAGATCTTCTCAAGTCTCTGATAACAAGCACTACTGCTTTTTTTCCCTCAGCTTTGCACCAACTTCAAACTGCAGTGTTGCATTTTTCAATATGATTTTAAAAAGACGTAAGGCAGGGAAAATTGAGAGCAATGTTATGTTCTATACTTCTATATGAGTTATGTTCAAATGGGTGTAAAGTTGCTACATATTTCCAAACGAATCTGCACACTTTATTTTAAGTTCATCAGTCTTTATTTAGATTGGAGCCGTAAAGACCAGATAGAGTTGCCGTAAACTAAGAACACAAGTCCTATTTCACTGTATAAACATTGCTGTGTTACATTACCTTATAAGAGTATTTTTGGTATGCTGAAAGCAGGTGATGGACAGAACCATACTGCCCCCTGTTGTGACAGACAGATCATGGCACCATACAGATATGGAACACTCGGTAAGAAATATTTTAATGACTTAACCAGGTTAGATTTATTTAATATGACAAGAGGGTACATGGCTTTTACCTCTAGGACCCCATAGTGGAATAAGTATTCAGATCCGTTGCTCAAGTAAAAGTACTAAAACATGAATGTAAAAATATTCCATTACAAATAAACATCCTGCATTCAAAATTATACCCAAGATAAAAAAAAGAACAGCAAAAAAAGCATGGAAGTATTATCAGCAAAATCTTGTTGAAGTATGAAAAGTAAAACTACATTTGTCTGATTATTAGACTGCTGCAAAGATAGGGTAGCCTATAAGCAGCATTTTGATGTAGCCAATTAAGATGTTCAACGAGGAGTTTTAAATACTTTATATACAGTAATTCTGGCCAGTGCCTCCAACCTACAGCAGGGGTCAAGCCACTCTACTAATAGTCACAAGATAAGGGGCTGTGAGATGATTAATTTGAAACAAAAGAAGAAAAATAAAGTTCTGCCACATAAATCTCATCTTTTAATTTGACATCTTTGTGCCTTAAATACCTATTTAAATGGCACAATCTGGCAAGTTTAGATTGGAACTGTTAACAGAGATGGGACAAGAGGCCCCAACACCACTTTATTTGTGAGAGGTCAGTAGCCAAAAACGTTGGGAGCTACTGATTTGTATATTTTATTTAATAATGTATTTCAATGCAAAGTGTACATATTAAAAGTAACAGCTGTCAAATAAATTTAGTGGAGTCAAAAGAACAATATTTTCCTCTGAATTGATGTGGAGTTGAAGTATAAAGTAGTATAAAATGGAAATACTCAAGCAAAGCATTGTGCAGTACTTAAGTGACTGTACTTAGTTACACTGGAAACCTGCATAATCAGTTACTAACATACAAAAACAGCTACTAAGTTATGAGATTCATGTGTACTTTTATTGGTCTGTCCAACTTTTAAAAGCTGGGTTGTACCATATGACCCCATATTTCTCTCTTTTTTCCTTTCTTTCTCTAAGTCTCTCTGTCACATGTATCCAAACCTGGCCAGCTAACTTCCTCCAGGAGCAGCAGAGAGAGAGAGATTCATAGAGAGGAAGATGGATGCACACACAGAGAAGAAGGAGACAAAGTACAGATGAAAAATAGTAACCTGTGACGGATGAGCGACAAAAACAGAGATGCGAATGGTGAGATGGATGGCCGGCTGACAGAAACATAGAGGGTGGATTGAGAGAGATGGGTGAGAGGAGTTGAAGTTGGCAGCAAAAGTGAGTGAGAGGTTGAGAGAGGAGGATGAAAAACTAGAGGAAAGGTTCATCTCTCTCCCCGTCTTTCTCTCAGTCCCTTTCTCTCCGTCTTTCTCTCTTGGCCAGTTGACAACTCAGTAGGGGTCAGACTACCATCTGTCTATTGGAGAAGAGAGAACAGCCCTCCACCTACTTCTCCTCCTCCTCCTCCTCCTCCTTACTCCCCTCCTTATCTCCCTCCATTTCTCTTCCTCTCCCTCCTCTGCCTCCTCCTCGTGAATCTCTTCCTCTCCATTCTGACAGCATGTGTGAGAAAGAAAACCAGACAGAGCCAATTGACAGACAGGATACTAACACGCTAATATGCTAATCCTGCTTTGCACTTGTATGCTATCTTTGCTGTTTTATAGTGTATGTGTGCGTGCATGCGTATGTGCGTGCATGTGTGTTTGCGTGTGTGTATGTATGTGTGTGTGTGTGTGTGTGTGTGTGTGTGTGTGTGTGTGTGTGTGTGTGTGTGTGTGTGTGTGTGTGTGTGTGTGGCAAGGCCTAGCCCCTGGGTAATAAAACAATACAAAGAGAGCTTTAGGCCTGCTGGGCCCGCAACAGCACTTGAATACCAAATCAGTCAGCAGAGATCACTAGGGGAAAGGTGTAGTGTGTGTGTGTGTGTGTGTGTGTGTCTGCAGGAGTGAGACAGATAGCAAAAAGTGGCCTTGTTTTTCCAGTGGTGACCGTTGTTCGGTAACTCCTGCTTCTAAAAGTAGGAGAGCAACTTCGCAACAGCTCTGGGCACAGACAGATGGATGAATTTCGAAAAGAGGAGAGGGAGATTGATGATGGGGGTGCATGAAAAAGCAAACAAGAATGGGGATTTATAAAAAGATATAGAGTATGGAGCAAAGACGATTATACAGTTAAAATGCTATTTCTACCAGTTTCACTTCTCTGTTGGTCGACACACACGTGACACGTTCACATATATCCACACCCATCGCCTTTTTTTCCCCCTCTCTATCTCACCCTTGTCTGCCAGCCAGCCCTTGCCTTAATGGACCATACACACAATTACTACTGATTAATATACCACTTAACATTTTGACCCCACTCAGGCAACACACATACATACACACCACTTAACATTCTGGCCTTGCCCTGGTATCACTGGCTTCTCAGGTACCCAGCATGCTGCAGTGACGCTCCAGGGCAGCTCCGCTGAGACCACTGCTGTCTGAAGAAGAGAGTACAAGAGTGTGTGTGTGTGCGTGTGTGTGTGTGTGTGTGTGTGTGTGTGTGTGTGTGTGTGTGTGTGTGTGTGTGTGTGTGTGTGTGTGTGTGTGTGCGTGTGTTGGGAGAGGAGAACATGCCAGTGCCAGTACCCTGAGGGACTACCATCCAGTCCACGTCCTCAGGGAGCCTCGACACTTTAGGAATGGCACTACAGTGGGGCATCATTGCAGCCAAGGGGCCCAGAGGGATGAAGGGAGGTAGAGAGAAAGGGAGAGGAGGTGGATTGAGGAACATTGGGGTTCAATCATCATCAAGGGCCCAAAGGAAGGACTGATATAGTATGTGAAAGGTGGATAAGATTGAGAGCATAATGAAGAAGGGGTGGGTGAAAAGCTGTTATAATTTTTCTATATCAAAAATGAACTTGTCTAAAACTGAACTGCAGTCAAACACATCACAACAATATTATATTTAATTCCAATGAAGGTATGTGTGGAAAGAGGAGTTTAAGGCAACCAGAGAAAATATTATAACACCATGGTATGGTGGCTAGCACTGTCACCTCACAGCAAGAGGGTTCCTGGTTCGATCCCGGGCGCGGGAGCCCTTCTGTGTGCGGAGTTTGCATGTTCTCCCCTTGTCAGCGTGGGTTCTCTCCAGGTACTCCGGCTTCTTCCCACAGTCCAAAGACATGCAGGTTGGGGATAGGTTAACTGGTGACTCTAAATTGACCGTAGGTGTGAATGTGAGTGTGAATAGTTGTCTGTCTCTACATGTCAGTCTGGCGACCTATCCAGGGTGTACCCTGCCTCTCACCCAATGTCAGCTGGGATAGGCTCCAGTCCTCCGCAACCCTCAAGAGGATAAGCGGTTAGAAAATGGATAGATGAATATTATGTAATTTAATATTCCATCCTGCGGAAACTTTGAGTCAACATCACCTATTCAGTGATTTGTACAGAAATGTTTTTCTGAATTAACGAAATTATTAACTCAGAATTCTGAGTTTTCAGGGAAAATAAACCTAATTTTTCTGAACTAATAGGGCAAATACTTTTCCCCATGAAAACTCTCAGAATTCAGACATAACAATCTCATTAATTCAGAAAACATTGCCAATATTTTTCTCAAATTAAATTTTGTTCTTTTAGAATTGGGTTTCTAAAAGAACAAAACTTAAAGGTTCAGTGTGTAGAGGTAAATGGCATTTAGCAGTGAGGTTGCAGAAAAGAAGCTTGCCAAGCGTGTAGGAGAACTACAGTGGCTGATGTGAAAATGTAAAAATGCTAATACCCTATCTTGAGCCAGTGTTTGGTTTGTCCAGTCTTGGCTAATGTAGAACAAAATGGCAGACTATGTAGCTCACTCTACAACAGAGAAATCACAACAATTCTTAGATTCAGGTGATTATAAACAAACAAAAAAAAAAGCTATGAATACTTTATATCATTCCTGCCAGTAGGTGCCCTTAAATCCTACACACTGGACCTTTAAATTCTGCAATAACAGTTTTTGTTTTTGTTTTTTGTTTTTGTTTGTTTTGGGGTTGGTGTTTTTTAGAACCCACCTGGGGTCAGCAGAAAGAAGTTGTGTAAACAACACTGACATATCATAACATTTTAAGTTAATATGGTGAACTTCTTAGCAAAAACAACATTTATTTAATTGTGATTTATGTACTTTCAGAACCACACCAACCTGCATAACCACAACATCTATGGAGAAGTAAGCGTGTTTGATTGTGTGACATGAAATAAAAGAAACTGAGAAATAAGTGACTTTGGATTGTTCTTGCCGGACACCCCATAGATGGATAGACATGGATAGTATTCACAACCAGTCAGTGCTTAGTACTAAGGTAGCTTCATCTGCTTCAGCACTCGAGTATTTTTCATGGTCCTTTGAGACAGATCCACAGTGTGATCACAGAGGCAGACTACACTCCCCGCACATTTTCTGGACTATGACCTCACTGGTCTAAAATCAAGGAGTATGAGTTCTCTGTCCATATCAACACACATTCCAACGTACCAAAAAAGGGAAGAAGTGGATTATGAGAGCTATAGAAGTCACAGTCGCTCATCATCATCATTAAGGCAAAGCCCACCCCGATGGGAAATACGGGACACCTGGGATGAGAGAACCGAAGTGTTACAAAGGGAGAACAAAATTCTGAAGCTCAAGCAGAAAGCACTCCTAGAGTCCTTGCAGGACTTCCGGTGGTGGAATGAGGATTTACGTGTCAACTCAAGCCATAGAGAACACCAGCTAGAGCAGCTTAGACACCACACTAGTCTTGAGATTGCGCAGCTTTGTCAGCAAATACAGCAGCTAGGAACTGTCATCCAGCACCTGCAAGACACTCATTTAACAGCAGTGCAGTCAACAGCTCAGTGTCACAGTGAGGAGGCTACTCCTCGTCCCCCTTTGGATAACCTCACACCAGGATATGATCAGTCTGTAAGTGAAGGTCAGGATAGGGTAGCTCCTCAATCTACCATGAAGGATGAAGATACAGAGCTAAGGCCCTCGGCAGACCAAGAGCAGATGGTTGGACAACAACTCGCCACCCACACACAGGCACGCCCACCATTGCTGACGGACAATAACTCTCCCGACCATTATGGAACTGAGTGTCAACATATTCCTCAGAGACATGCAACCAGGTCAGCGAGGAGCAGCCTCACCCACCCACTTATGTAACACTACTCCCAAGAGCATCCCCATGGATGTTCACCAAAGTATTATATGGTATTATATGATCCAGTTGAGTCTGAATGCTGCACAGAATGATGGCCTTTACAAAGCAGTTGTTCATTTATATATCCCAGCTGTTACAAAATTACATTATCATTCATTTAGAGTCATGTGTGTGTCCATCTGATTAATGTAAGTCTGATATTTGCTCTCCTTTTACCTCAGTTTTTTTGGTCTCCACTACTTCCTAAAGGGAAACCTGGGTCTTTAGCTGCCGCATGTTCCACTATGTTCACCAGCTTGTCACTAACTGTGTCTTTCTGCTGTTTGGTGCTGAGCATTAAGTGTTCAGTCTCAACAAAGTAACTGATAAGATTTAAGCCACAGACAGACACTAACAAGAACTGTTTTTAATGTGCAATATGGACTTGTTGATATGTTTTACTGACAGCTTGTCTGCTTTTTTTTATGCTGATTCTTGTGCTGAGCTGAAGACCAATTTACACCCAAAAACATCAGCCTTCTGAAGCTAAAAATGAAATTATGAGACCCATGAGAACGAACCCAAACAGTAATGGGTCAAGCCCAGACACCAGAGACCAATATTGGCATTTTACATTTCGATGGATACATTACATTTGTATGTTTAACACATATCAGCATTTCTAAAATTAAAAGTATATGAGCTGAATCTGTCATGTGGAGGTGAAGGAGACGGTGGCTGGCATGTCACCTAAGCATGATGCCTGCCAAGCTGCAGACCACTGCAGATCACTCTTTGAGACCAACAGACAACACAACCAGTTGGTTTTCTTTTAGTGACCCACTGTGTTTGTAACAGATTTTTAGCCACCAAATGTGGGTTTGTGTTTTTTTTACAGTTATTGCTGTGTTTCCTTCCAGGATATTGCATAGACTTTTCACAATAAAAAAAATTACTATTACTATTTAATAGGCATCTTATGAATGAGTGAATGAGTTAGGGGCCACCATGACTTTGTTGTATGAAGTGAGAGAAGTATATATAACACTCAGTTCGTTCTTCTTCCTGTATTGCAGGTAATAATCAGTATTTAGGGCAAGTGCTATAAGGTGATTGAATGATTCATAAATAACTACGACGAGCCGAACTAGGGCTGATCGTGCACCGGGCCCTCGCGGGGCCCCACACCGGAAACACCACAGAATGCTCCACCCTTGTCCTGAATATAAAAATACTGAAGAAACCGTTTTAAATGAATTTACTTCAATTGAAAACTTTTGATGCTGAACGTATCTGCAAAATGTTCACTGACAATGTTTATCAGTTTCCCCATCATATCTGCTTGTAGCAAATAAAGCAGGATTAAACATTTTTTCTGGTCATATTTAGGCACTGACAGTTCACAAATTTCAAAAAGTCAGAAGTGACTTAAAGCACGACACAGGATGTTTTTATTTAAAATCAAATTACAAGTATGACCACCTGATGTAACTGCTGTGCAGTACATAAATGTAGCTCCCACACTGAAAAAACACTGCCAGGAGACATTATCCAAGCAGTAATTACATTTCATTGCAAAATTTTAATTAGTAAATAAACATAATAAAAACATAAACATTCAAGACATCTGCAGTTTAACAAGGATCTGGCGAAAATTCTACTTTGGTACTCTCACTTGAACGTGTAGATAAAATATGCAGGTTGAATAAAACTCATGCAGTGAACTAATGAATTACAGTGTTTTGCGATAAGTGTTTGAAATTATTTGTGAGTATCTGCCTGTGTGCAGTCTGCTAATGAGATATTGACTCCATTGTGACTGTGTTACACTGTTTATCCCACTTATTTATTTATGAACAATTGATGTGTGGGTTATGCTGAGTTTCTACAATCACACATGGTGACTGAGCGAGGCAGAGAGATCAATATGCAACATTAACACAGGATAGTCCTTTAATGTTATTTTCATTTGGAAAACAAAAAATAACTGTTTATTTCCATTTCCACAGCCCTCACTCTTTTATGATTGATATCCCTCGGTGTAGCATTCTTACCCCCACCCAACAGCCCCCATCCAGACACACTCATACACACATCACACCCCACCCGGCCCTCTCTTTTCTCCCTCTCTCCTGGCTGTGTCAGCAGCAGCACCAGCAGTACTTGGGTCTTTGTGTCTCCTTCATATCATCTTGTTAAAAATTAAAGTGATTCTACTTCCCTCCACCTCTCTTTCTCTCTCTAATGCTAATCTGTTCCCTGTTGGACCAGTATGCAGATGAGACGCAAATACAGCGGAACCTGATGAATAGTGATGAAGCTACAACACACACACACACGCACACACACACACACACACACCTGAGCAGCCCTGGAATGCCCTGTGGTTTACCTGTCTGTCTGTCAATCAAATCAGTGAGTAAATGGGGGTTTGTGTGTTTGTGTGTGTGTCCTTAAAATCACTCGTAAAACCATGAAATAAAGTTCAATTATGATCCAAAAAGTCTGTAATTTTTTTTAAATAAAATGTTATTAAAATAACTAAAGCCTCTTTTACACAGGAATTGCGCAAATTTGCAGGAAAGCCCAATCCCTCTTCTTTCCGCATTGGCAGTATAAAAACAAAATCGGGGAGTGCGGCAAATTGCCGCCTGCCTTCTTGTGTTTATACAGAATGCGCCTTTTTCGAGGCAATGGGGGGCGTGAGCAAGTAACAGAACGTGCAGCTCAGCGTGTGACGTAAACAGTGACGTACCGAGGAAAGCTGCGGCTGGTCAGTCCTTCGGCGATTCTCTCGTACATCGGCCCATCCTTCACGTTCCCATCATCTGATGGTTAATAGCCTCCTCATTAGTGAGGGCAAGGAGGGCGCGCAATTCTTTATCTCCCCAGTTGCTCATCTTCTGCTTTGCGTCTCCTTAGGGCTGCTAGATACTCATTCCTGCTATCAGCTGTTTCCAGGTTTGAAGTCCACGCCAGTGGGTCGAACGTGCGGCGTCATCAACAGCCCCTCCTTCAAGTCATCAACAGACCCTCCCGAGGCGGAAAGCCGCCTCGCTCTGTTTATACTAAAACCGTTCCGCCGATATGACTACCCTACGAGGCAGAAAATTGGGTGCCTCAGATCAACTCGCCAATCCGGCTCTGTGTGTGTAAACGCTCGCAGCTGGCCGGCAAATCGGCCGAACATTCGCGGAAAATCTGGCAGTGTAAAAGGGGCTATGCATGGGTTTTTTTTTTTTACAAATGAAAAAGTGATGTTTATATTGTTTTACCCCCCAAAAAATGTAGGCCAAATGTCTCCAGTTTAAAGGACAGTTCATGGTTCTTGAGTTACACATAATAGATTTCTTTAAACACATTATAACAATTGATAGTACAGACATCCAACAAGGTAACAATCTGCCATCCGATCACCAAAACAAATGTATGCTTCAATAACACTATTTTTCATGTGTGGTTAGGTGTAGGCACAAAAACCACTTGGTAATGGTTAGTAAAAGGCCCAGTTTGGCTTAATATATAAAGCAACCGCTTTTCAGCACTGTCTCTGCCAAGGAGTTGCTACAAAACACCTACATATGCAGCCTAAAAAGGCACTGGAAACACACAGACAAGTTGCTACGTAACACACATTTGGAGCCTTAAAAGCCGCTGGAAACATGGGGCATGGTCACTGCAAAAGACTCACATTTGGAGCCTAAAAAGCTGATGGAAAAACACAGACAAGTCGCTACAAAACACACATTTGGAGCCTAAAAATTTGCTGGAAACACACTGACAGGTTGCTCTAAAACAGTCACATTTGGAGCCTAAAAAAACTGCTGGAAACACACGTGTTTAAGCTAAAACGTCGCTGAAAACACAGCAATGACTCAATAAGACACAACCTGTTCTGTTGATTGTTGGTCTTGGACGGCAGTGGTCTACAGCGTGACAGGCATCCAGCCTAGGTGTCACATCATCCACCATCCCCTCCACCTCCCGATGACAAAGTCAGCTCACATATTAAATCACTTCATAAATGTTGATAGGACATGTATGGACCATGCAAATGTAATGTATTCATGGTTGGCAGAAACTTACAATCCAGACATTTTCCTCTGGTGACTAGGTGTAATCTGACATGGCTTGAGTATTGATAAGAGCACAAACATATAAACTACAAGTTTACATTGTAATTAGTCAGCTTATATGAAAATCTTTTCCCTCTAAACATTGCATCTCTTCCGGAAAATCTTCAGCTGGAGAGGAGGGGACTCTCCTTTGTCCCACTGGTAGATGTATGGTTTCCTGCATGAGTGACCCAGGTTTGAATTGGGTCTATTACATACAGATACAGACAGACAGGAAGTAGAAGTAAGAGAAACCCCTTCAGGTTCAACACGTGCCAGAATTTGAATCCATGTTGTGACACTTAGTATGCTGTGGAAATAAAAACTTTTTTTTTTATTCACAAACATACATGGATGGGTGTGTGATGTGGTGAACTGGTGCTGACCTCACGCAGAGTACAGGCAATCGATCAATCAATCAATCAATCAATCAATCAATCAATCAATCAATGCCTTTATTTGTCGCCCAGTGGGGGCAATTTGTTTCACACCAGTAGGAGCACACAAAACTACGCAAATACACATAACATAATAAACAGCATAATGCACAAGCCCAATAAATGATGTATGTAAGAAAAAATAAATAAATAAATAAATACTCGCTCAAACTCAGTTAAAAAAAGGATCGCTCAAATTAAAATGATTGCTCAAGTTAAAAGAATTTTCCACCCTGATGGGTAAACTACCTTTTCCTCCTGGGGTTTAAAAGAGAGATAGCAGAATGAACAAAGGGGTGTTTGTATCTGTTTGTTTTAGCAAGTGGGAGTCTGAGCAGTGAACCTGATGGTAGAAACTGAAACTGTTGATGTAGAGGATGAGAACAGTCGGACAGGATGGAGTTTGCTTTCTTAAGCAGCTGCTTGTTGTAGAGATCCTGTAAAGTTTCTTGTGCAGACCCGGTAATTTTACTACTAACACTGACAACATTGTTTAGTAGATTTCTCTCTTTTACCCTCAGGGATTGAAACCAACAAATAAAGGTCAACGTAATAACAGACTCAATAAAAGAATGATAAAACATAGTCATCAGTAAAGTCAACCTGGAATTTGGCAAGTTTTCTAAGACAGGAAAGACACTGCTGACTTTTCTTATAGATTGAGTCAGTGTTTTTCTCAAATGTCAGCTTGTTATCAAGAAAAGTGCCTAAGTACTTACTCTACAAATTCAACTGCCTGACCATCAATAACTGTGATGTCAGGAGAAGGCTGCATGCGTCTAAAATCAATGCATATGTCCTTTGTCTTTAAAACATTTAAGGATAAAAAGGATTCCTCACACCATTTTAAAAAATAATCAACCACAGGACCGTGCAAAGTTTCAGTGCTGTTCAGCAGGCTCACTTCAATATATGATGGTTTTCAAAACTGCTACAGCAGTTGTACAGTGTTGTACAGCAGAGGAGAAAGAACACATCCTTGAGGTGAGCCAGTAGATGTTACAGATAGATCAGAGAATTGACCATTTACCCTGACTCTTTGACCCCCTTTACACCTTGCATCAACATGCATTTTTTGCAATTGGATGGCAATCCGATTGCTCGTGACCACATGAAAGTACAGGTGTAAATACACTCGAAACGCATTGAGGACGCATTGTTATCCGATCACCCAAACCACTTATGCAGGTGGTCAGGGACGCAATGCACATGCGTCTCCAATGCACATGCAACAACTCCTTGGATGAAAACAAGTAAGCGAGGTGCGCCAGCTGGACACAGGAAGAAGGAGGAAGAAGATAACAACAACAACACTCGACCGGGTAGCGACTGCAGAGAAAAAGAAAACACCGTGGTGAAGATAGTTTGATGTTGGATATTCGCAGATATTCACATTTTCATTTTGGGTTCAACACTGATTTCCACCTCCATGTCATAGGCAGAAAACAATGAGCAACACAGGGTAGGGGTATTAACCCAATAGCTTTCACATAACTGGACCCAGACACCACACACAAATGTAAAATGGTTTGTTGAAGTTTGTTTAAAAAATTCTTAGAAAATAAAAAGTGTGTTTTTATGAGTGTTTGTGTGTGTGTGTGTGTGTGTGGGCGGGGGATTAATAGTCCTACCATGTGTTGCGCATTGTTTTCTGCCTATGATATGGAGGTGGAAATCAGTGTTGAACCCAAAAAGAATATGTGAGTATCTGTGTCAAACTATCTTCACCACGGTAAAGAAACACTGAGGACGGAGCCATGGTGAGACGAAGTGTCTGCTCTCCATTTGGTCTGACAAAAGTGTCCATACAAGAACGCAACTTCATGGGTGGCTAACATCTTGTTGTTGTTATTGTGCTGCACATGATATGACGTTGTAGTGTGCCACTAGGATGTAACGTCGGCGGGACGGAGCGTGATCGGATAGCAAATGGATCTGGATGGGACACCGGAGACGCATGTTAATACCAGGTATAAATGTATGTGGTCATACGCTATCCGAAATCGCAAAAAACGTATGCTAATGCAAGGTGTAAAGGGGGCCTTTGTGTTCTGCATGTCAGAAAATCCCAAATCCAGCCAACAATACTGCCTTCCAGACCAAAGTTTTTCATCAGTCTCTGGATTAGTAGATGTGGCTGAATACTATTGAAAGTGGATGAGACGTCAACAAACATCAATCTAACATGATTGTTAGAACTCTCAAGGTGCATGTAGATGTAATTTAACAGAGTTATGGTGGCGTCCTGAACCCCCCTCTTGGTCCTGTACGCAAACTGCAGTGGGTCAATCAGGTGTTCAGTAGTTTTCAGCAGTTCGGCTTTGATCAGTTTTTCAAATGACTTCATAACTAATGAGGTCAGGGCTATAGGCCTAAAGTCATTTAAAGATTTAGGATGTTTAGATTTGGGAGCAGGGACTATAATCGACTGTTTCCACAGATTTGGCACCTTCTGCTGAGACAAGGATAAATTAAAAATATAGTTAAAAATGGGGCCTAGTTGTTCAGCACAGTTGGAGAGTATTCGACTACTGATATTATCAGAACCAGCACTTGTTTTTCTTTTGCAGTGTTTAAAAGTTTTAACAACAGAACATACATCAAAAAGAGGAGAAGCTTGTTGATATTGTTCCAGTGTTGTGTTCTTCAGCGTCATTATTTCATTATTAAAAACATGTACATCAAATCTGGAGTAAAATTTGTTTAGCTCTTGTGCCAGAACCCGATCTGAGGTGAACCCATCTAATGAGACCCTTTTCTTCACATTATCAGACTGACCATAGACCTAATACTGTTACAAGCTGAACCCAGATTATTGTTGCTAAGCTTGTCTTCTAGTTTTCGTTTATAAGATAATTTAGCTCTCCTTATTTCCCGTTTAATTTCCTTTTGTACAGACATAAGCTCAGTAAAATTATCCTGTTTAAAAGCCTGTTTCTTTTTATTTAATAGCACTTTGAGGTATCTGCTCACCCAAGGTTTACTATTTGGATAGCTTTTAACAGTCTTTACAGGAACAATAATGTCCTCACAGTAAGTTATCCAGGAGCTGACCACATCAGTGAGTTTGTTAATGTATAGAGGATTCGATGAATTCGTCCCAGTCTGTACTATCCAGACAGCCCTGGAGTGTTAGTGAGGCCTCTTCTGACCACACTTTGATGTGTCTAGTTGACATCTTCCCCCTCTGAAGACATATCCGAAATGATGGAACCAGGTACACACAGTTATGGTCAGCTGAGCCGGGGGGGGGGGTATAGATATGCATTTTTGATGGGCCCATAACAATAGCTGAACAGCTCTGGCAAAAGACAACTTCCCTTTGCTGCACCACAGCACAACATCATGTGGCAAGGCCCTGTGCTGGCTCATCAAATTAATGTAGCAAGAGCACATTTCTGGTACATTAGGGTTCCCCTCCAATGCAGCCCACTACAATATTTTATCGCAGGCCTGTTTACAGCTCTGTAAAGCTGTAGTTTATTTAACAAAATTTAACAAAATATTGGATAAATTACAATGCTGAACTGGTGATGGCATTAAATGAGATTTTAGGGGATCACCAAAGGTATTACAGTTCATCCTAAGGGGGGGCATGAACTTCTGTGCCAAGCTTCATGGTAATCCATCCAATTATTGTTGGGACATTTCATTGAAAAACACAAAATCAATCCTATACTGGCACTAAAGTAAAAGTCAGAGGATCTCCAAAGTCATTACAATCTATCGTTTGGGAACCATGAATGTTTGTAGAAAATGGTGTCAATTTATCCAGTAGATGCTGGGATATTTTACAAATAACAGCTTTGACCTGCTGGTAACGCTGGAGAAAAAAAAAATCAAGGGACAATAAATGTTTGTACACTGTAATGTCATGACAATCCATTGAGTAGTTGTTGAGATATTTCAGTTTGGAGACAACTGGTGGCCTGACCAACCAGAATTGTTATCCCTAAAGCCATGCTGCAAAATAAATTATACCTACCTGATAATTTTGTCAATTAAGGACACACTGAAGTTTGGTGGTGTTCCATTTCTTTTGCTCATGACCTCTTAATCCCCAAAACAAAAACAAAACACATGTTTGTGTAGCAGTATTTAATTTGTCCTACCCCAAAATTAATTTACAGCTCCTCAGAAGGGGTGCACTTTTTGTGCGTGAATGAGTGCATAGATCAGCTGCTCAATCTGGGATAGTGCAAATAGTTTTGTATGATTAGGTCCTCTTAGCAGGAGGGGGCTGGGCACTGTTAAGATGTTGGAAGGTAGGTAAGATAGTTCTGCCATAAATTACATATTTTGAAATTTGGTGCACCCATTGGTGTGTATGGGTGCCCATAGAAGTTATGATGTCAGCAATAATTAAGAAATTTTATATAGTGTCTTGTTATGTAAGATTTTTGTGCTTGCTCTCTGTTTAGCTCACCCTTTATTTACTGGCCAGGTTATAGGGTCCAGTTAGGTAAGGCTGAGCTTGCTGTGAAACTGCGGCTTTCATTACCCATGCCAAGTAGGTTATGCTTCTAGTTTGGTTTGATTGTCTGTTTGTCAGCAGGATTACGCAAAAACGTATGGCCAAGTTTTCAAAAACTTGGTGGAAGCGTGCATGGGCCAAGGAAGAGCCCATTAAATTTTGGAGCAGATCTGAATCAAGGGGCGAATACACTAATTTTTTTGTCTTCTTTTTTTTTTTTTTAACATTGCAGGCTAGGGCATTTGGTCTTGGCAGAATGAATGCCATAAATCTTAAAATCCGGGACATGCTAGTAAAGTGACAAAACATAGCCAACTGAAGAAATATGATAACTAACTATTCCAAAACCACATCCATGGGTACCAGTAATGCTCTGGAGTAGCCTACACATGTAGCTGCTTAATACAGAGAGCAGTCATTATGGAGTGCTCTGGGATAGTGGTTTCATGGGGGGACCACTAAAATTGTAACACCAACACCATTGTAATAATGCTTTTTTCTTAAACTAAGGCATGGCTATGGAAATGTAAACACACACGCATCACATGCAGCTAATAATACTTTACTCACATCCAAATGTGAACTGTCTGCGATAAATTCCACCAGAGACATTGAGGAAAAATAATTTGACATAATTCTGAAAGTTTTGGATATATATCCAAAAATACATATAATGGTTTGTTTTGAGATTTGTCTATCATAGAGAACTGTACTACATGCTTTGGTGAAGGTCTGTGCTCTGAGTGCCCCTCTAGTTAGGTTTGTTTTCTTCTTGCTTCAGTCTAATTTAGTTTTGCTGAATTTCCCAGGTTCCATTTTTGCCATTCTTGCAGTAAACTTTTTGTTAATTCCCCTTTTTGCAGGTATTATACTCCTGCTTATTGACCATTATCTGTGTCTTGGCCACAAAAGTAGCACCTGAACATACTGCACAAACAATAGCCAATGGCCAACTAGCATGTATGTTCTGCATCTGTGTGAGAGGAAACAACTCACCATAGCAGCAGCCTCAGGTAGTCTTTATTCATCATTTGAAAAGAGAAACCAGAAAAAGACAGAACGGATTCATGTCACTAGTTAGTCAGTTAGCACATTAACACAATGTTGAAAGAACAAAAGACATGTACCGTGTGCCAATAAAAATAACATGTTTGTTATGAACCGTTTATGCTAAAGAGCTCAGTAATTTTACCTAAAATAACATGTTTGTTTTGACCTTACCCACTCTTGACGATCACCGTTTGTTTGCTTTCCTCACTTTCGTTTCTCTTCTCGTGCAATGAGCGGAACTGCCAGTCAGAGTGATTTCATTCACTGACAGCCTCCACCATCTTCAATGCCGATTCAATAAGGGCTGACTAGTGTCAGTGGGGCTGGACAAACTGCCAAATCTAAGGCGAGAGGAACTCACCAACAGTCATGGTCAGGGCCCTTAAAGTTTTTCAGTGCCAGCATTATCACCTGCATGACAGAGAGAATGAAAGAGATGGAGTGCCTGACATTTTCAGTTGTGGTGTATCATGCCACCTAGTTCTGTTGACTCTTACGGCATTTAACTATCACCTCTTCTGAATATATAATAGCAAATGGCTGCATTTAATCAAGCACATATAAACACACACACACACACACACACACACACACACACACACACACACACACACACACAGCTGCAGCGTAGGCTGTTTCCTGTATACTGTTCTCAGTGTGTTCACATTACTGTTCCATCTGTACAGGCATTTCCTGTCCGACCTTGAAATCAGGCCCTCATCCACGACCATCATCACTTCACACGCACACACATACACACTCCTCCCCCATTTCCCCATATACTGGTGCAAGACATCCTTTTTGCATAACATTCAAACACCCATTCACATACTCACCCACTCAAGGGTGTAGGTTTCACTTCAAAATCAGGAGGGACACATATGAAACAGGAGACTGGGGGGTTCTCCACCATTAAATTTCTGTCAAAAACTTAATGTCCTGCAATCTGGTGAATTTTTCTGCACCAATTTGTGCCTTTTCTGCTCCAATTCATAGAGTAAATGTCTTTAATTTTGCCAAAATTAAAGTCCTCTGCTACTTTAATTAGGGCCCAAGCACGAACCGTGCGAGAGCCCTATTGAAATCATAAAAATTATTCTTATTATTTTTCTTTTAAACCTTTGATCGCATTTTTGAGGGCCTGAACATGCCCAAAAAGTCAGGAAAATTTGCACACTCGTCACGTCTGGTGAAAATTTCGATATTTTATGGTCGTTACAAAGGGGCGTGGCAAAATGGCTCAATGGCGCCCCCTAACAGTTTTCAAAATCGAAGCCCCCTGCTTTAACTTTGCCCTAGGCGTATGAAATTTGGTACACATATGTATCATCCCGGGACGCACAAAAAAGCCTCTTGGAGCGACACCCTAAACCAAACAGGAAGTCGGCCATTTTGAATTGTTTTTTCAAAATAAGGTCATTTTTGGCCATTTCCACACGTTGTACTTGAGCGAACTCCTCCTACAGATTTTATCGGATTGACTTAAAAATTTACCTGTGCGTGCTCGACTACAGTGGGATCAAAAGTTATTAAAAGATCTTCGTCACGTCGAAGGGCGCGGTCGCTGCGGAAGGGTCAATTTGGATATCTCGCCAAAAAACACGAAATTATACTACAACTACTACAACTTTGGTGTAGATGATCCTATCTGCACCAAACTTCACATGATGGATAATAGTCCCGCCCTGAACACGTCTACATCAAAAAATTCAGTAATTGTCATAGCGCCCCCTGCTGGCAACAGGAAATACCATGTTTTACACTTTGAGGTGCTGCTCTGACCACATTTACCATATTCAACTCAAATTTGGTCAGAAAGGCCTTAACATGTTGGCCATGCTATATTGTGAAGATCATAATGTCTTGTCAAACGGTTTCGCCGTGACGGAGTGGCGAAGGTTGACGTTTCGCCGAAACCCATGAAGTGGCTCTAACTTTGGTGTACTTGGTCGGATCTGCCTGAAACTTCACATGTACGTCACTGGTCTCGCCCTGAGCATATGATATTAATTTCATAAGGGGCGTGGCTAAATGACATGGCCACGCCCTTTAAACACCAGCCCCCGTAGCACGTTTCACCGACATGCATGAAAATTGGTACACACATGTATCACACCCAGACGCACAAAAAAGCATCTTGGACCCATAGGCCACACCCAGCAGGAAGTCAGCCATTTTGAATTTAATGGTCATTTTTGGCGTTTTCCACGTGTTGTATTTTAATGAACTCCACCTACAGGATGCATCAGAACAACTTCAAAATCATTGTGTGCCATCTAGACAAAGGTGTAATCAAAACTTATGAGCAGATTTTTGCATCATGAAACGGTTTGGCCGTCAGGTGGCGGCGAAGTTTGATGTCTCGCCATAAAACACGAAATTAGTATAACTTTGGCATACATTGTCCATTCTTCACCAAACTTCAAATGTTTGTTAACAGTCCAGACCTGAATGTATAGTATGAGTTTCATCAATAAGCGTGGCCGTATGGCTTGGCCACGCCCCTTAAAGTGCAGCGTCCCCCATAACAACTTTCATCGACGTGCACGAAAATCAGTATGCACATGTATCGTGTCCAGACGCACAAAAAAGCCTCTTGCACAGATAGGCCACACCCGACAGGAAGTCGGCCATTTTGAAATTTACAGTCATTTTTGGCGTTTTCCACGTGTTGTATTTTAATGATCTCCTCCTCCAGAAATGAATCAATTAACTCCAAAACTGGTGTGTACCATCTACACAAGTGTGTGATCAAAACATATTAAGAGAATTGCTCAGCATGGAACGGTGTGGCTGTGACATGGCGTCGACACTTGATGTCTCACCATGAAACACGATATTGCTATAACATGGGATCTAATGGTCGAATCTGCTCCAAACTTCACATGTATGATAATAGTCCTGGCATGAACACACCCACATGACGCTCAGGAGTCAGAGTCATAGCGCCACCCAGTGGAGACGGGAAGTCGCAACGCATTGGTTCCTACACTGTCCGAAGGAGGCGAACATTCAGCGCCTCGTCTGCCGGTCGACCTCTGGCGACACGGTGGCGGCCGCGCCAGACCCCGAGTTGCGTGGGGTGCGAGGGCCCGTTCAACGCTGCTTGCAGCTTTAATTCAATGTTGTTTTTAGGGGTGACCAAGGGTGGAAATTCCATTTTGTTTTTGGGAGGGACAATAAACAGAAATATCGCTCAAGAGCAATTTTTGGGGGGGACCCAACAAAGTTGCAGTCAAATTTACTGTTGTAACACATATAAATGGAACTGGCATGGTCAAATGTAATTAATAATCATATTAAAGGTAACTTACCTGAGACTCTGTGAACCTGTCTGACTGTCCCGGCTTTGTTCTCTGTGCTTCCTTTGCCTAATGACACCATTATGAAACTCTACTCTGACACACTTGACACCATTGACCTGCAATCAGTCCTGTATGTGGACACAGACCAAACTACAGTGTTGGGCAGTAGCGCTGCTACAAATAGTGTCATTAGTAACTAACTAAATTTTTCAGTAGCTTGGCGGTAGCGTCACTATTTCCTGAATCAAATAGCTTTTCAATAGCTTAACTGTTTTACTGATCAAGTAGCATGGTAGCGACCGCTCAAGCTCTTTTTTTCCGAGGCCAAACCCTGCGGAACGATCTAAAACATCCCCGCAGCACAAGCATGTTCTGTTGAGTGAGATTGAGTGAATGTGAAACGTACACACAGCTGAGCTTGCAAAACAACGGAAGCATGAGCCGAGGCCCTTTCCGATAAGTACCTGGTCCTCCCCCTAGTTACGTCCACTGGAATCCGCCCGTGCACTAAATGCATCGATAGAGTTGGAGGCATGTGGCGTCTAGTTTGGGAAAGCCCATCGACATGACATGAAAGTCCAATCAGATTCCTCACAGGCTTGCATCCTCAGCCCCTTTCACACTGCCAGATTTTACGCGAATGTTGGACCATTTTGCCGACAAGCTGTGAGCGTTTAGACACACAGAGCCGGATTGGCGAGTTGATCCGAGGTGCCCAATTTTCCGCCTCGTAGGGTAGTCATATTGGCGGAACGGTTTTGGTTTAAAAAGAGTGAGGCGGCTTTCTGCCTTGGGAGGGTCTGTTGATAACTTGTGGGAGGGGCTGTTGATGACGCCGCACTCTCGACCCACTGGCGTGGACTTCAAAACAGGAAACAGCTGATAGCAGGAATGAGTATCTAGCAGCCCTGAGGAGACGCAAAGCAGAAGATGGGCAACTGGGGAGATAAAGAATTGCGCACCCTCCTTGCGCTCGCTAACGAGGAGGCCATTAACCGTCAGATGACGGGAACCATGAAGGAAGGGCCAATGTAGAATAGAATAGAATAGAATGCCCTTTATTGTCATTATACAGTAGTACAACGAGATTGGAGAGCTACTCCCTTTTCAGTGCAGAGTAAACATACAATCTAAAATCTAAGAATATATTACAAAATAAGTACAATATAAAATAGTAAAAATAGAAAATAAAGATAAATCTCAATGTGTATTTGGAATAAATACTGTGAATATAAACAGAATATAAACAGGATATAAACAGGATGTATAAACAGAATATAAACAGGATGTTGGCAATGTACAGAATAGATAATAAATATATTGCACAGGGTATGAATTGTATCGCACAGGTTATTGATTGTATTGCACAAGGTGACAGTAAACAGTGTAAACAGTGTTTTTCATATTTAAAAGTTATATTGATGGCTGGGGTTGGGTCTTGTGGGAGTTCAGAGTGGTGATGGCTCTCAGAAAGAAACTGTTTCTCAGTCTGTTTGTCCTTGCTTTGATGCATCTGTAGCGCCTCCCAGAAGGAAGCAGCTCAAACAGCTGAGAGCCGGGATGTGAACAGTCCATGATTATGTGTTGGGCTCTGCTGAGGCACCGGGTGGTGTAGATGTCAGTCAGGGAGGGGAGAGGGCAGCCAACAATCGTCTGCGCTGCTCTGACTGTCCTCTGAAGTCTCTCCCTGTCTGCAGCAGTGCAGCTTCCGTACCAGGTGGAGACACAGTACGTCAGCAGGCTCTCGATGGAGGAGCGGTAGAAGGCCAGCAGCAGCTTCTTGTCCAGGTTGCTCTTCCTGAGGACTCTCATGAAGTGCAGACGCTGCTGAGCCTTCTTTATGACAGCTGTGATGTTGTCTGTCCAGGAGAGGTCATCGGAGATCAGGACTCCCAGGAAACTGAATGTGTGGACCCTTTCCACACATTCGCCGTTGATGTGGAGGGGAGGCGGGTCGGTTCTGTTCCTCCTGAAGTCCACAATGATCTCTTTCATCTTGGTGGTGTTCAGAGATCAGGCGACCACTGTGGTGTCATCAGCAAATTTGACAATGATGTTGGTACCGTGGGTCGGACTGCAGTCGTAGGTGTAGAGGCAGTACAGGAGGGGGCTCAGCACGTAGCCCTGTGGTGAGCCGGTGCCCAGTGTGCAGGTGGAGGAGAAGTCTCACAGTCTGGGGTCTGTTGGTTAGAAAGTCCTTGATCCAGGTGCATGTGAGAGGGGGGAGGCCCAGAGTGTCCAGCTTGGTGATCAGGATGTCCGGGATGGTCGGATTGAACACCGAGCTGTAATCCACAAAGAGCATCCTGGCATAGCTCTGCTGCTGTTCCAGGTGGGTCAACACAGCGTGCAGAGCTATGGTGATGGCATCCTCTGTGGATCTGTTCGCCTGGTATGCGAACTGGTGGGAGTCAAGTGTGCGGGGGAGACAGTCCTTGATGTGCTGGAGAACCAGTCTCTCAAAGCACTTCATAATTACCGGTGTGAGGGCAACAGGGCGGAAGTCGTTAAGGCTGGAAGTGGGGGACTTCTTTGAAACGGGGATGATTGTGGCGGATTTCAGGCAGGTAGGAATGACTGCCTGGGTCAGGGAGAGGTTGAAGATCTTGCAGAAGACGCTGGACAGCTGGTGGGCACATGCTCTGAGCACCTTGCCAGGTACTCCATCTGGGCCAGCAGCCTTTCTGGGGTTCACTGCCTGGAGCACGCGCCTCAACTCATGCTCCTCTACAGTGAGTGGGGGGGTGCTGGGACTTGGTGGGGGTGGGGGCAGGGCTGGAGCTGATGAGTGTCGCTGCGGTGATTCAAATCTGCTTCGGGCAAAGAAGCAGTTGAGCTCCTCTGCCAGCGACACGCTCAGGTCTCCTGTTGTCACATCACAGCCTCTGAAGTTTGTGATGTTCTGCAGGCCCTGCCACACCTCCCGTGGTCTGTTGCTGGTGAGGTAGGACTCTATTCTCCTCTTAAAGTCCGCTTTGGCTTTTCTAATCCCTTTCTTCAGGTCAGTCGTGTTGTAAAGATCCCTGTCGCCTGACCTGAAGGCAGTGTCGCGGGCCTTGAGGAGTGAGAGGACCTGGCTGGTCATCCAGGGTTTCTGGTTGGGAAAAACCCAGATGGTTTTGTCCACAGACATAGTTCCCATACAGAACTTGATGTAGTCCAGTACAGTCCCTGTGAATGTTTCCAGGTCTTGGTGTTCGAATAGGTCCCAGTCTGTGTGTTGGAGGCAGTCCTGCAGTTTGCTGAGTGCGTTCTCAGGCCAAGTTGTTACTGTCTTTGTGGTGGGCCTGGATCTGCGTCTGAGGGGGGTGTATGCAGGGATGAGCAGCAAGGAGAGACGGTCTGACTGTCCGAGGTGGGGGAGGAGTGTAGCTCTGTAGCCATGCTTGATGTTGGAGTACACATGATCAAGCGTGTTTTCCCCCCTTGTTGGGCACTTAACGTACTGGTGGAACTTCGGGAGTACAATTTTCAGATTGGCCTTATTTAAGTCTCCAGCTATAATGTGAACGCCATCAGGGTGGGCCTGCTGCTGTTCATTTATGGCATTCACCAGGAGAGAGAGCACCGCGCTAGCATTAGCGTCCGGTGAGATGTAAACAGCAGTGATGATCACTACTGTAAGCTCTCTCGGGAGAAAATAAGGCCGGCATCTGACAGACATGTACTCAATGTCGGGGGAGTAGTGCTTTGCTTTAATCACGCTGTTGTTACACCAGTCCTCATGCACGTAAATACAGAGCCCCCCCTCCTCTGCTCTTACCGGAGTCCTCAGTCCAATCCCTGTGGTGCAGTGAGTGGCCGGCTAGCTGCACGCTAGCATCGGGAATCTTCGGGTTGAGACAGGTCTCCGTGATGATGAGGGCACAGCAGTCACGAACGTATTTGTTGCCCGCGAGGTGTAGCTCTAGGTCCTCCGTCTTGTGGGTGAGGGATCTGGCGTTGGTGAGGTAGAGGCTTGGCAGGGGTGGCTTGCGTGGATGGTTCCTTAGCCTTGTCAGGAGGCCGGACCTGCGGCCTCGCTTCTGCTTCCTCTCCCTCCTCCGCCTGCGCCACTTCCCAGACCCGACAACAATCCACGGAGAATCCGGTGGTCTCGCTAGTTCATTTGGGATTTTGTGGCTGTGGTGAAAGTCCCTCGTAACAGCTATTTTGTGTCTGTAGCCGATGTCTACGAGGTCCTGACGGGTGTAGTGGTGTACTGCCAAAGCAAACGTACACAGGGTCCACAAGAAAACATACAAAAAACACAAAAACAAACAAAGGGAGAGCCGTGAGCCGATGCGTCCGTGCGCGCAGCCATCGTGACTAAGAACATGTACAAGCGAATTGCCGAAGGACTGACCAGCCGCGGCTTTCCTCGGTACATCACCGTTTACGTCACACTCTGAGCTACACGTTTTGTTACTTGCTCATGCCCCCCATAGCCCCGAAAAAGGCACATTCTGTATAAACAAAAGTAGGCAGGCGGCATTTTGCTGCACTCCCCGATTTTGTTTTTATACTGCCAATGCTGACAGAAGACAGATTGGGCTTTCCTGCAAATTTGCACAATTCCTATTTAAAAAGGGCTCTCGTCTCCGGGTGACAGTAAGAACTGGACTCAGTTCAAAAACCTGCCAATTTCATACTAGCAAGTGTGTCCGTCCCATAAACTCGCTGCAGGTTGTGTTTCAACTATTTTCGGAAGCACTGACCACTCTTCGGCTCAGCGTTCATTCACTCAGAAAAGTGGTAACAACAAATATTTATTGTATCACAGTATATGGCTGTTAGCTAACAGGTCACTGGTTTACCTGATGGTAACATTAGCAAGCAATGTTTGGGCGAAAAAGATGAAATATGCTTACAGCTGAAAGCCAAGTTATGTTGAATGGTAAAACACATTACACTCTTCATGTTTCACTGCTGCCGATGTTTGCCGATAGACAGGACATTAATGTTAAACTGTCTGACACTGTCTTGTGTAGGGTGAATATACCCCTCCTGTGAGGTGAGCTAGCACACTGAACCCCCTCCTCTCTCTCTCTCTCTCTCTCTCACTCACTCTCTCTCTCACACACACACACACACACACACACACACACACACACACACACACACACACAGAAACAACCAAATGTGTTATATGTTGCCTTTCTCTGTCAAAAGAAGCTTTATGTCATACCAGTAACTGGTTAATGTTCAAACCAAATATTTTTTGAGGATATATTTTTGAGGAAAATGAGGCAAGCAATTTTCTTCCAAGAGCAGCTTGAAATATTTATTTGTAAGATTAGTGATTTTGTTTTTTGAAATTATAGTGAATTTTTTGTCATGCTGCATGGCTTGACCTCTCCAGTTGTCTTCATTTATACTATACTTAGTCTATATTCTTATCTTAGACATTTTAGACATTTTAAAGTCTTTGGAAATGTTAAGGAATGTCCTACTAAAGTAAATGGAATTCCAGCAATTTTTTGTTTTGGATTAACTAAATTGGCAGGTAACCACAAGAATATTCACTTGACATGACATTGGTTCAACTTAAATTAGGTATTATCATTATCACTATGAGAAGTTGGTTTAACTACCGGTAAGTAGCTTCTCATGTCGCTAACTACTTTTGCTGTGTCTGTGTAACTTAGCTTACTACATTTTCCTGGGTGGTAGCTTTTGTGTAGTGAAGCTTCATTTATTGCTGAGTAACTGGTAGCTTAGCTCACTACAATATCCATGTAGCTTGCCCATCACTGCCAAACTATTGTGAGGGAGATGAGAGGGGAAGGATGCAATCTTTTTAAAGTTATAAATGCATCGTGTTGCGTATATTAAGATAAGATAAGATAAGATAAGATAAGATAAGATAAGATAAGATAAGATAAGATAAGATAAGATACACCTTTATTAATCTCACAATTGAGAAATTCCAGTGTTGCAGAAGCCAAGAAGAGAAAGAGTCAGATTTTTTTTTTTAACTAGGCATGCAAAAGATGTACAAATACAAGAAACAGCAATAAATAATAATAACAAGTATAAACAGTGGCATAAAAAGAGAATATTTAGTGCAACAATATGACTGTGCAAAAGACAACAAGGGCGGTTGTAGTACTGCAGTGTAAAAAATGTTGATGAATGAATGTTGCTGGGTGACTTGTACAGTGTAAAGTCTATAAAGTGTCCATGGTGCAGTTTATTGTGAGCAGTGCTAGTTGTGTATCCTGACAGCAGCAGGCAGGAAGGACCTGTGATAACGTTCCTTCACACACTTCGGGTGAATCAGTCGATCACTAAAGGAGCTCTCCAGAGCTTTTATCTCCTCCTGCAGGGGGTGGGAGTCATTAGTCCTCAGAAATGACAGCTTGGCTGTCATCCTCCTTTCTCCCACCACCTGCACAAAGTCCAGAGAGTATCCCAGGACGGAGCTGGCCATCTTGATCAGCTTGTCCAGTCTCTTTCTGTCCACAGCCGAGATGCTGCTGCCCCAGCAGACCACTCCGGAAATGATGGCTGATGCCACCACAGTGTCAAAAAAGATCTTCAGGAGTGCCCCCTACACTCCAAAATACCTGAGCCGCCTCAGCAGGTAGAGTCTGTTTTGACCTTTTCTGTACACTGCTGTTATGTGATCAGTCCAGTCCAGTTTATTGTTCAGATGAACACCCATGTACTTATAAGATGTCACCATCTCAATGTCCTTTCCTTGGATGTTCGCCGGTGTTGGGGGCAGGAGTCTGTGCCTGCGGAAATCCACCACCAGTTCTTTGGTTTTCCCCGCATTGATCTGAAGGTGGTTCCTCAGGCACCAGTCCACAAAGTCCTGGTTCAGTTTTCTGTACTCCCTGTCATCCCCATCTGTGATGAGGCCAAATATAGCAGAGTCATCGGAGAACTTCTGCAGATGACAGGTTGGGGTGTTGTATGAAAAGTCTGCAGTGTAGAGGGTGAAGAGGAACGGCACCAGCACCCTCCCCTGTGGGGCCCCTGTACTGCAGACAACCAAGTCCGATACACAATCCTGGGTCCTGACATACTGCAGCCGGTCTGTGAGGTAGTCCAGGATGTGAGGTGATAAGCCACTCCTATGTGCTCCAGTTTGTCCCTCAGAAGGGCAGGCTGCATGGTGTTGAAAGCACTTGAGAAGTCAAAGAACATGATTCTCACAGAGCTTCCTGGCTTCTCCAAGTGAGAAAGAGCGCTATGCAGGAGGAAGATGACGGCGTTGTCCACCCCAATGCCAGGCTGGTAGGCAAACTGCAGCGGGTCCATTGAAGGGCCTACTGTGGGGCGGAGACGAGACAGGACCAGCCGCTCCAGAGTCCTCATGAGGTGCGATGTTAATGCCACTGGTCTGAAGCTGCTGAAGTCCTTAGGGTGCAGAGTACCACGCAGGATGTCTTCCACAGCCGTGGTACTCTCCCCAGCCTCAGGCTCAGGTTGAAGATGGTTTCAGCTATCCTGCACAGTTAGTCTGCGCAGGACTTCAGGAGCCTGTAGCTGATGCTGTCTGGACCCGCAGCCTTCCTTGTTTTTATCCTCCTCAGCTGATCTCTCACCTGACAGGTAGTGAAGGACGAGCTGGAGCAGGGGGTCTGTGTGCTGGGGGGTGGAGGTGATGAGATGGGGGGAGGAGTGGGGGTTGGTGAGATGTCCGGGGGAGCGGGGGTGGGAGAGATGTTGAAGCAGTGTGCCAGGAGTGTAGGTGGGAGGGAAAGTGAGGGTGAGGGTGTGGGGGGTTGCAGCAGTGATGTCTGGGCCGGGGGAGGGGCAGACTGATCAAATCTATTAAAGAACAGATTCAAATCATTCACCCACTTGTGGTCGCCTCTGGCCTGGGAGTCTGGTTGTTTGTGTCCTGAGATGGTTTTCAGACCTCTCCAGACTCTGCTGATGTCGCTCTGCTGCAGCTGTTCCTCCATCTTCTTTTTAATCCTTCCTTCCCCCGCCTGATGTTTCTCCGTAGCTCCTTCAGCACGGCCTTCAGCTCCTCCTTGGTTCCAGAGTTAAAGACTCTCCGCTTCTCCTTCAGGAGAGCCTTTATATCTGGAGTAATCCAGGGTTTGGTGTTGGAAAAGCAGCGTACAGACCTGGTGGGTATGGTGCTTTCCACACAGAAGTTTATGTGGTCCATAATACATGATGTCAGACTGTCAAAGTCCTCCCCATGGGAATCACTGAGTACCTCCCACACAGTGGTCTCAAAGCAGTCCTTCAGGGCCTCCTCAGCCTCTTGAGACCACCTCTTCACAGTGTGGATGGTTGCTGGTTCCCTGTCCACCAGAGGTTTGTGGACAGGCAGGAGATGAACCAGGTTGTGATCAGCTTTTCTCAGGGGTGGGAGGGGGGATGAGCGGTATGCCTCCTTGGTGATTTCATAAAATAAATCCAGCGTTTTATTGTCTCTGGTGTGGCAGGAAACACACTGGGTGAAGGTAGGCAGGGTGGTGGATGGGCAGGCATGGCTGAAGTCCCCAGAGATCAGAAGGAGGGCCTGAGGGTGCTGTGTTTGCAGCCTACTTGTAACAGAGTGGAAAATGTCACAAGCAGACTCAGCCTTAGCAGATGGGGGGACATACACTGCTACCATAATGACATGAGAAAACTCCCTGGGTAGATAATATGGTCTCATGCCAACAGCCAACAGCTCAATGTCCCTGCAGCAATGCTGTTCCTTGATAATGATGTTCCTAGAGCTACACCATCTATCATTCACAAACACAGCCAGTCCTCCTCCTTTCCTCTTACTGCTGTCCGCCATCCTGTCTTGTCGGATGAGCTGAAAACCGTCCAGCGCAGCGATCTTCGGCGTTCAGCCATGTCTCTGTAAACACCAGCATGCTGCTCTGCCGGTATTCCCTCTGATGGCGAGTCAGCGCTGACAGCTCATCCATCCTCTTGGGGGAGCGATCTTACCTTCCCCATGACGACAGACGGGAGGACGGGTTTGTACCATCTCCTCCGGTATCGGCGCTGCACTCCAGCACAACTTCCTTCTCCACAGCTCGCGGGGGATATCGTGCCTCTCCTCGGGCAGCACCGTGGTGTTACATAGTGCTAACAGCTGGTCCCCGGTGTAAACAATGGAGCCGTACATGATCGAGAAAAATAGGAGAAAGACCACTATGAAGAAAGCGGTCTTCATCTCCATACCAAAGCAAAACATAAGTACAAGCTAACTAAAGTAAAAAAAAACTCAAATAAGAAAGTTAAATGAAAAGAAAAAAAGCTCAACGGTGAGCAGGAGCTGCTGCAACAGGCATCCGTACAGAGGGTGCCATCTTGTTGAATACTTGTTGAATAATATTATTGTCACAAGTGCTGTCAGTTTTAATATTATATAGTTAAAAATTTTATAGTTTCCTCAAATGATATATTGGGGGTGGGGGGGTAACACCCCCCACCCCTGGGACTTCCGCCTATGGGGGTGAAGAATGCTCATGTTCTAAAAATGAGTGGAACATGTCTCCTGTGTCCCCCCTGATATCTACACCTATGCATCCACTGTCATATCTTCACTTATGTTCTGACAAACATCCAAGATAAAGAGCAACTTGGCAAAAACAATCAACAGTGGAAGATAAATACGTCATGCCTCAAACCTGTAATTATCAGTTGTGAAAAACTAAACTTCTATGGAGGGAAAAAATTGGCATTGTTCTCATGACTAGAAGCTAAAAATTAGCACAAACTCCAACTTTACAAGCACCCAGAGTTACTCTAATCTGCCACTTTCGCACCGGGGAGCCGTGATGTCATCGATCAGTAACCCAGCACTCGAGCAGTGGCCAGCCTTCCCCAAACCTGCCACATGTGTTTTTATTCAGCAGGAAAGTTATAGCAGAAAAGGTTAGGTCACAGATAGTTTACAATAATATTATTCATGTAAAGGAAAGTGGAAACCTTCCCTGCATGTGACTTCACTATTTACACAAGTATGCCCTGAATACATTGATATCACCAGCCAGTAAAACTCACCACGTACACACATACACAGAGAACACAGTACACATTAATCGCATGAACTGCACTTCATAAGGTGATGGAAAGGAACCACGCCAAAGTCCAACAATTAGCAAAGATTTAAAATAACAACTGAGAGCCTGAGGCATAGTGTTAAAGCAGAGGAGACATAATGAGAGTCAGAGTTATGATTCCAACTCAAAGGAGAAACAGAGACACTGTTGTAGTGTTCAAGTGTCCAGTGTCAAACTCTTACAGCTTTTGGACTGGCCCTTTGGTTGTTTTTAATACTAATAATAATAAACTAATAATAGACTTGATGAGGAATATATTGATTAAAATACGGCACATAAATCTATGGAATAGGGATCTTATAAATGAATACTATTGGCTACATTTTAAGACCAATGGCAAGACAGATGGGTGAATGAATACTATAAGCTAACAATTTATACTTCACAAAACTGTCTGACAGTATGTGCTTATGTGTACACATTATGTGTATCTGACTTGTATCAGTGACATTGTTGGGACATAGATATGTTCATACACTCACATTATAGGGACTCTCGTCTCATGTAGGTAGAAAAAGCTGGTCCCCACCAGGTAAATCATCAAACTGTAGGGTTGTTGTTGCTTGAGTTTAGGGTACGTGTCCAGGGAATTCATGTAATGCAATGTCTGCAAAGTGACCAGAATAAGTCTTTGTGTGTGTAACAGTCATAGTTTTTGCATTAAGAGAAGGCACATCATTAGACACATAGGATACAGCACCGCACTTCCCATGGGAGAATACAGAAAAAAGCAAAAGGGAGAGAGAGATGTGGTCATGACTCAGAACATTAACACGGCTGTTGTTTTGGCTGGAATAAATTGTTGACACAATGCACATCCAGATAAATTTCAGGTTTTGCTCCTTTTCACTTCTTAATCATTTGAGATAGTTTGCATTCCTTGCTATTAATTTTTTTGCATAGATCTTGGGCTTGTTGACTCCCAGTCACTTCCAGTTCCAAAGAATATTCAATTCAATTCAGTTCAATTCAAACTACTTTATTTATCCCAAATAGGGCAATTCAGTTTGCAGTCTCCAGTCAAATAACACACAAAAGAAACAAAAGCAAATATAAGACAACACACGTCAACCAAACAATACATTCAGTTAGTGGTAACAAATCAGTGCGGAGACAGCAGCTATGGACCATAGTGCAACAAATCACAACAACAACAAGAAAATGATAATAAATAAATACATTTTACATACCTAATTGTTGCTATCAGCAGCATTTAACAGCTTGATAGCTGAAGGAATTAAAGAACTGGCGTATCTATTTGTTTTCCTTGGGGGGACAAGATACCGCCGTCCTGAGGGCATTTTACAAAACTCCTGACCAAGTATATGGTCAGGATGGCCCATGACCTGTCTGGCTTTCTGGACTACACATTTTTTCCAGTGGGAGTTCAGGTCTGTCAGCTGAACTCCGATGATCTTGGAGCAAACTTTGACAATGCTGCCGAGACTATTCTTCTCCTTTACTGACAGTCCATAAAACCAGCAAATAAAAGAAAAAGTTAAAAGACTTTCAATATACGAATGATAAAAACTACACAAAATGCTCTTAGAAACATTAAAAGAACTCAGCTTAAATAACAAATATATCCTTTGTTGACCCCTTTTCACAATTGACTCTGCGTTTATGTCGAGCTTAAGTTTGGAGTCAAACATGGTTCCCAGGTACTTACATGTTTCCACAATCTCAACATCATCTCCATGGTTGGTGCTGGCTACTGGCTTAGGGCAATTCCTCCTGAAATCAATCACTAACTTTTGGTCACATTTAGATCCAGGAAGTAATCATCACACCAGTTCACAAATGAAGAAAGTGCACAGCCATGGTATGATTGGGCCCCCTGAAGAAGTGATACAAGGACAGTGTCATCCGAGAATTTTACAAGATAACTGTCCTCTTGCAACGACCTACAGCTGTCTGCATACATGATGAATAACAAAGGAGAGAGGACACAGCCCTGTGGAGAACCTGTATTTGAGGTGATGACGGTAGACATGCTGCCATTAACTAATACACACTGAAATCAATTTAACCAAAGCAACCCATCACTGATAACTGTGTTTTCAACCACCTTTTTGTTATGCACATTTTCAATATAAAATAAAAAGTGGAAACACCAAAAATAAACTCACAATATTGCAAAAGAAAGAAAAGGTTTTACACTTGGCTGACGAGTTTGTTTGTGACAAACTAAAAGTTCGGCATATCAACTTAAAAGGAGATATTGTTTTGCCATTGTTCAGTGTCAGTGATTTGTCTTGCAAAAAAGTGTCATATTTAAAGCTTGTTTCTGCTGCCCCCAGGTTGCCAAAAATTATTCATTTCAGGTTAAAGAGGGTCCAGTTGCAGCCATAGACTATATAGAAATAATGGACATATTTCTATGCCCCATACAGTTGTCATGAATAGGGATATTAGCTGTAGAGACCAAAACTGTTTTGTACCGGGCTGTAATTATGTTCAGCATATCCTCATATAACGGTTCGTGTGATATCTAACAAATTTGTACCTTAAAAGAATTCAAAGTTCACACGATTCTGAGTACAGGGTCTCCTGGGGATAGTCCTTTCTTTGTCTGACTCATTCATTGCCCCAACCTGGCTCCTTATGCGGACTACTTACTTCTTTACTCCCATCATCGCATTGGTCACATGATCACAGCCTTCTAATATAAGTGGGTTATATACAAATTACTGGTTCATGATGACATAGATTATATATGAATGGTGGTGCATTACTCAGCTTAGGTATGAGAATTACCAGTGTGTAAGAACAGCCTGCAGTTTTGATCATTTTAGTGTTGGCTTCATTTCCAGTCTTGGAGGATGCTGCTTGGTTGCAGCTTGGGTTTTATGAGTGTAACGTACTTCCTGGATGCATGTACAAACTTGGATGTATGATGTTCAAAATCTGATGTTCTGCAGCTATGTATAATTGAAAATGTTTAAACCAGTTAGCCGCATGGGTGGCTGTGGCTCAGAGGTAGAGCAGGTCGTCCACCAATCAGAAGATCAGCAGTTTGATCCCTGGCTCCTCCAGTCCACATGTCGAAGTATCCTTGAGCAAGATACTGAACCCCAAATTGTTCCCGATGACATCTTGTATGGTAGCCTCGGCCACTAGTGTATGAATGTGTGTGTGAATGGGTGAATGTGACTTGTAGTGTAAAAAGCACTTTGAGGGGTCAGATGAGTAGAAAGGCACTATACAAATGCAGGTCCATTTACCATTTAAAATTTGAAAAAAGCATTAACTTATTTTTATTGATTCATTAAAAATCATGCCCCCTATTGCTTTTCTACACTTGCACACACACTCATGACCACAAACAGAGAAATCCAGACTGCTCTGCACCTTCTCTACAACCCACACGGTAAGAACTTACCCTTATTTTGTTTTTTTACACTGTTGCCTGATGCGTGTTTTGCCCTGTCGCGTTAATCCTGTCATAAATCAGTTACAATTAGTGCCTTATTTTCTTTCAGAATGAAATCCTACAAGACGAACGCAAGAATGACGATAAAGAGACTACACTGCCATACTCAAGGGCTTCTCAGTAACAGCTACTGAAGGTAAAGGCAGCGTACCTTCATCTGTTCTCCCATCCTTAAACCTTCTTTGTCATATTCAATAGTCAAACCACCTCATAATTGCAGACTCACTCAACTATTAAGCTTCTGCTAGCCCCTTCAGCTGGTCAAATTTCATTTTAAATATTGGAGACAAAGTCTTTCTCACTAGCCCACACACCAACATCAACACACCATTTCCATAAAGAATCAACCCTATGTCATTTTCCCATTAGACTGAAGCATCTGCAGCAAATCAACCTCACTTTTCCTTCACCTCCCTCTTTTCTCTCCCTGTCTCCCACTCACTTTCTTTCGCATATTTCAGTTATTAGGAACAAGTGAGACCAAAAACTTCCCTCCTATATCTCTAAAATAGAGCATTCATTGGCTCTTATAGCATGTTTGCTGTCATGCAGGTGCTTGTCATCAGCAGTCAGTCTGTCCTGAGATTCCAAATGGAAAGGAAAACAGAAAAGTTAATTGCTTGATGTCTTAAGAGCTTGTTTGAACTTGTGTAATTGCATCATAAGGGGAAATCACTGTGATCCATGCAACCTACTGTTTAGGTATGTGTGTAAGGTTGTGTTGGGATTCACTGGACCACAGATGATTCGTCATTTGTTAAAATCTAAACTGGACATGTGAAGGCTTTTCCTCCTGAGATGGAGAGACCTCATTTTTCTTTGTTTGTTCTTTGTTCTTCAGCAACGACAGTTATCTGACACCCATCTCAGCAGGATGCCCACCTCACACCTCTTTGAGAGACAAGTCTCAAAACGTGATTGGTCAGTATTTTTACAGTGTCATGTGACCCTGTGATGTCACCAGGCACACTGTAGAAGTTCTTCTCCCCTCACTACAGTCTCTCTCTTGCTCTTGGACAACCAAGCCGCTCATACCTCTTCCCTTCTGGGCCCTGAACCAGCCCAGATGTGCTCTTCGTCCTGAGCAGGACCAGCTCAGAGACCCCTGCCCCCAAACCATCAAGGGGGGGGGGGGCAATTGCTCTACAGACTTTTGTTCCTTTTCTCCTAAGACTCTCGTGCCCTCACTCAAAGCAGGTGCATAACTGAAACCAGAGAAGTTAGAAGGGTAAACGCAAGGTTTGCAACTAACCTCCCAGCAATAAGGAGAATCAAGTTGAGTTAGCACCGCAACGTCTAACATCTGCAAGGACCCCGAGCGACCAGCTTCCTCGGATCTGCACAAGGACACAACAAAGACTGCTTCTAGAGCCACAGCTCTTTCCAGCCTTCTTTACCAGCTAACAAGAACAGCATGCCTCAAACCAACTCTTCCCTCCATCCATTCAGGATTTGGTAATGTAACAACTGAGCATAGCTTTATCACAGCTGTACAGGCTAAGCAAGACTGTTTAACTTGTTGTATGTGATTTAATGCTATTTACTGAGTTATTGTTGTGATTGTCTGCAATTAGGTTATTGATTAGTTGGTTTTACCAAAGCAAAGTCATGTTTAGTTTGCTAATGCTGTTCACGGACAATGTCTTGCATGCAACTAAACATCCTCTGCACTAATCCAGACCCTTTACAACAAAAATTGCTTTCACATAGACTCATTTACAAATAGGCTTACAACAGAGCTACACCCAAACAGGCAGCTCAAAGTTCCCGCTTCTTTTCATTTGTCTTTGTCCTGACCACACAGTCAGACAAACACCTCCCCCGATCTGAAGCCAGCTTTGATTCAGCCATCTTGTAGTTTTCTGTCGTCAGCCATTTTGTTTTGTAGGCCAAACGGCCCCTAGATTACCACACCCGCCTTTGTTTCTCTCTCTCTCTAAAACACACACACACACACTTACACATGTATATACACACACACACGCTTGTATATAGTTAGTTAGGATTTGTGTGTTTTGGTTTTGCCTTGCTTTGCTTTCTGTTTAATGTTGTACAAGAGTGAATGAATAGTCAACCTCTGCTACGTCAAGAACTCCGAAATCCTTCAGGCTTTATTATTAATTTTGGTTATGGTTATTAATTTAATTATTAATCAAAATCCCAAATTAATAGTTTAGTGAACTTTATGAGACTGATATCATACTTAAGTTGGAGATCTGTTACAAGGTCAGGCCCTTGATGAGACCCATTAATGTTGTTTGCAACATTTATGGTGCCTCCGTGTGACGCCAGCTATTGTTTCCAATATTTATGGTGCCGCTGTGTGAGACCTACTAGATTTCCAACAAGTAGTATCCCAGCTTTTTAATACAATTTGTAGAACCCCTACACATTTGGTGTCCCTTGGTGAGACCTAGTATTATAAACCCCAACATTATTGTTGACCCCAACATTTATGTTGCCCCTTGATGAGGCCTATTAGTGTGATTCCGTACATTTATGGTGCCACCATGTGAAGCCTAAAAATGTAGATTCCCTACATTTATGGTGCCGCAGTGTGAAGCCTATCAATGTATATTCCCTACAGTTGTGTGATTTCTGACAGACACAAGTAGGATATGTTTGTCTTGTGTGACCTTGAGATGTCTTTGTCCACTTTAATGCCAACAACACAGGTGTTAAATTACTTTCTCTGTTCTATTAAATACTTAATTGAATGAAGCCATTTAGAGAACTGCTGCTTTTGGGTCTGTTGCACTGGATCGGTAAAAGTGTGCTGTTAACGTGTGTGTGGGAAAGACACAGAGGGAGATACAGAGGAACAACTTGACTGGCCAGCAGTAGTATTGGCTTGTGATATATCAACATCAGAACCACCATTTGTACTTAGTACATGACTTTTCAGGCACCCCGCTGCTCAAGTTCCTAGTTCACACAGCGGAAGTTCCCCCTCCTGTGTGCGCAGTTAATGGAGCAGGACCTGTCTATGCAACGCAATGGACACATCTACTCGTTGGAATTTCCCATGGCTGATCATCATCTATGGTCACGGGCGCCTTCCAGCCCCTCCATCTCGCCCACTCTCCATTCCAACGCAACAAAGAGGGAAAAACAAATCAAACAATTCACAGTTTCCCATTATTCTCTCTGTCAGCATATGGTTCCAATCAGCTGTGTGTGTGTGTGTGTGTGTGTGTGTGTGTGTGTGTGTGTGTGTGTGTGAGACACCATGTGAACATTTTTATTTTCCATATATTTTCTCCTCAGTTACAAAGCTCTTTGTCCACAGTTTTTCTCGTGTCTTTGACTCCTCCTTCCTCTCACGCCCTCTCCATCTTCCATCTCTCTGTCTCTCTCTCACTCTCTCTCTCTCACTATTTTTGTCTTGCTTTTCTTGGCTGTAAGTCAGACCTCAGGCAGACCTAGAGGTCTTTTTCCCAAGCGATCTCCAGGGTGGACTCCAGGGAACAGAGAGCGCACACACACACACACACACACACAGACCCTGCTTTCACATGCTCTGTCTATTTCCTTCTCCATCTCTGCTCCTATCCCATATCTCTCTCTGTCTGCACCTCCTTGCTGACTCATACAGTATTGTTGCATTACTGTTAACTGTGTTGCAGTCATAGTTTATTGGAAAACAGAGAACTCAGTGTTCAAAATCAAGTATTGTGTTCTTGGCTCAGCTGAACTCCCTGTACCACATACACTCATTTGTACATTACATGCTTTGTGGGTGTTTTAAGGATTTATTTACCCAGATATGTCCCAGTGGGATTAAGGATCTTATTTACAAAGGAGACCTGGTAGAGATTGCAGACAGAAAAAACTGCAAAAAAAAAAAAAACCAATGCATTCTATCGCTACAGCATCTCAGTGAAGGTATAAGTCTGAGTAACACTGATAGATATTCCGATTATTAACAAGATCTGGGCTGTATCCTTTACTCCACCTTGCAGAAAAGGTATTTCCAAAGCAACTACATGGATAACAGTATAAAACTGTTGTATTAAAGCATCACTTTAATCATTCATATGAGTTTACAATTCATGTAAATAGATCAGCTCATGTTTTTTGCTGAAAAAAGGTCTGTTAAGACTAATTATTGTGATTTATACTATTAGGAGGTTTCCTGTGTTCAAATTCTTCATTCTTCTTCGTCATTGGAATGAACATAATTTGGTTTTGAATGGGTAAAAATTGCCTCAAATTAATTTAAAGTGGCAATACTCAATGGGCAAATATTGATGGAGGAAGTACTCAGATATTTAATTTAGGTATTTTTCAAGTCCAAATCTTTAAGAGACAACAGACAACAACCACAGTGTAGACATGCTGTTAAAGATAAAGTCCTGCATCTTACTGAAGTAAGAGTACAGGTGTACATAGTATCAAAATATACTTAAGTACCAAAAGTACCCATCATGCAGACTGACCCATTTCAGAGTAATACATATTATATATAATTGGATTATCACTATTGCTCCATTAATATGCAAGCATCACTTGAATGTTGCAGCTGATATGTGGAGTGTTATATACTGACATACTGCTTCATGTGTATCATCATATAATACATTCCCTGATAATTATTTTTTGACTCATATTTTGTATTAATAATTTGAATCTTAAAAGTAACCAAAGTAAAAAGGATAATAGACACAATGGAGATGAAGTATAAACTAGCTTAAAATGGAAATACTCAAGCACAACTACAACTACCTAGAAAGCTGTACCTACAGCAAATTTTACTGTTCTTTGTTACTTATCACCACTTTCTGCACACCACATTTAGTTTAATCTATAAAAGTTTTTTAAGGCCTTGAAAACTGAACTTTAAACAGTCAGTCCTCTTATGGTCCCAATGTGACATAACATTGATATCTACTGTATATGACAATGTTCACCAGCTGGCAGAGCCAACTGTGGGATCACAGCGCTCTCCTGTGGTGAGGCAGGGTTTTAGGATTTTATTATTAGTAGTGACTGACAGGTGGTTTCCAGAGCTGAAAGAAGTACTCAGATCTTTTACATAAGCGAAAGTAGCAATACCACAGTGTGCAAATACACTGTTACAAGTAAAAGCCCTTCATTCAAAACTTTACTAAAGAAAAAAAAAAACATTATGATGAAAATAAACTTAAAGTACCAAAAGTACTTATTATGCAAAATGGCCCATTTCAGAATAATGCACACTATATTTTTTGGATTATGATTATGAATGCATTAATTTGCTCATTGCTTTAATGCTGCAGCTGGTAGAAGATTGATTCATTTATATACTGCTGGGTAGGTTAATGTGAAATAATACATCATACTTTAATAGCTGATTATATTTTGTATGAATAATCTGAATCTACAAAGTAACTAAAGCTGTCAAATACATTTATAGGAATAAAACATGTGAAACGTTGAAGAGGGCTGTTAGGGGAGGAGCAGAGAGGAGGAGGAGCAGGAGGAGGAGGAGGAAGGAGGAGGAGTCTGGCTTAATAGGATCATATATAGTGGATTCAGACCAGGTGTGAGGCCTGACCTACTACACTGCCTGCAGCAGACCCCTGGGCCCTCTGGCATCAGTCAGTTTGACTGAGTGAAAAATGTGAGTTCCTTTGTTCTTTTTAAAGCGCCATGTTTGACTACATAATGTTAGTTGGAATGATTTGCATTGTGTTGATTGTTGTTAGTAGATTTAGTGTCTTATTTGTATTAGATTTATGAATGACAATTAATACATGGTATATTTTCTGTTTAGATGAAAACATATATTTGCAATATTTGACTCCACAATGTAGTGGAGAGGTATAAACATAGCATAAAATGGATTTGTGGTAATGGTAATTTGTAGATGAATGGACTGAGCGAGCTTACCAGGCACAGGCCCAGGGGCCCAAAGTGTCAGGGGCCCCCAGCCATCACCTATACAGTGTCACTCAAATCAATAGGTACTGACCAGGAAGAGACTTAAAATGGCCCCAAAGAGATGCAAAGGAACTGCAAAAAGGCAACAAATAACTCAAAAAAGGGACAAAGCAAACACAAAAAGACAGAAAATGGCTACAAAGTGAGACAAAAAAGACCAAAAAATACACAGAATTACCTTTAAAAAGCACAAAATCACCTTAAAAAGACACAAAAAGACTACCCTCCAAAAAAACACACAAAACAGCCATAAAGAGACACAAAATGTCTCATAATTCACCCATGCTAAAGCACGGTACTTGAGTAAACGTTATTAGTTACATTCCACCTTTGATGGTTTCTAATGTGCAGGGGCATGTCCAGACATTTTTGATAGGGGTGGCCCCAGTGGGGAACTGACTTTTGCAGGGGTGGCAAAACGGCACTCCCGATGTTTTCGGCTAACGCCGATGCGGCCATGCCAGCAGGGCATGTATGACCAACAGCAGACTGCACCGGGTGGAGGCAGGCGGGGGTAGATCAGTCAAAGTGCGCCCCCTTGTGACTGACTGTAGTGGCTACAGGTTATAAGTCCTGCAAAAAAGTGACACTAAAAACTCAAGGTAAAATATAGTTTCTCCAAACGGATTTGTTATTTTGGGTAGTTATTATCACTGTAATCTATGTCCAAGAGTCAATTTCTCCAGAGAAGATCGTTGTTTATTCTTTATTTGACACTATAAACAGACTTTGACCTCCTCGAGTTTTTATTTCGGTACTTCCGGTTGCCGGCATCTTGAATTTGCATATTAGTTAAATATTTAGTTTCACCCAAAACATTTAGATTTAACATTTAGATTTAGATTTAACATTTAGGCATAACATTTAGATTTAACTTTCAGATTTAGATTTAACTTTTAGATTTAGATTTAACTTTCAGATTTAGATTTAACTTTTAGATTAAACATTTAGATTTAATTATTTAATAAATTTTCAAAGTTAACAAATATTGTTAAATGTGCTAAAAAATGACTTTCAAAAATTCACACCATTTTTTAAAACATGATTTTAAGCTAAATGTGACAAAATGCTGCTGTTATTTTCAGCATGACCAACTTTACAAACGACACCCCATCCTTCTCCTCCTCTCTGATCTGTTTCTGCAGCTCCTCTGTCTTAAGTTGTCCTCCTCAGCTCAAACCTAAGACAGTCCTCCAGCACATTGTGCTTTGTTTGCCATTCTGTGTTGTTCTGGTGGATCTTCATCTTGCCCTCAACATGGCCAGATTCTCCTCCATCAGTGGCATTGGTTCCTGTCCGACACTTATTTTTAAATCATTCATTACCTGGATGACCTGGCTCGCCCTATTCTCCCAGTCCTTCCAGGATTATTTCAGCGTGTCAGTCTGCATCGTGTGGAAGTAAAGCCCTCCCTTGAAAGAGCAGACTTCCATGTCTTTTTCTATCATTTTTCTCTCCATCCTCTCACTCTCAGACTCCAAAGCCTTATCCACATAATTTCTGGCCATAATCAGAGTTGATACCAAAGAGTACTTGGCATCCAGCAGCTTCTTTTTTTCTTGTGCCCAGCTGAGCTCCTTGCTGACTGTCTGCTCCCTTAGAGTAGCATTTTCTGCGGTCAGCTCCATCTTTACTGCTTCTAAGTCCCAAAAAGCTTGTTGCTGGATGTCCAGGATTTCACTGAGACCTCACTGTTAGTGCACTAGAAGTGTGTGATGGTGTAGTTATCTGCAGACACTCTGCCCTCTGCTTGTATTGTCTTAAGGGTATGTACCCCCACAGTGCTTAGGTGAGTTCAGAGCTTTATAAAAGGGTAGCACCAGGTTCCAGGCCATAAGCAGCAGGCATCCAAGAGACACAGTGCCAAAAAAAAATGTGACAAGGCAAAATGCAAAATGAGAGTGAATCTGGGGTTGGCTTTTACTTTCTTTCGCTGGTGAGCGTGTTTACAAACCCTAACTGACAATCCTGCATAGCATACCTTGTAAAGATATGTACTGCAAAATTCTAAACACTTTTAGACCAAAAATAAGACACTGCAGGTGAACAGAGTAAAAACAGATATCATCATTAGACATCCCCAGTTGCTTATTACATTTAGATAATCATTATTTTTATGAAATTTTATGTTTAAAAACGCAAATTATCTGTTACACACAATGTTAGACTCTTGGAAAAAGACAGTTAAAATTTGTCAATTAGGAAATCAGATCAAAATACTCAGGTGGTGTGCCTTTGACTCAGCCTTTAAGCCAAACAAAAATGATGGGAGATTCAAAAGATGGATCTCAAAAGGATTAACCACCTATTATACATTTACCCAGAGGGGGGTGTTTCAGAGTTTTGAGGAACTTCAGAGGTCTAATGGGCTGGAAAAGGACGACTTCTACAGATACCTACAGGTTAGAAACTATTTTAATCAAAATATACAGAAAACTTGGGATTCTGCAGAACCAGGATTCTTGAATGTGTTTCTGTCCTTGTTAAAATCAGGTTCATGCACTAAAGTTGTTTCCAGGCTATATAATGGTATTCTACTACCTAAACAGGGTGATACAAACCACATCAGAAATAAATGGGAAAAAGAAGGAAATTTATTTATTTCAACTGAAAGCTGGGAAAAGATCAACAAATTACAATGGATGACCTCAAGTTCCAACACATGGAGGGAATTTTGTTGGAAGAACATTGTTCGATTTTTTGTAACTCCTGCCCAAAAAAACATCAGGGTAGTGGAAGCACCTGCTGGAGACTCTGTGGGACAAATAATGCAAATCACTACCATATTTTCTGGGATTGTCCAGTGATCAAAACATTCTGGGAGCAGCTGAGTGAACATATAAGTAATATTTTTACTGAGAAAATCCCATGTAAGTTTGAAGCTCTGTACTTAGGAGACATTTCAGTTGATAACTGGTCCCTGAAAGATAACAAACTGCTGTTAATGCTTTTGGCAGCAAGCAAAATGACAATCACTAGAAACTGGTTAAAGCCCGAAGCACCTGCAATTGAAGAATGGACCAATATTGTACAGGATATTTACACTTTGGAGAAGTTGACATTCACCCTCAAAGGCCAAAGGGAATCTTTTTTCAAGATCTGGTCGAAATGGACAGAATATGTAAAACCCGTCATCTCTGTGAATTGATTCGATTGTCATAGGAATGGTTGTCATGCCATATATTCCTGTTTTGGTTTGTGTAAACATACCACTTTATTGTGTGTTTTTTTTTGTGTGTTTTTTCTCTTTTTTCTCTTCCTTATGTGTAGAATTGGAGGTCCCCCCCCAGCCCACTTGTTATATTTGATTTGCTATATTTGTTTTGTAAAGATACTAAAAACCGGGATTAGCACTCAACGGTCCTGCATCCATAACTTTGATGTGGACATTGATTTGTATCCAGAAACCAAGTTCTGTACCATCTGCTTTTCCAAATAAACAATAATTTAAAAAAAAAAAAACGCAAATTATCTAATTATCTGATTAAATATGCATTTTAAAAATACATTTAAAGAAAAGAAATCTGAACTAAAATAAACACCTATATATGGATATATATATTTGGATGTTTTCTTTCCAATAATCTGAAAGAAGATGTGTTATGGAAGCAAAATAGCTCAAAATCTCAAAATTGACCAGTGCATGATAAAACTGGGGTGTCTCCCCTTTAACACATCAATACTCTTATTTTTATAACTTTTTTGTCTGCACTCACATGCACTTTGCAGTTTAAAAAAAGAGCATCTTAAGAGAGTATTTGAAAAATTAAGTCTGTCTTATCACATGACCTTGTAACTTCCTCAGAGATCCAGATACTGGACAGTAAAAAGGAAAAGGGCCATTATCTGTTTTCGTTTGCATCCATATGTAAGTAAATGTGATATCTATCTTGTCTTGTCTGAAGGGCCCTTTTGCATAAAATATTGTATTCAATTCAATTCAATTTTATTTATAAAGCCCAATATCACAAATCACAATTTGCCTCAGAGGGCTTTACAGCATACGACATCCCTCTGTCCCTCACAGCGGGTAAGGAAAAACTCCCCCAAAAAATCCCTTTAACGGGGGAAAAAAGGTAGAAACCTCAGGAAGAGGAGGGATCCCTCTTCCAGGACGGACAGACGTGCAATACATGTCGTACAGAATAATGAACAGTAATCTATATGACACAATCAGACATAAAGAGAGACAGAGACAGAGAGAGAAGTTGAGACAGAGCCAGAGAGAGATGCAGGGCAGACAGTAATGATAATAGCTTACAACAACATTAATTTAGGTAACAATATTATAGTAATAATTATGATAATTGTGGTACAACATGTTGTAGGTATATATTATTATATGATAGTATAGGTATGTGACAATAATCACATGTGTATAATAACAGTACAAGTATGACTAATAGTAAAAGCAGCAGTGGGAGGCATCAGGCAGGACCACGGCAGCAGCACAGCTACAACACATCAGCCAGCCACAGCTGCGATACAAGTTAACCTGCAAGACAGTGGAGCACAAAGGCTCCGGAGAACAAGCTGAGATAGTGACATGCAGTAGAGCCGAGTTAGGGAGATGTAGTAACAGGACATGAATGTTAGCAAAGGAGACAGAGAGAGAGAGAGAGAGAAGGAGAGAAGGGGCTCGGTGTATTATAGGAGGTCCCCTGGCAGACTAGGCCTATGTCAGCCTAACTAGAGGCTGGTCCAAGACAAGCCTGAGCTAGCCCTAACTATAAGCTTTAGCAAAAAGGAAAGTCTTAAGTCCAGCCTTAAAAGTGGAGATGGTGTCTGCCTCTTGGACTGAAACAGGAAGGTGATTCCACAAAAGAGGAGCCTGATAGCTGAAGGCTCTGGCCCCTGTTCTACTTTTGGAGACTTTAGGGACCACAAGTAACCCTGCATTCTCAGAGCGCAGTGTTCTGGTGGGATAATAGGGCACTATGAGCTCTCTAAGATACAGTATGATGGAGCCTGATCATTTAGAGCTTTGTAAGTTAGGAGTGGACCAATTTTTCTGCATCTTTTTGGGACAGGATAGGCCTAATTTTCGCAATATTACGCAGATGAAAAAATGCAGTCCGTGAGGTTTGTTTTAAATGGGAGTTAGAAGACAAATCTTGATCAGATATTACTCTGAGGTTTCTTTCGGTAATGCTAGAAGCCAGAGCAATGCCATCCAGAGAAACTATATCATCAGATAAAGAGTTTCTGAGGTGCTTGGGGCCAAGAACAATAACTTCAGTTTTGTCTGAATTTAACATCAAGAAATTGGAGCTCATCCAGGTTTTTATATCTTTAAGGCATTTTTGAAAATAGTTAATTGATCTGTTTCTTCTGGCTTTATTAATAAATACAACTGTGTATCATCCGCATCAACAATGGAAATTTACAGAGTGATTTCTAATGATGTTACCTGAGGGAAGCATGTATAGAATGAATAGAATTGGTCCGAGCACAGAACCTTGAGGTACTCTCAAACAAACTTTAGTATGTAAAGATGTATGGTTGTTCATGATTGAACCTCAGTAGTAGGCACGCTGATTGTGTGCTCTGTGTCGAAATTTCAACTTATTTTGAAGCTAGATGTTGTAAAAATGTTCTGATTTTGACGTTTGTGGCTGAGCGTGGTGTGGAGGGTGATGGAGATGGCGTCGTCTGTGGATCTGTTGGACCTGTAGGCGAACTGATGTTGATCAAAGCCAGGTGGGATGTGGGCCTTGACATGCTGTAACACCAGTCTCTCCATACATTTCATGATCACCGGTGTCAGGGCCACAGGCCGGTAATCATTCAACCCTGTGATGGCAGAAGATTTGGGCACAGGGATTATGGTGGCAGTTTTCAGGCAGGTGGGGACTGTGGCTTGCTGCAGTGAACGGTTGAAGATGTTAGTGAATACTGCAGCAAGCTGGTGAGCATATGATTTCAGCACCCTCCCTGGTACTCCATCCGGTCCTGGTGCTTTCCTGGTGTTGATGCCATGCAGGACTTGCAGTACCTGATGTTGTTGGATGGTGGGAGGCTGGTCGTGCTCTGATGATGTCAGCTGTGTGTCCTCTGCCTGTCTGTTGTCCTCTTCAAAGCGGGAGAAAAAGGTGTTAAGCTGGTCTGGGAGAGAAGTGTCAGTGGAGGGGGGGGGGGTGTTGTGGCACTGTTTGTAGTCAGTTATATTCTGTATGCCTTTCCACATGGAGCAGGGGTTGTTCTCCCTGAAGTTGGCCTCTATCTGCTCTCTGTACTTTGTTTTAGCAGCCTTGATGCCTCTGTTCAGGTCCGCTCTAGCCTTCCCTGTCCCTTGACCTCAGTGCTGAATCCCTGGCCTGGAGTAGTGCTCTGATATTGGCGTTAAACCAGGGTTTTTGGTTGGGAAATGTTTTCACCTGTTTCCTTGATGTTACATTATCCATGCAGAAACTGATGTATGATAGTACAGAGGAGGTGTGGAGTTCAATGTCTGGGTCTTCAAAGAGCTCCCATATGGTGTCCTCAAAACAGTCCTTCAAGGATAGTGTGGCCTCCTCAGTCCAGCACTGCACTGACTTGTACTGTGGCTTAGACTTGCAGATGAGGGGCTTGTAAGCTGGTGTCAGGAACAGGGAAAGATGGTCTGAGTGTCCGAGGTGGGGGGAGTGGCGGGCTCTGTAGGCTTCAGAGATGTTGGTGTAGACCTGGTCTAGTGTTCTGCCCTTCCTTGTTTGTATGTCAACATTCTTGTAAAATCTGGGGAGCACAGTTTTTAAGTTGGTGTGATTAAAATCTCCAGCCACGATGAAGAAGGCCTCTGGGTGTTTGTTTTGTTGCCTGGTGATGCCTGGTAAATAATTAAATTAATAATTAATAAGGGGCGGCACGGCGGTGTAGTGGCTAGCACTGTCACCTCACAGCAAGAGGGTTCCTGGTTCAATCGCGGGTGCAGGAGCCCTTCTGTGCAGAGTTTGCATGTTCTCCCCCTGTCAGCGTGGGTTTTCTCCGGGTACTCCAGCTTCCTCCCACAGTCCAAAGACATGCAGACAGGGGATAGGTTAATTGGTGACTCTAAATTGTCCGTAGGTGTGAATGGTTGTCTGTCTCTACATGTTAGCCCTGCGATAGTCTGGCGACATGTCCAGGGTGTACCCTGCCTCTCGCCCAATGTCAGCTGGGATAGGCTCCAGCCCCCCCCCGCGACCCCCAAGAGGATAAGCACTTAGAAAATGGATGGATGGACTGTTTATAATTTGTTGAATTAAAAAAATCAATACTTGGATTCTGTGTGTCACTCTTTTTTTTCTCCTATCCCTCTCTGTCAAACAACATGCTGAACTGCAATGCCTTAATAGGGGAGATATGAAATAAACTACATATTTAGCTGTTTGTGCTCCAATTCTGCCTTTAAAATTATACTTCACCCAAAAAAATGATCATTTGTACATCAATTATTTACCCACTGTTACACTGATTTCATAAGGTTTTAGCAAAAAAATGTATGGTAAATACTGCGCATACGACTAAATGATGAGACTTGGATTATACTGCACAAGTTGTGTGAGAGTTTGTAAACAGATGTTATTAAATTGTTTCGCTGTTGTTAAATGCAGCCCGTTTACTTCAACTCATAAATGATTTTCTCCCTGTTTCTGTTCACCGTGGAGGCACACGAGAAAAACGTTTTCTTCACTACTTCAATCTAACAGGGGATATACAGATGATGATTCTGCAGGTGAAGTATACCTTTAAAACAAAAAACTGTAATATATTCCAAGAAATAAAGAAGAATTTTCTATAACTCAAATTCAAGAGTTTTAATCTGTTATCTTTTGTAAATCATTAATATTTTAGGGTTTTCAGCACAAAACTGGAAACAAACTGGCACACTGAAAGTCAGGGAAAGCTTTGATGTGCAGGTCTAAAAAGATAAAAATAAGGTAGACAAAATTATCATAACATGGTTTTATTTTTCTACATTACAAAACAGCTCAAACTGTCCTCCTCGCCTGCTCAACAAGGAGGTTCTCCACAGTTCAAATTCAAGCAGGACTGTCCTAATTGGTTGACTGGGACCAGCTATGTGCATGTGAGTATTTACGCTTCCTCATCATCACTTCCTGCCAGGCTGCTGTCTGTAGACGCTGCTTCCTCTTCCTGTTGCCGTGGTTCTGTTTTCGGATGCTGTTCGGACTCTGTGGTGCTGGAGGGCTCTGTGGGTTCTGTAGTGGTGGTGCCACCCTCTGCTGGCTTGCTGGTGTTGTTCTGCTGGCTCTGTTTGTCCCCCTCCAGAAAAGCAGACCAACCCTTCAGTCGCTCCTCCCGCTCACGTGTCGTCTCTTGCACCTGCACAAACAGAATCGGCATGAGGGTTGCAAATTCTTACCAGATGCAGAGTTTGTGTTAATGTAAGGGCCCTGACACACCAAATCCATGACTAATCATTGGTCAATGTCAGGCCGTTAGTGAGCGTCTCTCGCCCTTTTTTTTTTTTATTTGTGTCCTGCTCCAGTGGCACGAGTCAGTCCTTGTTGGCTTTTTTCAGCCGATACAGCATGTGGAATCGGCATCAGAGATGGCGGAGCCCATCAGTGAATGAAATCACTCTGATTTGGCAGTTAAGAGTCTCATTTATAACCACTGTGTACACACAAAATCAGGCCTGAAAGAGGCGTATTCAACTTCCCATGCAAAAGTCATGAACAATAAAAACAAACTTGACTGGAAAATGTGTGTACCTGTATGGAAATTCTGATCCGTGTTTGCAAACATTTTGAAAATGGGAAACTGGCAACGCATATGGTGCGGTAGTGAGCTGAAGCCAGATTGTAGAAATTAAATGTGTGTGTCCTCTCACACATTTAATTTTGCCTCATATCTCAAGTTTCCCACAGATCCACTTTACCATAAACATTCAGTCTAAAAATATTATTTGTGGTAGCCATAACTATTTCATAAATGCCTTTCAATTGTTAAAATTATGAGTCAGTTCAAATTTCATTTTATAAATCTATTATATCATTTAAATCTGGATATTTTTCAATGTACATCGTCCGCACACGCACTTTTAGTATGGATCCTACACACTGTTGTACAAATGAGACCCCAGCTCAGTGGACTTGAAGACAAATAGAAGAGAGGAAACAAAACAAACAGCTACAGTGCATAGTTGTTTGTATTAGTTTGCTAGCGCATGGTAAATATGCTTTTTTTTTTTTTTTTTAATATCGCGTTGTTTTGTGCTAACTTACTAACTAGCTTCTTGAATCTATCCTGTCTGTCTTCTGATTTCCCTTTTTTCATGATGAATAGACTCCCATCGCCTACTGGTATGGAAATTTATTTCCTCTCGTAGAGCATACATGATAGTTGGCCCCAGTCTTTGCAGTGTGTTCAGTGCAAATTTTTGGCCGAGACACGTGCGACGTGAGGTGACGAAACAATCGGTCTTCGTTGCCACCATTTTTTTTTTTTTATGTCAGTTCGGCGTGTCTGGGCCTTAAGACATCACAATAACCCAAATATCACATGACTTGTTTGTAACAATGATGACCAACATGCTCCTGCAGCGTATTGATATGTGCGTATTGAGATGTTATCCTGACATCTATTCACTAGTATAGATAAAGTTTCAAAAATACTGCATTTTTAACATTTCCATAATGCATGTCAGTGGAATATTTGCATCATCCTTCTTGCTGGCTAAATGTCTTTGTATTTGAATTTTGCATTTTGGTTTACCTGATAGTCTGTCGTGCCGTCCCAAAGCAGAGCAGTCAGCTGCCTCCCTCCAAACCAGCGACCGTTGAAGGACTGAATGCATGCATCAGCTTGCTCTGGCTCCTTGAATGCAACTGAAGCCACGCCATCTGGGTGTCTCTGCAGCACAAACACCACCACATACCATCTCTATATTGATGCCACTAACATAAAAAAATCAAACTATTCTACTATTACTGTGAAACAGCACAAATGACATTAAACTCACATCAAAGAGGATGACCTTCTTGACCTCCCCAAACTTCTCACACTCTGTCCGTAGATCCTCGCGATACTCATTCAACTCTAGTGGGTCTTCCTATGAAGGCCAATACAGAGACCACAGAGATTAATAACCTCAATGGATAGTGTGTGTGTGTGTGTGTGTGTGTGTGTGTGTGTGTGTGCGTATGTGTGAGCATGTATGTGCATGTGTGTGTATCTCCCTGCACCTCAAAGTCACTGGGGTGGAACATGTTCCTGATGATGACAACTTTTTCATGCCTCTTCCTCACTTCTCTTTGCTTCTCTGGCCTCCAATCCAACTGTCTATACAGACAGAAACACAGACAAAAGAAATACTCAGTTCTTTGCGTTCTCTTAATCCACCTAAGCATTTTGGGAAGTGTTTATTCCTACATGCAGAGTTTGATTTGTGGGAGAGGTTAAATAAAAAAACAAGGAAGTAGAGTTTACTTCTGTTGCTGCTGCATCTTCTTCCTGTAATCTTTGCTCTTCTTCTTCTTTTTGCTGGCATCATACTGGCCCTTTAGCTCAAACCGTGCTGCTTCCACATGGAGTCTGTAACCTCTGATCTCTGACTCATCAATCAGATGCAGAGCCAATCCCACAGACTCCTTCTGCAGAGAATCACAAACACACACACACACACACACACACACACACACACACACACACACACACGGTTACTTCACTGCAGTGTAATGTAATACTAATGATGGACACACGGCCATGAAAACCATAAATTTAAGTTTTAGGCAAGCAGATGGATGGGCAAACCTTGAGATAGCAGCAGAGGCCATCTCCCTTCAGATTTCCCTCTTTGTCCTTGTAGAGTTTGACTTTGTACTCTTCGCTGATGGGGTCCCGCATCACAATGCCACACTTGGACATCAACTCAACAAACTCCTCTGTGCTGATGTCAGGAGGCAAGCCTGAGAAAAGGAGACCGGGACAGAAAAATAAGAGAAAAGGAGACAATAAAATGAGATTAACAGAGTCAGCTGCTTACTGGACAGCTGTTTCTTGACAAAGACAAAAAATGTTAGCGACACCAACCTGATACGTAGACGTTCGTGTTCTTACTGTCGTCTATATCAAACCATCCTACGAGAACAAAAAATAGGAATAATAGCATTTTTAAAACATGCATTTGTAACTTAAACTTACAATTTTTACAAATAAATCTATACTGGTAACAAATATAATCACTTTTGTAGTGAGAGAGAAATTTGGCAAAATACCGCAATGACTGTGGCTCTTCAAAAAACATGATTTACCAGCATTCTTATTTGTGTCTTACAGTTATAGTTTATTTTTTGCACAATTAAAAACACAAAAAAGGCAAGGAAAAAGAACAATGCAATACAGTGCAGGGAGAGTCAAAAGCCCAGAGGGCTTATCTGAAGCCTCCACCTAATAAAATTTTCACAAAGTTATTAAAAACTCAAAAGTACATAAAGATAAAGGACAATACAAAAAATAATAAATGATAACAAACTATTATTAACAAAACCTGTTTGATTGCAGTATAGAATTCTTTTAGGAAGAGAAAATGTGAATATGTGATGTATTAATCAGTGTTTATCATGTCAATTACCACACCTATTTATTCTCTCCTCTCAGGTAGGGGATTACCTGGCTCTGCTTTCCTCTTCTCCCCTTTCTGCTTAGCTTCTTTAGCTGGGGTCTTTTGCTGGACTGGGTCTGTTTTTTGGGCAGCATCTCCTGGTTTCTCTATTTCTGGGGGCTTGCTGTCTGGCTTGAGGGCTGCTGCCTCAGTGCCACTCACTGCGGCTTTGTGGGCATCTGGATCTCTATCCTGAGTGAAGCCGTAGTTGGCCTGGTAGGCTGCAATGAAGTCCTCTGTTATCTAGAGAAAAAAAAAAAACCTACTTAACATTAATGATGAAACTGTTACTTCTATATACATAAAAAGAGCTCTGCAAGCCAGTTTGGTGCAGAACATCTGTATTTGTTGCTTCCACTAGTGTTTGGTTTATTTATGATGCATTTTATTGCTGATAGTACGCTATGCCACAACTCCTCTGGTCAGTGCATGAAGTGTAAACTGTGCATCACAGAGTCAATCAAACTGGCAAAGAGCGGGGCTTTACTATCCCAACAACAGGCACAACTCATAATCAGCTAACAAAAAAGGCCACATAATAATTAAATGCAGCATCATGTATAAACCAAACACTGCTACAAACACAGCGATGCAAATTGTAGCAAGAGAGATTTGAAGCTCAGGGACTGAGAAACTTTGAAAATTAAATTTGATATTGGTAAACAAAAGCTGAAAGGTAAGAAGAAGGTCATACTTTTGGGAACCAGGCCTTCTTTTCATGGTCCCAGTCATACACAGTCCCATCCTCTGGGTCAGTGTAGGTGTAGGGGTCAGAGCCAGCCGCATTTCTCTGGCCATAGAGCTCCTGCATCCGCAGCTGCTCCATAAACTCTTTGTTGGCACTTGTTTGATCACTCATCTGCAAACAAGGATGTGAACTGTGAAATAATTCAGGTCAACAAGCCATTACATCTTAGCATGTTTTATGCAGAAGCCCTAGTGTGGCAACACTGATGAGATGTTGATTTAATATCATGCTTTTCCTTTTCCTAATTATAATAAAAGAAGTTGCTGTGGGAAAAAAAAAAGTGATTTGCTTACTGTTCATCAAAAGTCATAAAAGAAAGCAAAGCAGATCAACAGGGCTCTGGTCTCTAGATTTAGTAAGCATGTGCCAAAATGTGTGTGGTTCAACAATAACGGTTCCCTTGGATATAACCAGGTCAATAAATGCATATAACACTGACCTAGTCGGGCCAGAGATGTAAAAACAAACAATAAGCGACCCTGCTAAGCCAATGTGATATTCCAATAGCCTGCTCCTGACACATGACTAGCAACAACGTCCTTTTTAAAACAAGACATTAGCCAATCATAGATTGCTACTAGCACTGTCATCACCCCGTAAATCATAAAAAAGATATCAGCCAGTTGCTTTAATTCATCACACTATGATCACTGAGAACTGACAGCTTGAATCACTGTCAGCAAGCTATAAAATTACTAGTTTGGACATAAATAAATGTAACCTGTGTTAACACGGCTGTTGTGGTTTAGTTCACATCAGAATAATTTACCCGTTGGTGCACATTTGGTGACATTTGCAGATCTGTGCCTGGGAGCATTAATACAGTACAGTAGGTAAGGTAATAAGTTAATGTTAGCCAACATAGCTAGTTAGCAAGCGTTACCTTTTACAGCAGTAGTCCAGGCAAACAAAGAACTGGTAGGAGCAAAGATTGTCGAGACAGACTCCCTCGGTCTGAAGACCTAACTACAGTACTCGACTTCTCTGATTTGAGAATTCAGCTTGTGTTTTATGTTAATTTTCCTCCAAGGCTAACTTTTATTACTGCGCGCTATCGTTTATCCCTGTCCGTGTACCCCTAATCCGCAAGTACTTCCGAGGTCAGGCTTCGAATGCGCATGTGTGTCAACTGGAGATGACGCGCTTGATTTGTAATACGGCTTCTACCTTTTCACCGTAGTAAATAACACGGTTCACAGCGTGGTTCGCGTACCGAACGATCACCCCGCCCGCAATTTGTTGAGGACAGAACGAGTGGACCTCATGTTTTGTATGAAACAAGCGCCAACGCAGCAAACTAGCTTTCTATGTAGCTAGCAGGTAAATAAGTAAAAAATAAGTCTTTATTTTGGTTTGACATGGCGGAGGGAAGCGGTAACGTTATCGTCAATCCGGCCAACCTTCCTCCGGGAGACCCACAGCTGATCGGTATGATTGTGGAGCATCTGAAGAACCGGGGGCTTTTTGACGAGTTCCGTCGGGACTGTCTCGCCGACGTTGATACGAAGGTAGTGACTTAATGCTAACTCGGCGGGGCTAACGTTACTTCTGTAACTTTAACGAGGCAGACTCAAAGTTAATGTTGGCTAGCATTGCCCGAGCATTTAGCTAGCTATTAAACCGTCGCTTATTTGAAAGGGTTAAATTAGTGTGATCTTTTCATTGTTTCGAGATTATAGTCTCCACCTTACAGTGTGTTGCGCCAGTGCTGTATTCAATGTTATTGCTGTATAATGACCGATTTATATCGCTGTCATTGCTGCCAGCCTGCCTATCAGAACCTGCGACAGAAAGTTGACAACTATGTCACGTCACACCTAAGCACACAAGATTGGAACCCGTCTATCAACAAGAACCAGATGAGGAACGGACTGAGACAAAGTGTTGTACAGTGAGTGTTACCCTCATCTGTCTTTGACTTATTACACGTCCTGTGCCTCTAACATGTAAAACTACTTGATGAATTTCGAAGATGTTTTTTACATTAATAATTCTTTATTGAGCTCAACAGATACAAACAAACAAACAAGGCACATTTTTCAGTATTTTAGCTCAGGGGTCATCTGCCTTAGATTGAGCCAAGAAAAATAAACTACATGTGAAATGAAGGAAATCGAACAATAAAAAATAATAACTAAACATAGCATTCATACAAAAATAACTCAAAAACAGAGCTATCTCGAATTGAATTAAAACTATTTAGTAATGAAAACAGTTTAAAGGCGTTTTTGTCTTGGGTGAGTTTCAGTGATTCATTTCATTCTTACAATGGTTCAAGCAGGGTTTAGTATCTACATATATGAGTTAAAAAAAAAAAACTTCCCCAGTAATAAAACAACATCAAGAACAAAGTCCACATCCTTGTTTTCAACACAAATATCAATCTTCCAGGACTGTAGCCAACACTGCTATCACTCCAGAAGGACCACACTGGATGACAAAATGTGCAATTTGCATCAACATTAAATCTCAATCTTAAGAATTCTTTCATTGGATATTTCAAAGATGTGTGATGAAGAATTGTATTCGCTTGCTTCTAAACTCTTTCCCTACAGAGTAGTCTACAGTTAATGATTTTATAGCAGATATTTGTTATGCCATATGAAACTGAAATCTAGCCAGGATGTCACAGTGTTCTTCTAATAAAGGGTTTTCCATGTATAGTAAAAAAAAAGTGCTATACTACAGGCAACTACGCACTGACATCCAAAATAATCATCAGCAAATGTAGTGATAGTACTGGGGCAGCTGTGGCTCAGAGGTAGAGTGGGTCGTCCACTAATCGGGAGATCAGCAGTTCGATCCCCGGTTCTTCCAGTCTGCATCGAGCAATGCTCCTGATGATGCTTGCTTCAGTGTGTGAGTGTGTTAAAAACTGAGTAGCAGGTGGTAGCCTCGGACACCAGTGTATGAATGTGTGTGTGAATAAGCGAATGTGAATGTTAATGAAAATGTAAATGAAAAAAGATTTGTAGCGTAAAAAGCGCTTTGAGTGGTCGGATGACTAGACTGCTATACAAATGCAGGTCCATTTACCATCTACAAATAAAGTAACCAAATCTGCTCTAGTATTGCAATTCACTGCAATTATGCATGTGTGTGAAGGAAAAATTTGACCTTCACATATGTTCACAGGATGTTACCCTTTGAACTCCTATAACTGACCAGCTGTAGTATGGAATAAGGGAACCTTATGACCTTTGACCTCCTCAGGATGACAGTTCATCCCAGGGGTAGTGTTGTCGATCCACCTCTAGGTGACAGATAGTGCCCACAAGGGAAGGAAGAGGCTCCTTCAAGATGTGCCCCGGTCAGGGTTGGGAATATATCACCACCCTCCCTGTGTGGTAAACATGAAATGGTCCTTGAGCAGGAATAGATAAAAGGCATAGCTTCCTGGGAGAAAGGCAGAATTGGTGTTGGCTCTGCGTGGCATTTGCTGCTCGCTGTATGCTGATATCACTTCTCCTGAATTCAGTAAACTCTGTTACAATGTAAGCCATCTGAATCTCCAGTGTCTTTCTGTACTTCTCACACCTCTGCCAACGGTGCACCGTTAATTCCTTAACACGTGGTTTGTCCAAGTTTATTATATATAATATAATATAATATCTATCCATTTCCATAACTGCTTATCCTCTTGAGGGTCGGGGGGGGGGGGGGGGGGGGCTGGAGCCTATCCCAGCTGACATTGGGGGAGAGGCAGGGTATACCCTGGACATGTCGCCAGACTATCACAGGGCTGACACATAGAGACTGATAACCATTAACACTCACATTCACCAATTAACCTATTCCCAACCTGCATGTCTTTTGATCTGTGGGAGGAAGCCGGAGTACCCGGAGAAAACCCACGCTGACACGTGAAGAACATGCAAACTCCACACGGAAGGGTTCCCTCCTGGGATTGAACCAGGAACCCTCTTGTGAGGTGACAGTGCTAACCACATACAATATAATACAATACAATACAATACAATATAATATAATGTAGAAAACACGTTTTCCAATTTTTAATTTCTTTCTGGAGTGAGACCCCCCCTAAAAAAAAAAGCTTCATTGCGTTTTTTTTTATTAACAGTCAAAAGTGTTACTGTAGTCATCCACAAGTTACGTAAAAGTGTAGCTCCTATTTCTAGTTTTTGGTGTGATGTTTATATTTATTTTTTTATTTTTTTTTATTTCTTTCTTTTTTTTTGTTTGTTTTTTCTTTAGATCGGGTATGTTGGAGTCAGGTGTAGACAGAATCATCACTCAGGTTGTGGACCCCAAGATGAACCACTCATTCCGGCCACACATAGAAACTGCCATCCATGACTTCTTGTCAGGAGACAGGAAGGAAGAGAATGCCTCGTGTCCTAACTCGGCACCATCTGAACAGACAGAACAACAGGAGGCCCCGTCTGCTTCTGGCCCCAAAACACCCTGAGGTCTGTTAAAAATCTTAAGTTTAGTAAGGTCAACAGTTAAGAAATGAAACTAAGAAATCTGTATTTTCTCTCTTGCTTGTAGGTACACATGCTGGTCTACACATAATGTTGTGTGGCTTTGTTAGTCCTATAAAAGGCACAACATCAGGCAGGAAGAGGACAAGGAAGAAGAGGAGGTTGTTTCTTGCAACCTCAGTTTAAAAGACAGGAGTCTGGAGTGTTACTGCATTGAAAATATGCAGCATGAGGTGATTCATTGCCTGTTGGTGCTGCACAAGACTACTGCTTGGGAACTTGGACAATGCTGAGTGGTGCACTGCACGACTCTGCCTTCTAAAACAAACATGGCACAAACCTGGATTATTGATTTTGATTATTTTTTTATTATGTGCATTATCAGACCAATTTTTGCTTGGGAAAGTTGTGGAATGTATAAAGCATATCTCTCAGTCAGGCTGTTTGTATGTATAGGCATTTTCCACAGATAACATGTTGGTTAACAATATGTTAAATTCTCAAACTACACTGATATCAGAATGATGGATGAAGTTAACGGGCTGGTTCCAGCAAGGAGGATTAGAAGAACAAGATCCTGCAGTTTTCTTCTAAATAAAATTGAATTATAGTTAGATGAAGATATTTATGTAAATATATTTTGATCAGTAGCTAGAGATTGTAATTTTTTTCATTACACCATGTTGGGTTTCCTTTTGGTGCATGTATGTAGTATGTAGCATTCATTGTGCATCTTAGGTGCTCTACTAAACACAGTTGGCATCATTTTCCCCTCTGTTGTCTTTTTCTTATTATATGTATTTGTAGTTCCTTTTTTCCTTTCATTAGTAAAGATACTATGATGTATACAAAGATGTTGGGTAAGTCTGTGAAAAGATGTGCACCACACAGACAATCCTTTCCTCTGAGTGATGGCAGTAACTTTTTCCTGCAGTGAAAGCAGAGAACAGAGCCATTATCATAAACCAGTGCCACTAGAGGGGTTATTTTTTTCATTTAGGCATTTAAAAGTATTCCAAGGACTGTATTTTGGAGGCCACCCTCCCTGATTTTACCACTAAGAACATATACAGGTCCTGTCTAACATTCTTTAACTGTAAAAATGCGGAGCCTATACACCAATTTAAAAAAAAAATGTTAACGTTTTGTCAACTGTGTATGTATGTCATATGTATGTCATACATCTAGCCTGGCACCTTTTCCTCTTAAAACATAACTAATGATGGCTGCAGTTGTCTTGAGTCTTTTTAGCTGGGCTAGCTGTGGATTCCAAAATCAATCAATCAATCAATCAATTTTATTTATAAAGCCCAATGTCACAAATCACAATTTGCCTCAGAGGGCTTTACAGCATACAACATCCCTCTGTCCTTAGGACCCTCACAGCGGCTAAGGAAAAACTCCCCAAAAAAACCCCTTTAACGGGGAGAAAAAAATGGTAGAAACCTCAGGAAGAGCGACTGAAGGAGGGATCCCTCTTCCAGGACGGACAGACGAGCAATAGGTGTTGTACAGAACAGATCAATATAATGAATTAACAGTAATCCATATGACACAATGAGACATAAGGAGAAACAGATATTATATTAATAATATGATTATATATGTATGTGACAATAATGATATGTGTATAATAGTCCAGGTATGACTAATAGTAACAGCAGCAGTGGGAGGCATCAGGCAGGACCACGGCAGCAGCACAACCACGACACATCATCCAGGCACAGCTGCGACACGAGTTAACCTGCGAGACAGTGGAGCACAAAGGCTCCGGAGAACAAGCCGAGTTAGTAACATGCAGTAGGCCCGGGTTAGAGAGATGCATTAACAGGACATGAATACTAGCAAGGGAGAGAGAGAGAGAGAGAGAGTGAGAAGGAGAGAAGGGGCTCGGTGTATTATAGGAGGTCCCCCGGCAGACTAGGCCTATGTCAGCCTAACTAGGGGCTGGTCCAAGACAAGCCTGAGCCAGCCCTAACTATAGGCTTTATCAAAAAGGAAAGTCTTAAATCTAGTCTTGAAAGTGGAGACGGTGTCTGCCTCCCGGACCGAAACAGGAAGCTGATTCCACAAAAGAGGAGCCTGATAGCTGAAGGCTCTGGCTTCTGTTCTACTTTTGGAGACTTTAGGGACCACAAGTAACCCTGCATTCTCAGAGCGCAGTGTTCTGGTGGGATAATAGGGCACTATGAGCTCTCTGAGATATGATGGAGCCTGATCATTTAGAGCTTTGTAAGTTAAGAGAAGGATTTTAAATTCAATTCTGGATTTTACAGGGAGCCAGTGCAGAGAAGCTAAAACAGGAGAAATATGATCTCGTCTCTTAGTTCCTGTCAGTACACGTGCCGCTGCGTTCTGGATTAGCTGGAGATTTATATCTTTAAGGCATTTCTGAAGTTTAGTTAATTGATCCGTTTCTTCTGGTTTTATCGATAAATACAACTGTGTATCATCCGCATAGCAATGGAAATTTACAGAGTGATTTCTAATGATGGTACCTAAGGGAAGCATATATTGCGTGAATAGAATTGGTCCGAGCACTGAACCTTGAGGTACTCCAAAACAAACTTTAGTACGTGAAGATGATTCATTATGAACGTGAACAAACTGAAAGCGATCAGATAAGTACAATTCAAACCAGCTTAGTGCAGAACCTTTAAGGCCAATTGAATGTTCCAGTCTCTGTAGCAGAATTTGATGGTCAATTGTGTCAAATGCGGCACTAAGATCTAGTAAAACAAGTACAGAGACGAGTCCTTGGTCTGAAGCAATCAGAAGATCATTTGTAATTTTAACTAGTGCTGTCTCGGTGCTATGATGAACCCTAAATCCTGACTGAAATTCCTTAAATAAGTTATTATCATGGAGAAAGTCACACAGCTGGTCTGCGACTACTTTCTCAAGGATCTTTGAGAGAAAGGGAAGGTTGGATATAGGTCTGTAATTGGCTAACACCTCTGGATCCAATGTGGGCTTTTTTAACAGAGGTTTAATTACAGCTACCTTAAAAGACTGTGGTACATAGCCCGTTAATAAAGATATATTGATCATGTCTAGTATGCAAGTGTTAACTAAAGGTAAGACTTCCTTAAGTAGCCTAGTTGGGATGGGGTCCAATAGACACGTTGATGACTTGGATGAAGAAATCATTGAGGTCAATTGTTGAATAGAAATCAGGGAAAAGCAATCTAAATATGTATCAGCACTTATAGCTGTGTTTGAAAGCAGATTAATACTGTTAGACGGCAGGAGGTCATGAATTTTGTCTCTAATAGTTACAATTTTGTCATTAAAAAAGCTCATAAAATCATTACTGCTAAGGGCTAAAGGAATACAAGGCTCAATAGAGCTGTGACTCTCTGTCAGCCTGGCTACAGTGCTGAAAAGAAACCTGGGGTTGTTCTTATTTTCTTCTATTAATGACGAGTAATAGTTTGCTCTGGCATTGCAGAGGGCTCTCCTATATGTTTTTAGACTATCTAACCAGATTAAACGAGAATCTTCCAGTTTGGTTAATCGCCAATTCCTTTCAAATTTTCGCGACATTTGCTTTAATTTTCTGGTTTGGGAGTTATACCAGGGAGCAAACTTTCTTTGCTTTGCGAGCTTCTTTTTAAGAGGTGCTACGGAGTCAAGAGTTGTTCGCAGTGAGCCTGCAGCGCTATCGACGAGATGATCAATTTGGGAGACTTTAAAGTTAGTACGGGAAACCTCACTTACAGAGGATATTAAATTTAATGCCGATGGAATCACTTCCTTAAATTTTGCTACGGCACTATCTGATAAACACCTAGTATAGTAGCTGTTACTGAGTGGCGCGTAGTCAAGTAGACAGAAATCAAAAGTTATTAAGTAATGATCTGATAGAGAGGGATTCTCTGGAAAGACCATTAAGTTATCAATCTCAATTCCATACGCCAGAACTAGATCGAGGGTGTGGTTAAAACGGTGAGTGGGCTTATGTACACTCTGACTGAAGCCAATGGAGCCTAATAATGTGATAAACGCAGTAGCGAGGGAGTCATTATCATTATCATTATCATATGAATATGGGCCAGGAGCACGGTACACTATAGCAAATAGAAGAGGCTGCGAGGTTTTCCAGGTCGGATGTACAAGACTAAGGACAAGGCTTTCAAAGGATTTATAATCTAGTTTAGGTTTAGTGCTGATTAATAGACTAGAGTTAAAAATGGCTGCAACTCCCCCTCCTCGGCCGCTGCCTCGAGGAACGTGGGTATTATTATGACTGGGAGGAGTGGATTCATTTAGACTAACATATTCATCTTGACACAGCCAGGTTTCAGTGAGGCTGAGTAAATCAATATGATTATCTGATATTAATTCGTTTACTAACACTGCTTTGGAAGATAATGATCTGACATTTAACAGTCCACATTTAATTCTCCTGTTTTGTCTTTCTGTCACAGAAGAGGTTTTAATTTTTATCAGGTTGTTATGTACAACTCCTCTTTGTTTGACTTTATATTTAAATAATTTAGGTGGTCGGGGGACAGACACCGTTTGTATGACACTATGGGTGGGTGACTGCTCTAGAAGCTCAGAGAAGCGTTTTACACTGCGACTCTGATTCCTGGTCTCAACTCTGGGTTGTCACAGTTTTAGATCACTAATAAACTTGTCCAGGTTTCTAGATATGACAGCGGCTCCATCCAGAGTGGGATGAATGCCATCTCTCCTAATCAGACCAGGTTTTCCCCAGAAGGTTTTCCAATTATTAACGAAGCCCACATCGTTTGCTGGACACCACCTAGACAGCCAGCGATTGAATGATGACATGCGACTAAACATATCATCAGTGGTCAAAAAAAGGGAAAAGTCTCAGGGGAAAATACGGAGCCTTTAATAGTGTATAGACAATTTGTTGCTTTCATCGGCAACACTGGAAAGAAAGCACCAAATACTAAAAAGTAGCCCAATGCAGAATAGCCACCTTGTGCTAAAACATATTAATGAATGCTCATTTAGATCTAGTAGTAGTGTTATGCTCGAGACAGATTTTTTTTTTTTCTTTTTTGGCCAAAAATTGCTCTTAGGTTACCGACCCCTGGACTAGGGTGACAGACACTAACGGTCCAAAATTGACCAACGTCCGACCATCAGGTCTGTGTGTCAGGGCCTTTACTATTCAAAACTGAACTGAAAGTTAACCTTATCAGTGCTCTCTTCGAAGCCAGACTCCAATTATAATTTTTTTATTTTCATGAAAATACATATGTTTGGGAAGCACTGAGCATATTAGACTTGGATTATACTGCACAAGTTGTGTGAGTGTTTATAAACAGATGTTTAGATATAGTTTGTTGTTGTTGGACATGGTCCTGAATCAATCAATTAATATATCAATATGTTTGCTGTGTTTTTTCTGTTGAGGCGTGTAAGAAAAACAAAGTTTTCTTCCCAAGTTTTCTTCCCAATTTCAAGCCAACACAGCAGGACTAATTGATACACAAATGCTGGTTTTGTGGGTGAAATATTCCTTTAAGCCTCAATCAGTCAGTTTTAAGTGTGTGTGTGTGTGTGTTTGTTATCACAGCTTGCGTAACTTTATTGATTTAACTTGTTTTTGGCAGGAGACTGTCCATATGTTAACACAAACAAGTGTGTCAGAGAGTGTGTCTCTAAGTTTGTTGCCCTCTGTTTGTCTGTGTGTGTATTATGTGTGACTGTGCTGTGTGAAGTTGATACTTTTAGTTTTGCACTGTATAAACTGAGTTTGTGAATTAATACATAATAAATAAGGTTGAAACAACCCAGCTAAAAGAGCTAAAGTATTTTCTCACCTGCAAGGCCTTCATTCTGATATTATGTTCCTACAGGAGACACATATTAAACATACAGAGGCCCTGAAATTGAGATGCAGCTGTATAGGACATACGTTTCAGTTAACTTTTTCAGCTAAAGCACGTGGTGTAGCCATATTAATCAAAAAGAATATTCCTTTTCAACACATGTCCACCAAAACTGATCCAAATGGTCGCTTAATAATGGTGACTGGCACTATTCTGACACTTCATGTCACCCTGTTAAATATATATGCGCCAAATTTTGGCAAGCAAGGCTTCTTCCATGGTGTTTTCAGTCTTATTCCTGATTTATCCACTACCAACCTAATAGTTGGTGGAGATTTTTAACTGCATTTTAGATACGTTTATGGATTTATCTTCCTCATGCCCGATCAGTCCTTCAGACTTCACTGTTGTGAACATGTATATCTTAATTTCAGATCATAGTCCTGTTATTATTGGCATCAGTGTTGGATGAAAGAAGGTCTATTGCAATTGGCAGTTGAACACTAACTTCCTGAATGATGAAATATTTTTTGAAAAATGTTCAGTTTTTATTAAGGAATATGTGGCTTTCAATGATACAGGGGATGTTTCAGACTCAACTTTGTGGGAAGCTTTTAAAGTAGTAATATGAGGATTTGTGATATATGAAGCTACACAAAAAAGCAAAGGAGAAATAGGCTGTTAGAAATAGACAAGCAACTCACCTTGCTTGAAAAGCAGCACAGAACAGCTCCATCTTCATACGTACTTAAGGATATCATAAAACTGAAATATGAATATAATAGCATACTTTCTAAGCAAGTTTGCACTCTGCTCCTGTAAGTAAGACATAAGCAGTTCGAATTGGGTGATAAACCTGGACCCTTGCTGTCATGACAGTTGAGGGGTGCCCAAGCCAGTAGGGCCATTCATAAGATTAAAGCTCCTTCAAGCTGTCTAGTTACAGACCCTTTTCAAATTAATGACAGTTACAGGAAACTTTACGAAGAATTATAGCTCTCAAAATCTTGCAAAAGAAGAAGATATCCTTCAATTTTTGCACTCTCTGCCACTTTCAAAACTAGATTCAAATCCACGAGATGAGCTTAATACAGAAATATCACTTCAGGAAATCTTCACGGCAATAAAAGATTTCCCAAATGGTAAGGCCCTGATGGCCTTGGTATAGAGTTTTATAAGGCATATGCAAATGATGTGGCCCCTCTTCTCCTAAGAGTGTAGTCAATTAAAAACAAAAAATTACACAGCAAATATTTCTTTTATTTTGAAAAAGGAAAAAGAAGAGACTGACCTGTCATCATATTGACCTATAGCCCTCCTTTGTACTGACTTAAAGGTGTTCACCAAAATCCTAGCTAATAGACTGAATAAGCATATATCAACCATAATACACCCAGACCAGGTGGATT